>JAEQBH010003252.1:0-396559 GCA_016808115.1 Tetrastigma voinierianum
TATAAAACTCAGGGACATTTATATTCCATATGAGATCTCACAAGTAAAATCAATATTGAAAAAGCACTCCTGTCCACGTGAATGCCAATGCGATTACAGAAAAAAAAAGAACAGTGCAAATAGTTCATTTTGGATCATGACCATCAAAAATAAAGTGGTGTTGATAATAGCTGTAAAGAAACAAAACAGGTGGGAGTTATGTGTCTTACCTCTTCGCCATATTTTTCATCTGGGACCTCAAACAATTGCTTCAACGATGTCTGGATGTGATAGGAGGACATCATCCACTTCAATAGGTGATATCTTCTCTCCTGAAAATATGGGTGAACGACTACAATTATTGGAAATGCTTTAACCAATGTGTGACTTAATTAAATAGTTTGTATGCATATTTGGTAGTTCTCCAATCCAAAAAAATCAAGCCATGTGCCATTATTTCATACACAAAGCCTGATGCCAGCTTTTATTTTTGGAGAAAAAGGAAAAAAAATTGAAGGAAAACTAACGTGGTTCTCTGGTCTCATCAGGCATGTTATCTAAAGAAAATATGTTGTTATGAATCTTACACGCAAAATTACGGTGAACTTGAGAATTCAATACCTGTCGATTTCAATTTCAAAAGAAGGGTTGTGTGGTTGGTCGGAAGAAGACCAACCTTCACAATAACGCGACCCCCATGATATTTTTGAAGTGAATCCTACCCTCTACAATGCTCAAAGAGGCCTTCCATGATTTTCTTATCTTTACTTTTGTTTTCTTTTACTGCATTTGAGCATATACCTTAAGTGAAGAAGCACTTTTGAACCTTATAACCATTTTGTTCAGGGAAGTCCATTGATAAATTATTAAGTTAAGCTGATACCAACTGATGGAAACCTTATACACATCATCCACATTGATATGTTACTTGGATCAACTGGACTACTCCTAAAAGGTCTCATACCAGTAGAATATTGTTCTTCATGCTTATCAACTCACTTATTTGGAGTCGTCTATATTGTTTTACCTATCAACTCATAAGGTGATCGTCTATACTTTAGTGGATGCAAAACCCTTTCATTCTTTAACTATATGATATAATACTCTTTCTTCTCTAAACTCAAAAAGACTCCAGCTTAGGTATATGCGTATAGAAATAAAAGAAAAACATGGAGAAGAAAGCTTTACCTCCACGGTTGATGAGCTCCTTGATTCGGCCGACAAGATGCAAATAACCATCCGAATCTAAATAGCCGACATCCCCTGTATGAAACCACCCGAATTGAAAAGCCCATTTATTAGCCTCAGGGTTGTTTTTGTAACCCTTGGTCACATTAGGGCCCCTAATACACACTTCCCCAGTCGCGTTAACCTCCTGGTGGACGCCATTTTGGTCCAATATCGTCATCTCTTGCCCCACCGGTTTCCGATGGAACCGGGTTATGCGGACAAATCTTCCAGTAAGGGTTCGAAGCCATGAGATGAGAGCCGCTTCGATTCATAACATTAATAAGCACAACACTGGCGCGCCAAACGCCTCCTCAGACGAGTCATAACGGCCGGTGCCAGAGATGAGCTGCAACTCCGGATGAATCGGAGTTTCGGGTAAACGGGTTCGGGTTTGGTATGGTGGCGATCCAGGAGAATTTGGTGGATCGTGGGGACGGCGGTGTACCACGTGGCATTGTATTTGAGCATGTCGGACCAGAACGTTGATGCCGAGAATCGGCCGGCGGCGGGGAGGGTCGCTGCGGCTCCGGCGACTAGTGAACTCAGAAGCTGATAATCCGTGCACGTGGAATAGAGGGAGCACGACGACGGTCGAGTCTGACTGAGTGAATTTGTACACCGATCTGATGTTCTTAACCGATGATGCCAAATTGAGTTGAGTCAGTGGCACTCCTTTGGGTCGACTCGTTGTGCCGGAGGTGTGCAAGAAAAGTGCCACGTCGGATGGCTCGTTCACGAGTTGGGCTTCCGAGTCAGGGTCCGCTCAGACTGATTCAAGGACAGATTCACCTCTCCTTCAGCGTCAGTAAGGCGCGAAGCCGTGGCATGTTTGATTTTGAGCTTGGAAGCCGCAGCCAATGCTGCCTCGTTCTCTTCTTCCGGTGTTAAGAGAAGCTTTGATTCCGAGTCGGATAAGTAAAACTCAAACTCCTCGGCTGTGTAAGCTGGGTTTAGCGGCGCAGCCGTGGCTCGTACTCGTATTACAGCCAAAAACATTATCACGAACTGTATAACCCAAAAAAAAAAAAAAACACATTTATCAGACATTATTTATTTTCATTTAATTCGCATCTAGACTGCCACGTCAACATTGCAACAACAAATTAATTGCGCTGTTCAGATAGCATTGGACGCTAAGTTTTTTTTTTCTTTTTTTCCCTAAATTAAACTAAAACACGAGTTCATTTTCTTTCCATTATTTTCCGAGCAGCCAAACAAGACAAACCACAGAAGAATTCAATATTTTCTGAGAAACCCAACCCGACAAAACATGACACATACTTCAACGGTGTTCGGGAATGCGAGAGCGACGACGTCTTCGGCATTCACACCAGCGGCGTGGAGGCGAGAGGCCGCTGCAATAACGAGTTGTTGAAGGCGAGAGTAGGTGAGATCGAACTTGCCGGAAACGGAGAGTGCTCGACGGGAAGGGAATTCTCTGGCAACCTGTCGCAGAAATCCAGTGGAAGTAGACCTTCAACCTCCTTTCTCTCTAATAGATGCGCAGATTTTGAGACTGAAGAGAAGTGTGAAACAGCGAATAGATATAAAAAGGAGAAAAGGACGAGGAACAAAAGAGCGGTAGTTCGGTGAGGCGAAGAAGCGGGGGGAAGGTTGGCTAGCCGCATTGGCAACGATTCAGAGTGATGCCACGTGGCTAAAATGAGTTCAGAACTCACGCTGTCATTGTGTCATCGTGGGTGACAACTGTGCCACCTTCCAGAAAAATCATGAACTTCTTTCTATTGTCTAGTGGGCGTTTCTGACGCTTTTATGTCACAGCTGATTACGATTTGGCGTTGCCGAGACCTCGATTACGTGGCACTTTATGGTTCGCTAACAAAATTTACTCAGAACAACATCGTGCTTTAATTTTTAGGGATAAAAAGCAAAAATTGGGTCCCTCTCCTAAAATAATTGTCTTTTCAAAAAGGTGGGATAATGGGATCTATCCGATAGAACCGTCCCTTTTACTCATGTTTTTTATATCTTATTAAGAGAAAATAATGAATTACCAAATATGAATTAGGTTTTATTGACTCGACTTGAATAGACCGGTTGGTCATTATGGTTTGGATCAGGCCGACTTGTTTGACCCGTTTTTTATTTTAATTTTTTTAATAATTATATATTATTTTTTAATTATTAAAAATGTGTAGTTTCCTATGAAAAATATAAATTAGTTGTTTATAAAAATAATAATTGTTATTAAATAATTATTTTTAATAAAATAAAATAATATTAGTATGAAAAAGAATTTAAAATAAAATAAATATAGCAAATATAACTATAATTTTTTTTTAAGAGAAAAATAATTTAAGTGGATTAAATGTAAATGCAGTGATAGAAACGTAAAATCGAAATATTTAAAAGCTAAACTAAATTATTAAATAGCGTCAGGATTAATAGCATAGTATTCTTCGAAAACACATCGTTTGATAGTTAAGTGTATGCGATTTGATATTCTTAAATTATTTAAAATCTTGTTCTAATTTTGCGGCGTATTATTGGCCAATTTAATTTGGTTATTGTAACGATGCGCCCATCTTTTTCTTTCGTTTGAATAGCATAAGCATTAATAAATATCATTGCCATACTTGATAAAAACCAAATCGTTAATAAGGGCAGCCATATTTTGTCATTCAAGGCGTCGACAATGGCATGCGTCTGAGGTGATATTAAATCAGCAACGTATAAAAAAGCACGGGATTATGTGGAAGGCAGCTTTATTAAGAAAAAAAAAAGATGAAAAAATGTAAGAAATTTGATTTTAGGCGAAATAATAAAAGAAACTCACTCATCTTTGTAAAATTGGAGACTAGGGTTTCAAAAAATTATTATTCCTCTGATTGTTATAGTTAAGAACATAAATCTAATATCATTTATTTTATGTAATCTTCCAAAAAGCGTAAGCTCTTATAATTATTTGAAAAGCTTTATTTCACCAAAATATAAAATTTATAAAATCGTTATTTATTATTATTTTAATGATACTTGTTTGCCCGATCCGCAGGATCGAGTTATTAGTAAAAAATTTGGTGAGATAAAATGAGTGAATTAATGGAACCCCATTTTGGCTGCAGCTCTAATGGGCTTGGCACATTTTGATTTCATGGCCTGTAGAACTAGGCCATATGGGCTGACTCGGCCTTTCTTAGTTATATATGAGCAGTTACAAAGTTAAAGATCTTTCAAAAAAAAATTCTCAAACTCTGAATAATAGATTAAGCAATTTAAACTCTAGATAGTAAATGACAGGTTATGATAGTAGCTACAGTATTTTATAGTAGTGGTATATTGTGATAATAGATAAAATATTACCAATACTGTGTAACTACTATTTCCATCTATTATCATATTAGAGGGGCACTTTAGGAATATTTTTTTATACATCTTTGGAAACCAGTCAACAAATAATTAATTACAGAGAGCATGTATTAACTACTCACTTGTTTTGTTTCTCATTTTTAAATATTTTTACATGGATGTTGGAAATTTTTTAAATGCACAATAATTCTATTGCAATACCGAATATTGGTTCAGTTTGGTAACTATAGCCTATCAAATATTGCTTCATCTTTAGCCAGCTTTTTTAAAATACTTTTCGTTTTTCTATGTTTATTATTAAAAAATAATTGATCTCTATGAGAAAATTATATATATATATATATATATATATATTTTAAATGTGTTAAATTATTTCCAATTATTTTAACTTGTTTTATAAGAGTTGCTTTAAAAAATAATTTTACAATATAAAAAATAAACATATTACCACCAAAAATTTATTTGTAAAACATGTTTCCAGATTTTAAAATCTATTAAAAATAAAGGTTTTAAATAAATTTTATTTTATGAAATATTAAAAAATAATTTTGAGAAGCAATTCCTAAAAATTGTTTCCAGAACTATTTTTAAAACATTTCTCAACAAATAATTATATTTTGCTGAAAATTTCATTAGTATGACATTATTTATTTTTATTTTTATTTATAAGTGTGCAATGCTAGCACCTACAGGAAATAAGAAAAAAAAAAGTCAAAATATAATTAATAAATAAATGACTACAATTTTATTTTTTGTATGACTGTATATATAATAACTATATTATGAATTAGATGTAAAATCAAATTAAAAAGATAATATATAAATAATAGTTATATTATGAATTAGTCGTCTCCCCCTCTCTCTCATCTTATTTTTTCTAACCCATTTTTTTTAAACAATCTTAAAAATTGAGAGGTGATTTTTTTTAGTAATTTTTGGCCTCAAATTACCGCTTTTCATTTTTTTCTATAATTTTTTTTCGATAAAATAGTTCTTGTAAAAATGCGGATTTTAATTTGTTTTTTCGTGTTTGTTGTCGTCGTCTTGTTCAGGGTGTGGTGCATGTCGTCTTCTTGTATTATATTGGTTTTTCATTGTCTTGTACAATTGTTTTTTTATCATTGAATGGTCTAACGCCAAAGTAGGTCGATTAAGTAGAGAGGCAGTAGTCACGATTGTTAATATCTTTAGGCTTGTGAGTTATATGTATTTTAGTCATTTATAAAATTATCGTAAACGAGAATTTCAAATAAATTAGAATTATTTTCCCAATAGCTTCCAACATCTAATTTTCAATTGTATTAATTCCTTAATCTAAAAACTTAGGGATTTTCTTATAAAACATGATTTTTACTGTCACGAGAATCTCTTATGAACAGATATGGTTTTTGTAAGTTATAGGGAATCTTTAGGCTTTTAAATCTAAACACTTGGTAGCTCGAGAATTAACAAACATATCAAATACTAATTCTAAACAAATTTCTTAATACTATATGCTTTTATATGTTTAAGGTTTCGTATTTGAAAGATTAGGAGACCTAAGTTTTCAAATCTAATATTTCAAGGCTCAAATTACTTAAATATATCAAATCTCGAACTCAATAAGATTATTTAACTATCGTTAAATAATTTACAGGGTTTCAAATTTGAAGGTAAAAAAGCAGTAAGTTTTCAAATAAGATTTAAAAGGTGAGAAATTACCTAAATATATCAATCATCAAAATCAATGAAACCATGCTTCTATGCATTCTAATTATTATTTCTAAGGTTTCAATTTGAAGGTTTAGAAAATCCTGAGTTTTGACAAGATTTCAAGGGTGAGAAATCACTCAAATATATCAAATATCAAACTAAAACCAAGATTCTTACTTCTATCAAAACACAATGTTTTCAAATCTAAATTTTAGAAAACTACAAGCTTTAAATAAAAAACTTAAAGCACAACTTACAAAAACTCAAAGGAAAAGAAATCACTACTTGAGGATAGTTAAGGAGCACTAAATATCTCTCTTTTAAAACATTAGCTTCTCTCTCTCTTTAAAAAAGTAAATGAAGAATGAGTCATAAGAGTTGGATAACCATTTTTATAATAGACCAGATTCCATATTTGAAAACCCACTTCATCTTTTAAAATTTGTAATTTAGCCTCTCCCATCTTTTAAGAGAATCCGAGCTAGTGCTCAATGTATTCACTCATCCTGAACAACAAATTCGAAAAAAAAAAAAGCTGCATTGCCTGAGTATAAACAGGTAACCCCAGAAGAAAGATGAGTGATCAAACTCCAACAGTAGTTAGAGTCAATTGAACTCTGAGAACATGTGAAGTATCTTTGTTGAATTAATTTACTAATTATAAAATAAGCATAACCATATTACAATTTTTAATTATGTAATTGTGTATATATCAATTATAGGTCGTTTATGAGATGGTTTAATATTAAGTAAGGCTATGAGCAATGATTTTATTTTCTCACACTAACACAGGTAAAAGTCGGTTGAATGGCAAATTATTAAGTTATCTTCCATATACATAAGTAAATAGAGAGTTCTAAAATTTTACAAGTGTTTAATAAAGCCTTGGCTTTTAGGAAGAAAGAAAAGATATCTTCAATCCTTTTTGCATTTTCTTTTGATCTCTCGTCGCTGTAGATTTGGGAAACCGAATGATAGTTAATAATTACGGATCATGTCGGGTATGTTTTATATATTATGGTGTGATATCTTCGTTGTTTAAATAAAGTTACTATTTTGTAATGTATTTATTGAGTCTTTTGATTATTGATCAATTATGTTTTTAGGCTCAATAAATATTCTTATTCTAAATATTATGATTAATTGTGACACCTTTACTTAATATTAATATTAGAAACATAAAATTCGTTTTCTACATTTTTGGGCAGGTTTGTTTGTTTCTTTTCTTGACGGTTTGGAAATCATGGGAATTAGTTCATATTTGTTTTCCATAAAATCTATCTAAGAAACAATTTTTTTTTTTCTCATTAAGACCTATGATCGACGCTTTGATTTATGTAAAATTTCTCAAAGAAAGATATTTTTCATTATTTTATTTTGTCAACTGTTAATGAGTGTTTCCGTAACATCATTATAAAAAATAAAAAAAAAACTATATTTATATTATGATGCTTAAACTTTGATTTTGATTCCATGGGGGTATCATGGAATATTGTGCTTTCTTTAGTTTCTTTAAAAAAATTTATTGTCATTGATGACAATAAAGAATTGATATTTCAATCAAATAAATTATTTTATTATTATTATTATTGTTTGTTATTTGATCATACATTATAAAAGTTATGTTTCAGCTCTGTGTTCTCTTGACAGAGTGCTTAGGGATAGTTTTTTTTTTTTTGCTGATAGAAGGTTTCCAGGAAAATAATAATGAAACAATCGTTAGTTTGTTTTATTAATTTCATTTTTACTAGAGTTTTCATGAGGGTATTTTTTTGAATTTATGTTTTTACCTCATATTTTTAGTTTTCCTCCCATTAAGCAAAAAATTTTGGTTATGGAATAAAGTGAATTTTATCAATTCTGAAATATTTTTACTATTTCCATTTTCACAATATAGCTTTAACAATTTATGTTTATACTATTCATGACTATTTATAGCATCATATTAGGAAGAAAATTGTTAGTGTTATTGCATTTGGATAAAATTAAGAAATATTGAATGCTTATGAACTTATCCTTCATGAGTTTAAGCATATTGGATTTTTTTGGGTGATGTTATACGTAATTTCTACCGTCTTGCAGCGTGTCCAATTTCACCCAAGATCGTATGGATAATAAAGTTGTCTTGCTCCCGATTCTTTATTGTTGGTAGGATGTTTAGTTTGGTGAAGAGATTTAATAAGTGTCATGAACCTCACAATTTTACTACCCTATCGATGGGAAATTGAGCATTTGGTTGTAATTTGGTGGTGCTCTTTGATGTATAAATTTTTGTATTTTATAGACTCCTAGCATTTGGTGACCACTTTTGTAGGTCAGCCAGTGTGACGATTTGCATGAAACTGTTTCACGTTATTCTGTGTTTATTAACTGACTTTGAGCTTTCCTCATTTAAATCAAGTACTTAAAGCGTAATAGGATTAATTACAAGTAATGAGTTAAATATCTTATGATGAATTTGAAAATTATAAGCCAAGACTTGGCCTTGAGGATTTAAGCTCCTCAAAACCCACTCTGAGGATTATGCAAAGGAGAAAAAAGTCCTATGAGTTGAAGTATTCCAATAGTTGTTGTTTGATAATCATGGAGAATCGTATGGAGGGGATTCCATTTATACAAGCATTCCCAAAGATTGAGAATGCAAAGAAAGTTTCCTTGTATGATATTAGCAAAAAATATACAAAGTTTTGAAAATTACAAAAATAAGTTATTTGATAATCGTTAGGTGAATGTTTTGTTTTGAATCCAATATCGTTGATAGCCTGTCGATACTTGGTGATTGGGTGGTTGTTTGATATCAATACCTATTTTAGATATAATTGGATATAAGTTTCTTTTGGATCTAGAAATGTTAAATTGTATTGAGATTCTTTATTATTTGGAAATGGAAAATTTTGGAGTCTATACATATTAGAGGTTGTCTACTTTGCCTTATGTTTACGCTACCCTTCTTTGTTATCTTTATGCTAATAGTAAGCGTTTGAATTAAGATGAAGATCTTCTATTCTTTGCACAATATTTGGTACTCCATCATGAATAGGATTACAGAGAGGAGGAATCACAAACTTCTTAATCATATGGTGTAGTGTATGCTTGTTAATTCCTCATTACTTGAGTTCATATGGGGTGAAGCTTTGAAAACTGCAGCTTATATTTTGAACCAAGTGCCTATTAAGTATTCTGGACTCCATACATTGAGCAATAGTCCTGCTAGTCTTCTTCACTTCCATGTTTGGGGTACGTAAGGTGGAAGTGAACGTCTGACCACGCAATCAAAAACTTGATCCAAAAGACCATCGATTAGGTACTTTATTATGGTTATTATTATTGGGATCGAAGGTTCCAAGGTTTTATTGCGTCGCTACCACGATCAAGTGATTAGTCGAATTAGGCTATCTATTTTGAGGATGATATTGAGTGCAAACGAGGCGAAGAGAAGTGTGTTCAAGAACACCTAATTTTTCCCGTGCCTATTGCTTCTGCTATGATCTCTAGCCCTGTTGTTGACCAGCATCCAGTAGCCACTACCGATGATGAACCAATTGAGGATGTAGATCCAGTAGCCCCAAATGTAGACATAGTAGCCCTAGATTTAGTCATAAATATACCTTTGAGGAGGTCGGAGAGAGGCGGCGTGGGCGGCATAGTTTGGATGATCGCATTGTCTCACTATTTTGGAGCATATGAATATGATGTGGGTGATGTATCATATCTAGACTACAATGAGCAAAAAACCCTTTGTTAGTTCTCAATCCCGACTTTTGGATCGAATACGATGAAAGATGAGATGACTTATTATCACGGAGATAAAGTATGGAGCAGTAGATTTGCCGGATAGTACAGGACTGTGGGTGAAAATGGGTATTCAGAGACCAGTGTGGTGTCGAAAGGATAGGTAGAGATATAAAAAAACCAAGATTAGTGGCTAAGGGTTTATGATCAGCGAGGAAGGTATTAATTTTAAAGGAGAAACTTCTCTCGAGTGTCCACTACAAATGCTCTCTACATTCTTATGTTTATAGTGTCTCATTTTGATTTGGAGTTGCATCAAATGGATGAGGACAAGCTTCTTGAAGGGAGATGAGTTGAGGATGCATGTCTCAACTATTGGCTTTGAGAGGAGTTGACAGGAAAACATAGTTGTAAGCTCTGAAATCCATTTATGGTTTACACTTGAGCCTGAGAGCATGACATCTAGGATTTGATGGTTAATACTACCAATGGTTTAAGGAGAGCTATCGTAGATCAATGCATATATGAAGGTCGAGTGGAAACAAATATATTCTTGGTTTGCATCTTTGGTGATATTTTGCTCATGACCCGATGACACTTACACATTGGATTAAAATGGCGTTGTTTGGCCAATTTTGATATGAAGGATCTTGGGGAAGCATCTAATGTCTTGGGCATACAGATACGTCGCGATAGTCTTAATGGCGTTCTAAGATTGTCTTAACAGACGTATATTGAATGCATTTTTGAAAAGGTTCAATATGCAATCATGTTCTTTTAGTAGGAACACAGTGTAAAAATTTTCCAAAATCGATGTCCTCATAATGATATTAAGAGATCGAGATGAGAGTAGTCTGTATTCTTGATTGTGTGTGGCTTTGATGTATTCTCAAGTATTCACACACCCTGATATTACTTTTGTTGTCGACGTGTTGGGTAGGTACTTGAGTGATCCTTGTCAAAGTTTTAGAAAGCAACTAAAAAATTTTTGAGGTATGTTTAGGGTACCAAGGATCTCATGTTGACATATTGGCGTACCAACACTCTTAATGTGGTTGGTTTTAGTGATTTCAATTATGTAGGCTGTGTGGATGATAAAAAGTCTACTTCTGGTTATATCTTTATGATGGTTGAAGTTTCGTAGAAAAGTGTCAAGCGGACACTTACAACTTCTTCTACTATGGAGGCAGAGTATGTGTCGTGTTATGAGGCTACTTGTCATGCAATATGGTTGCGGAACTTCATTTCATCTTTGGAGGTTGTTCACTCAATTTCTAGACCCATTGAAATTTTTTAAATGACTAAAGTATACAGTGTATGTTTCTTTAGGAACACTATAATCTTCTCGCTCTCTAGCAATTGATGTGATGTTCTTTTTTTAAAGAGAAAGTTGCAGAGTCCCTCATTTTAGTTGAACACAAGCCTACGACTGGCATGTTGGTAAACCCACAACGAAGCTTATTTGTGGTGTTTTTTGTCGCTTTGATATATCATGTTAGAACCTATACTCTTTGTTTAGTGTAATTTGTTAGGAGCCCTAGACTCTTTGTTAGTGGGGTTGCTTTTCAAGTATTTTTGTAAGGAAAACTCATGTTTTTTCGTTATTGCATGTGCACATTTTTGACCTTATCATTATCTTATGATTTTGTGTCATTTTGACCCGAGATGAATGATACAATGATGTTTTTCTTTCTATTGAATCAATACTCTTATCATTGAAATCTTCTAGATAGTAAGCGTATGATTTATGCATCCTCTGTGTATTAATTGTATATGATTGGTTATGGCTATGTAAGTCATTTGTTGAAGCATTTGAGTATTGATTTTGATTAGTAGCATCTAATTATGTAAGATTTATGCATCCTCTCAGTGCTTTAATTGTATATGAATGACTATGGCTATGTAAATCTATTGAGAAAACATTTGAGTTATGATTATGCCGTCAAAGTGAGAGAATGTTAGATTAATTTACTAATTATGGACTAAACATAACCATATTACAATTTTAATTGTGTAATTGTGCATGTTACTTATGGGTCATTTATGGGATGATTTAATATTAATTTTTATGGAGCCTTTGTTCTGCTCTCTTGCTTGAGTAGCTCGTTAGACGAAGTCTAATTATTCCTTGTATATATATAAGTAAAATAGAGCCCTATAATTTTATAAGAGGTTTGGTAGAATGCACTTTAAGGATAAGAAACTATCTTTGATTATCGTAGATTTGGGGAGAGGAGGCAAATAGTGACGATAATTACGGATCCATGTCGGGTATATTTTACGCAGTATGGTTGATATGTTTCATTGTTTCAATAAAGTTACCATTTTGTAATATATTTATTGGTCTTTTGACTATTGATCAATTGTGTTTTTTGAGGTCAATAAATATATATGATTTCACAAATGTTATAGTAGTATTGCAATGTTCATTTTACCTAGAGCAGTTGAAAATGGAACTTATTTGAATCTATCTGATGGTATTACTCCTAAATTACCAAAATATCTTGAAAAATATTCAAGTGTCGTTATAATGAAATGAAATCCACGAAACAATGAAGACACAAACAGCATCATAAATTATAGAAAAATTAAAAGCTCCTCTTTCATAACCTGAAAAAAAAAAAAAAAAAAGAAATTTAAAAAAACGAAATCCTGTGTGTGGTACTCTATTGGAAGCGCTCCCACCACGAAACATCACCCTCAAATCGATCTTCCCCTAAAAAACGTAGTCGAGGAATAACCTAAAATTGAATCAATCTCTAATCGTTTCGCCATCTGTCCTGCTATTTCTCCAACCACCCCTACACACTCTTAGTAACCACCGGCCTCTTAGCGCCCCTTTGTATCGACCATAACTATCACCCTTACTTCTCGGCCAGACCCCCCCGATGGACACCTTCTCCTCTTGAAGAGTGAGATCCATGGACGGTAGATCACCTCGGCTTTCAATATCTTTGCCATGATCGATAGTGAACTCGATGCCATCTTCATCACCTCAAAAAGACGTCATTAGCAGTATGAGGTGGGCCCCCTACGCCTAGTCATCAAAACGACACTATTTTGCTAAGCTACGTAGGATATGGTGGAGGTTCGGAGTGAGGTTTGGGTTGTCAAGTTTGGAAATACAATTAAAATGAAAGTTGGTATATTTAAAAAATAAGTTTTTTTTTTTTTTGTTGTTTTAGAGATAGAAAAGTCACAAAAGTTAATATTTTAATAATATTTCCCTTTAAAAAAGGTGTTGAATTCTGAATGAGATTTGATGTTTTGTTAAATTGATAAGGGTATTTATGGAAGAAAAAGTGGACAAACATTTCTTTTATATTAGTATAAATGGTACTTAATCACTTCATTACTTTCAAAAAGCTATCCTCATGTATGGAAGTTGGATTGAAATCCAAAATCCTCGATAA
Organism: Tetrastigma voinierianum; assembly: GCA_016808115.1. NCBI lineage: Eukaryota > Viridiplantae > Streptophyta > Magnoliopsida > Vitales > Vitaceae > Tetrastigma > Tetrastigma voinierianum. The sequence continues at coordinate 13,374 of JAEQBH010003252.1, forward strand.
TTTCAAACAAGTTTGTTGTTGTTTTTTGTTATTATTAGAAAATATGCATAAATATCACACTTATAGTTGCCGTGAACATTTTAGCCCTTAAGTTTTTTTAGTTTCATCAGTGTCCCAGGCATTTAGTTTTATAGCTCATCCATGCCCCTGTCGTTACCAGCTTGTTTTACTGAACAAAAGGGTATTACAACGTCGTTGACATGGATGCCCACTTGGCTAGCTTTGGTACCATGGATCGTTAGATTAAATTCAGTGAGTATTGGGACAGTAGTAGCTGACTGATTGCACTCATGACAGGATTGATGACGGGAGAGTCTAAAGAGACCGCTTAGGAAAAGCAAAGATTGAAATTACCAAGGCTTGCTTGAGGCGGAGTCCATGTCTGGGATCTCAAGTCCCCCGGCTGCCACATTCTACTCTATATAGGAAGTTTGTTAAACACCTAGAGCGAAAAAATTCGCAAGGATATTATCCACAGGAATTTCCTAGCTCCCAATTCCTTACTTCTTGGAAGGTGTCTTTGATAAAGAAAATTGGTCTTTGATAAGGAAAGAAATTTCGTTCCCTAAAAAAATGAGATTCTTTTGAGGAGGAAAAGGGAGAGGATTCTCAAACCATCCTCGATGGTAGGAGGATCTCACGATGGGGAGGTATGCGATCAGCCCCAGTTGAACCCCATTAGTATCCCCTCTTTGTATTCCCTATTGACTTAATCATTGGAGAGGCGGTCGATCCATCGCCAAATTCGGATCATCATTTTTGCGGGGTTTGCATTCTTGGCCAGTTGATGCCACTGGGAGGTCGGATGATTAAGGTATAACAACAATTGGTGCGAAATCCCCATGGGGCAGAACAAAAGTCTAGCTTACAATTTGTGGAAACATGGCTTGGCCTTATTTGTCAAGTAGCCCTTCCTCCTGACTCTGCTAATGCATTCTCTACGTCTAAATTCTCCGGCGAAGCGATGGCGAGCATTTCGATAGACGATCGCTGGGAGACGATTCCTCCATTAGGCGTTGGGATATGGAGAGAAAGCAATAGGAATGAAGACCGAATGAAAGGTTGCAGGGTGGAGTCGGTAACGCAGTCTTGAATGACCGACTACAAGCCTAGATCGAAAAATTCGCAAGGCGTATAAGATAGCGATCGATGTGCAACGATGCCCATGATAAAGGGAAGGGACGCGTTGTTCTGATGATTTCGATGCCCCACATTAGGCGATGAGAGCGCTCTCATGCGGCTCCCGTCCTACAGATCTCTCACTAAATGAAAATACTTAGGAGAGCACAAGGACTAGATCGCGTAAAGGCCTTCCACCTCGCCGCCTTTAGTGACACTATTAATGGTGCATCTCGCGGGTGGAAGCCGGGCATAAGACATTATCGGCCCAGTCGAAGCCAGGAGCAGCCGGTGCTAACACGAGGCACGTTACACAGTGGCTGCCCACAGCCCTGCAACTGAGTCTGATGCTAACCTTCTACATACGTCCGGCTGAACCTCGTTCGGAGACCCAGGTGAAATCCTCTTCACCCCTAAGGCAACATCCTTGATTATAGACGCCCCGCGCGGAGTTTTGCATTCGGAGTTTCACGAAGTTCAGTGACAGTGACCCTTGACCACATGCTCCCTTCTGATCGGGCAATGTCTTGGGCTCAAGCGATCATACATTGTCTGAAAGTATTCCTGCTTGATCCTCACGAGGCATGTGCTAGCTGGTTCCACAAGCTCTGAAAAGCATTTTAATAAGCTTCGTTTAATGAGCTTTGGGGTGCATTCATCTCTCAGTATCTTTGTTCGATAAGGAAAAAGGGAACATTAGCTATTTGCAGACTGTTCTAAAGTAGGAAGAGGAATCCATACGAGACTTCACAAGGAGGTTCGAGCAAGTCTCCACGGGTAGGGAAGCATAGCATGGGCGGAGTCCTTAGTGACTTGAGGTAGTGCCTTTCTTCCACTCCTTTGTCTTTAGACTGGCAATGACCATAAAGAAAGAATTATATAAGTGGGCGGACCGAACAATCTTTGAAGACAATATCGACAACAACACAAACTTTTATATGATTACAAGCTTAAGCGGTTGAAAGCGCGACAGTTAGGCGAAGAAGCGGTTGATCGAGAAGGTCGGAAGAAAAAGCAAAGCGATCGAAGTGATGGAGTCATTGAAGAAGGAACCCCGCAGTTCGCACCAACTCTCATACGAAATTTGCTACCTTATTCATGACTTTCTATATTTCAAGTGGCCTGCACCGATCCAGACGGATCCCTCTTAGAGAAACCTATCCGTGCGATGCGATTATCATAGAGATCATGGGCACGAGACCAACAAGTGTCGAAGCATAAAGTTCATGGTGAAAAGACTAATCCGCGTTTTCGAGGAGGGAAGGTATCTTGGGGGGGTGAATTTGCGGCGGAATCTAGGTCACTAAGCGGGGGGCAAATTCTGACCCACTTGCGGGTCAGTTAGAATCTAAACTAAGCGTAAACTATATCTTGGGAGACTCTAATGACCGATGTCGATCGAAGCGCCAACAAAAGAAATCTTAAGGCTGCCCGAGTAAAAAGGCAGTGTAAACTGCTCCCACGGGGGGGGTGGCGGCAGGCGTGAAGATCTGCAGGCCAGATGGAGTATGGCATGTGCTGAACACAATGCCATCTGATGCCATAGTAGGCCGAACGTTTGCACTTTCGATGAAGGTGGTCACTTATTGACATATCACTGATGGTGGAGTTGACGGCGTGGGGCGGATCGACCTTATGTGGTCGGATGGCGCTGCTATTTGTCTTGCTCATTTATCTATGGGAAGAAAAAGGAAAGAGCTTAAGAAGTCCTCCTATGGTACACCCCACGTAACAACCAGTTTTCTTGTAGCCAGGAGTCGAGAGAAGGACCCGCAGCCGTGGATCCCACAGAGGCGGTGATGGTCTTGGGCCGCCACTGCTTGGAGAAGTTCACATACGTCGGGTTTACGCTAATCAGCGAAGAAAAGCGAGCAAGCTACTTATCTTTGTATTGTTAATAAACATAGATGTGTCTGCCTGGAATCACTCATATATGATCGGAATCGACCCGATGCTGGCCTTTCAAAAACTGAATATTATCCCCGCTGCTGATTAGTGTGCCAGTAGGTGGTTCGGAATCAACAAAATTTATAAACCTAACTCCTCCTACTGCTGTAGCATATCTTTGTAGTATAGTACAAGGTCGAGCTCTGAGGATGGGTTCTGCAATGATTTCAATCAGGTTAATTGGGGATTAAATGATAAGAGATGTTGAATAAATAAAACAATTAAATGCAAATAGAAAACTCTTGAGTATTAGATCAAGTCAAAATTTAGCAGACAAGAATTACTGCGTTGGAGGATGACCTATAGTCATTTTCTTGGATCTTCATTTTAGCTATAAAGTGACCCTTAATAAATATCCTTTGAAAAATGGCATCCATTGACCATTAGTGCTCTCGATAATTAGAAGCACAAAAAATCACCTTGACTCACCTTCTGATGGATCCGCAAATGATAACAAACATCGATGGATCTAACATTAAGCATCCAATGACCAAAAGCTTACCAAGTAATAACCATTCAAGGTGACTCAAAAGGATCGAAAACCTAAGAGTTAAACGGGTGAGCAATGTGCACATTGTGAAAAGCATGGAACCTCCCAGTGCCTTTTGAGTCCTTTGCCAGCTTGATACCCTTCAAGGAGGAAGGGGGTTTCAGCCCTCATCCTCGGGTTGTCATCCTCGGTGTTTGGCTGCCTAGAAAAGTGAGATAAAATGAAATAGAGAAAGCGGAAGAGCGAAGGGAAGAGTGAGCTGCTAAAAGAGGCTTATTAATGAAGAAAGATCCTTCCGATGTCTTGTGCAGAATTTTTATGGCGAACTCAATCTAGTCTGAAAAACTACAAATCAACACTATTACCAAAGGAGAAAGTAGGAAGAAAACCAAAGAAGACAAAAGTGAAAAATTCAAGCAGGCGGCGAAATCATGGTGAAAACTTGAACAATGCACGGGGGATGAAGAATTAAGTAGGTTGCGAAAATTTGTGATCTGCTCCATTTCTTCTACTTTTCTTTTGCTCTCTTTCTTCTAGTTTTGATTTGCCTTCTTGAGTTGAACTTAGATTCTCCATGGTTGGAGTTGAATCCCACATCTATGGTATAAAAAACTGCCAAAAACAACAAAACTTACTTTAAAAATTTGATTAGTAGCTTTGCTAGGTCCTTAACATGTGATTGGGTTAATTAGGCTGATTTAGTACAAAAAAGTGCTCAAAATTTGCAATGAAGAAGAAAACAGTAAAACAAGATGAACTATATATGCAAGCGAAATTTTTTTTCAAAAGTAAGGAGGGATAAAACCCTGACCTTGACAAGAGTCGTAAAAATCTACCCCAAGGCGTCTCAAGGAAGTAAGTCTTGGCAAATTCAAGTATTAAAATAATGTCAACTCCTAAAGAACCAACCTAAAACCTTCCACCAAAACCTAAGTGTTAACTTGATTAGTATTCAAAAATAATATGTCAAACTGTCCTCTCCACCCGACCTAGCTTTTATCTAAACCTAGTAGACTAACCAACCTCAATAGATCAAGACCCACTTTTATTCCACAACTCCTTTTTTTTTTTTTTGTTGTAAGGGTGCAATGCTAAGGTGCCTCCAGAACTGCAAAGTGTCCATGCTTGAAGTCGATGACTCCCAACCAATTAAGGTTTAGTGCATCAAGTCATAAGGATCTTTCGACCGCTAACTCTTCAGGTTTCACCCCGGACTCTTAGTGAGTTCAAAACTCTAGCAATTCCACACCTGCTGGAGCTCCCACCCATCCACCCATGTAACGAGCACAAAAGTCTAAGTGGACTTCAACCGCTGATTTAGGGCACCGGGCTTTAAACACTTTCGCCACATACCCTTTGGACTGTGCTCGGGTTTCAAGGCAAAGCGTCACAAATTTTCTTTTCTTTTCTTTTCTTTTTCTTTTCTTTTCTTTTATTTTCCCTTTTTTTTTTGAAAGACTTATTGATCTTTTTATTCAGGGGGTCCCGACCTATTAAAGGTGGTCAAAGGTACTAGGCCGGACTTTTACAGGGCTTACAAGGCAAGGCAGTTTTTCAACCTATAAATGAAATCTAATGTGCACAGTGTGTGGTTAGTTCAATGTGGAAGAAAAAATTTCAAATACCATAAGAGTTTCAACATGTTATCAACTCAACTAAGCATAACACCATTCTAACATCAACAATCATTAGAATTGATGATGCTTTTTCAACCGAAACTGGCCGGAGCTTCGCTAATTGTTAGACCGGACGACTGGATGTCGCCTGGCAAAAAATAGAAAACAAAAAGGGATCAAGGATCGCCCGTCGCCTCTCATGCCGTGTCAATTCCTTCCGTGGGAAAGAGAAGAAGACTAACGCCTAAGGCGTAAATACCAACGCGTACTTTCACCAATGGGGTGGTCTCGGTATTTATAAATCTGACGATCAATGATAACTTTCCTAATGGACGACGATACGGATATTTCTCCCATTTGGGCGAGGGGGATTTTCTTTCCTTATCGTTAACCCATTGATAAGGATAATTGATAACAATTATTAGAAAATATCCTACTTCCTAATTGGTGGAGATTTAATTAGTGGCTGGGTACTTTCCTTTAATACGGTTCTTGATGTTTACTCACCCGCTTTCAAACGAGGTGATCCGAGCCCCCGCACGGGCCTCTCGGCCTGGGGCATACGTGGTGGGTCGAGCTCTTATGTCTTTATTGGGCTTGCTTCTTTATCTCTTTTAAGCCCGACATTTTCTTGTGTTTCGGGGTCTGGGGCGCCCATTATTTTAAACCCAATCAATCGCCCCCCTCGCAAAGCGGCTTCTAGGTAAGGTCAGGACGCTTCATGGATCCAAAGTGACTCCACGTGGCTACTGTGGGATGGTTTGATCAGCCATGTCGCCGTTGCGCCTCAAGGATAATGACGACTTTACGATTTTCTTTTCGCCCACTCCTGGCTTATCGCTCTATCAGCTCTTGGGGTGGGACACATCCCTCCCCGGCGCTACTTCGTATTCCTCCGTCTGCCAGTCCCTCTTCCCTACGAAGCCTCGATTTCAAACATGTCCGCCGCTGTAATCGCTTGTCGCCTTGCCCCTCCCGCGAGGATCAAGCTCCGTAGCTCCCCATTCTTCCTTCTTTTCTTTAGCTTTCCCCTCGTCTGCCTTTCGCCGTTCGATGTGCCTGAGCCCTTTTGTCATTCTTTCTCCTTTCTTTATCTTTATCCAATCATGCGTGCTTTTTTTGGGTCTAGCCGCTCTGCTGGCCTGCATATAGAAGGCAAGCCTGCTGAGGGGTCCAAATCTGAACAGGTAGGTGGTGGGTTTGGTGGTCTCCCGTCGCAACCGCTAGTGGCTCCATCGCAGGTCCTCCTCCGCCCTGGGTGCGGTAAAAGAGAGGATTAGCTAGATTAGGTACCCCACCTGACCAAAGATGCAAAAGTAGGTGCAATAATCAACAAAATTTGTATCCTAGGGTTCCTACTGCCATAGTAGAGCTACTGCAGTATAGTGGTCTAGGGCCGAACACCTGGGATGGGTTTTCTTTGTGAGAGAAGAGTCAAGAAGTGGGATTGAAAATGGTGTTTCCTCTTTCGATTTAAGGATTTGTGTGTACAATGTGGGTGAATGGTCAAAACCAAAATAAATCGAAATAAAATTAGAAAAAAGAACTCCTTGAAGTCTCGGGCCACCGGATTAGAGAAACCAAGATAACACTATCCAACATTTCCTGCCCTTTTCCTCTGCAAGGAGGACTAATCCTATAGTAATTTCCAAACGGACCATTTAGCCTAAAACCTAAACCCCAAAAGCTTTCCTCTCTAATGAGCAGCATTTATTAGCCATTATGTTTCAAAGCGCTTAAAACCATCACCTGATCTATCCCGTGAGGAGCTCATAAATGACAACTAACCTGGCACGCTGATCTAACGCAAGCATCCACTCGAGCTCGAAAGCTTCGCTAAGTATCGGCCACTCAGATTACATCACAAAGATTCAAACTCTAAACGTGAGATGCGTAAACGCAAGCCATAAATGCTTATGCTATGAACATGAGGACAGAGCTTATCCCTCAAACCTTCACCTAGTGGCCTTCCCCTTCAAGGACGAGGGGGCTTCTAAACTAAGCATCCCGGCGGACTCACATTAAGGTGCTCGGATGGTGAGAAAGTGCAAGAAAGTGAAGGTAAAAGCAGGAGAGAAAATCACACGCAGCTGGAGGGAGGAAACTCTGTGCCCACCTATTGAGTGATTGATGGACTAAAAGTTGATTGATGTTAGCAAGTTTTGACTCCGAGCTTATATAGATGCTCGGGCATTCAAGGGAAATTACAAAAATGTATAAAGGGACCAAAATTACATCAAGGGTAGATTTCCGGTACAAAACCACAAAAAGCGTGTCAAAAGCAAATAACAACAGAGTGTAGAGCAGTTGTTGCAAAAATTTCACAACCCGCGAAAATTGCAGTTGCGAATTTTCGCAACACTACCAAATCTACAAATTTCTTTCCTTCTTCTTTCCTCTTTCTTCCTCGCATTTCTTTTCGGCTCCAAATGTCTTCCTCAAATTATCATGCATCTTCGAAGTTCCAAATGTGTTCGTCGTGTTTTAATCAACCTCAAGAAATGACTTATTTCGCCTACAAAACTTACAAAAATAGCTCATAAATGTGATCAGTAGTAAAAGCGCCGGACCCTCACCAGATCAATCAAGTTATTTAAGCTGAAGATTAGTACACAAAAGTTCTTAAAACCCTAAATAAACAAGGCTCAAAATAAGACTATTGGTACTAATCACTCCCTAACCGACACATTGCTAGTCCCTTAGCAATGATAAAAAGAAGGAAGATCATGCAGGCATGTGTATGCAAAAGGGGATTGTCTATTCAAAAAATGTGTGTATAAGTAATGCCCTACCTCGCATGAAAATCGGGACCCCCGCATAAAACCAAATTGGGAGAATAAAATGCCACACAGAACAAGTTTTCGCAGGCAGTTGTCCATTCCAAGGAAATCAACCCTAACTCCAAATTTCAAAATCTAAGTGTTTAGGTGATCAGTTTTACCAATAAGCTGCTAAGCTACTCTCCCCCAACCAAGCCATCGCCCATTAGACCGTCGACCAACCCAAATAGATCCGGCCCCACTCTTATTTCACACCTCTTCCGTATTGTAGGATGTATCGTCGAGAACTCGACTTCACCAAAGTCCGTGTAACTGGGATCCATCGATGACTCCCAACCAACTAAGGTTTAGGGCATCAAGTGAAAAGGATCTTTCGACCACTAACTCAACAGGTTTCACCCCGGACTCCAAATGATTTCGAAATTCCAGCACCTACAACTCGCTAAACTTCACCCATCCACCCATGTAGCGAGCACTAAGTCGGTGGCTCCCAACCAGTTGGATTAGGGCACCAGGTTTTAAAGGCTTTCGCTGTAGACCCCATGGACCGGCATTTTAGGGGTTTCAAGGCAAAGCTGTCGCGCTTCTATTCCTCTCTTTCTTTTCTTTTTCTTTTTCTATTGGAAGACTTCATTGGCCTTCTTTCATGGGGAACCTTAACCTATTATAGGTGGTCAACGAAGCTAAGGCCGGTTTTGCAAAGTAAAAGGGGGGTATGTAGCTTCTCAGCCTATTGACGAAAATTGACGTGCACTGTGTGTGGTTAGCTAAAGGTGGGTGAAAAAGGTTGAATATTCGGGGACTTCAACTAACCATCTACTTAATCATGCATGGAACTATTCTAGCATTGATGGTATCATACAGTGCTTCAACTTTTCAACTTACAGGAAAGGCATAACCACAAAAAAATGGGGGCAAAAAATGATTTGCAAAAGTGTAGAAAAATGGAGTTGTATGATATATATAACGGTGTATTTCACAAAATTTTCAGCTTTTTCAAAATGAAGTAAACAACAAGCCACTAAACATACAAAAATGGGCTTTGCTGAGCAGGTGGTACAAAAAGAACTAAAATCAGCAGTATGAACATCACTTCCAACACTAACTCTCCCCCCAACCAAGTATGCCATTATCCAACAATACGTGAAATGAAAAGTTAGCTGAGGAAGCACCACCTCGCCTAGAGCTAATGAAGAATCGTCCCTCACCGACAGTCGGTAGGTGCCACCACGGCGGTGGTCTGAAATGCCGGCCGCACCGCTAGTACATCCAGGGGATCCGGCAAGGGCTGGGCAGGAGCCGATCCCGTCGGGGAGGGGTAGCGCAGGCCCGAGCAGGGACATGAGAGACTACAAGGAGGCCCAGTGACTCGAGTCGTGGATGGTGACGGCTCCTCGACTCGTTAGAATGACGTTAACCGAGCCATGGCAGCCCCGCCAGCGAGTCATCCTATTCGTAAGGGTGGTACCGGGCAAACAAAGAAATGAAGCCGCTCAGTGGAGAACGCAGACCGTATCCATGATAGTCAAAAAGTCCCTGGTGGAGATGGTAATGTATTGTCGAGGCTATGAGGTGCCCCCGCCACCTATATCCGGGAACGAGCAGCCGGGCAATGGGGCCGAGGGCCTCAAGGACAGGCACCTGAGCGCCTGAGGTACTGGAGCCGCGGGTAGGTGGAGTTGGAGGAACCGATGCCGAACTCCGGAAGGAGCCGGAGCCGGAGGCTCTCGCTGTGTCTTCGCTACGAGGGCAAGTCCTCGAAAGTGGAATATTAAAGTGTATTCACTGGTCCCCATCGGTCCCGGAGGCGAAGAGATAGCGCAATTCCAGGCATGGCCTGCCACCGATCGACAATAAGGGTGGCCTCACAGCCGTGGCGACGCCTCCAATCGTGGCTCTACCGGGGAAGCCGATGTGCCCCCAGTACCCGGCAAGAGCCATGGAAATAGGAGAGGCGTGGACTCGCCGGGGTGTGACCATCGCGGTGGACCTCGGTCCTCGTGCCGGAACAAGGACGCCATGATCAGCCTCCGTCGGGCCAAAACCAGAAGCCCTCTCGAAATACCGACACAAAGCCTCCAAAATAGCTCCCTCCTCCCCGACGATGTGTCGGGAGTGAGAACAGATTGGGACCAATATATGGTCTATCACGTACGGAGTCGCCCTCCTAAACAATATAGTCCCAATGGTAGTGTCCATGGAGAGAAGACATACCATATCCCTAGCCGAGGGATGGGGCCACTGCTGAGATCATCAAGGTCAAGCAGGACCACCTGTGATGGAGAGCAAACGTGATGTCAAGGTCCCAAGTATCCCTGGCCTACTGGTCAATGGAAAAATGCGTAGCAGCCTGCTCGGGGTCTCTCGCCTGGGACACATCACCGTGCGGATAAAACCTGATGACTACCCGAGGATAAAATATCGACGCGGCCACAAGGAACGGCCTCCGTGTGGTATCTCCCGCACGAGCATGGAGTCTCTGAGTCGGTCCCTAAATGCCAGAGATCGTAGTAAACCTCCCCGAGATCTCCCTCACACCGCAAATGCCTTCCCGGATGGGGCTATGCGCTACCGGAAGTGTAATACCGACGGATGCAGGATGAGTCCGAGGCTCCGAAGAATGCCCCGGGAGCAAGGCTGGAGGGTACGCCCCGGGTCTCGGGAGGCGGATCGACTCCCCGGCCCCGAAGTCCGAGCCTGGCAGAACCCTTCGGGATGGCCTAGGATGCGATGGAGCAGGCGGAGTGGGGCCAACCTAGGTGTAATACCTCCCAAAGTGTGGGCCACGAGGAAGAGCCCACTGGCAAAATAGCGCCAGATCGCTCGGGATGGTCAGCAGGTGGGAAGTGGTGAGCGGGTGGCTTCTGGGTCGCCGGAATACACGGCGGCGCCTCGGATAAAGCAAAAGGGATGCGCGCGCCGCGGGCTCGGTGCTAGGGTCACGGCAAAGGGAGTGCCCCGGACTCGGAGCCGACTGTGAGGAGGGAGGTTCTGGCGCGGACTGGTCCGGGAAAGAATGAGCCCCACGAAGCTCAACACCATGCTTCCAGAGCGAGGGAGATAAGGGACGGAGCGGGTGGTGGGGGGCGAAAGAAAGAAGCTTCAGGGAAACTGGAAACAGAGGTAGAATGAAAGGGAAGGAATCAAAAGGGCTTTTATATATAAAGTGGGTAGTGAGAAAGGTTCTGCCCATTAACGGCCATTAAATGGGTGGCTAAAAAAAAACGGGAGAATTCTTATGGAAATGAGTGGGAAACGAAGGGTTTCTGTGAGCGCACGACAGCGGAGATGAACAACAAGACCCTCGCGAAATTCGCAGGAACCCAAAACCCGTCGTCTGTACCGGCCGGCAACACCTACAAAAATGAAACCAATAAGATGTGAGGGAGTTAATCTTGGAAATTGAGAGAATTCTTCAAGAAGAATTCTTTTGAAAATTCGAGGATATTAAGAAAATCCTGATTAAACTTACTACAATGTAAAACAAAAACTCCATCAAAAATTGGAGTGGTTTCAAGTTCCGTAGGGAACCACTCCCACGTGTAGCCGTGTTTACGGGGGTCCAGATGTAGAAGCCCTCCATGTCTCATGGCAAAGGAGGTGTGTCGCAGCTTGAATCCAAATTTTCCGGCTCCTCAGAATAAGCGGTCCCTGGGCTCTCTCGGGTGGTGGTGGTGGGACTCATTAAGCTGTAGGAGGAGTGACTCGGTGAAGTTAGCCCTCATTAACTCGCTTTCATTGTTCTTCACGGTCTTCCCCGCAAATAGTCTGCAATGTGTTTTCCCACACTTGTACCACTCAGGCATACTTCATTTGAATTCTGCTCCTCATCCTCTACTGACTTATGCTTGTTGCTTAGGTGAAAAATGTTGAGCTCTAGGGTCATATTGCCAAAGGAGAGCTGCATGACTCCATTACGCCAGTTGATTATGGCATTAGATGTGGCTGGCATCGGCCTCCCAAGTACGACTGCACTCGTTAATGCCCTCTGCTACAGGCTCGTATCAAGAACCACAAAGTCTACCGGATAATAAAACTTATCCACCTTCACCAAGACATCCTCCTAATTATCTCCTTTCTGATTTTCACCTGATCGATCGCCTAAGGATAGGGTGATGTTCTGTAGCCTCTCGCCTCCCTAAATCTAATCGCTTGTACATTGAGTATGGCGTAGGGTCGACACCGGCTCCCAAATCTTAGCAAAGGTTTTTATCTACGCATCCTCCAATGTTGACTTAGATGGTGGGGATCCCTGGATCTTGTATTTCACCAAGGTTTTGCACTAAATGATGGAGTCAAATTTGTTAAGTCAGAAGGCCTTCTTGTCAATGTGCCCAACCCTTTCGACTGCGGCACCGGTCCTTTAGAAATTTAGCATAGGGTTGGAAACCCCTGCTTGACGTCGTTGATGTTCACCTTTTACCCGCCTTAGCACTTCCAGATGCCTTCTGCTTGAGGCCGCCTTTTGCCTCTCGCTGCTTGGGGAAATGCAGGAGGCATGCTTTTCTTCATCAAATCTTCTTAATGAATACGTGGTTTTTTGGCTCTACTTCCTCTTCTCTTTCTCCGGGTCTCCAGTTCAAAGAAGTCGCACCGGGCCGCTCAATTTCCTTACCACTCCTCAAGGTGATAATGACCTTTAACTTCATCCATTTTCGTGCAGTTCACCGTATAGCTTAATTCATGCACTCCCCTGTGGATTAGGCGCTGTTTGGGAAGCGGAATCTCCCGCTTCCTTCACCCACCGCTGATCGTCGACTCGCGATGGATGACTCCATAGGTATCAATTTTCCGACAGGCTACTGCGGGAGCCCATCAATTCTTTTGTTCATGGAGCTTTCTTTACATTTTCTCGTTTTGGTTCAATTGAGTATTAATAAATTTCTTCTCTCAATAAAAATTCCCACCACCTTGCTCAAATTCATGATAGTCATTTCAACGGTGATGAGGTTTCGGGTGGCTGCCGGCTCGTGCACCCGGGGAACATATGCCTGAGGCTTCCAGCTTCCCAAGAGAGGTCAGTGGTTCTTCCGCCAGATTGTAGGTGTTGCCATACAGGGCATCAGCTGGTGGCCTATTTTATCCCACAACATTTGTATTTTCAATCATCAAATCCCTTACTGAGGAAGAAATTGGACAATGCACTCCTTGGTGACTAGTGGATTGGCAAGTGAAGCATGGTCGGAGGGGCAATGTATTTCGCCACGCCCCGCATTCAACCGATTTTCATTTCAAGTTCTTCCATCCTTCCGTCGTGGTGGACAACTTAGCCTTTAGTTCCACGCCCTCTGACAGTGAATATATGCCTCCCCTTGGTTTGTCATGGTGCTTCATTCTCTACCTCCTCAATATGCTCATCCCATCCCCGGAGGTTTCAGCCACAGTTGAGGAAACCATGGCTTCATCCTCGATTCTGCTCGTGCGTAGTCCTCACATGGTTTCTAACACCGTCATAGCACCCAGACATCCCATCATAAAAGTATTCGCCACCGAAGATCCGTATCAAAGCCATGGTGGGGCAAAGTAATCGATGGTCTCCATATACCTCCTAACACCGATAAATTCTTCACCGTCATGGTGAGTTGCAAAGGTGTAGGATTTGCCTCAAATTGTTGGTCTTGTGGGCTGAAGCACTTTCCAAAATTCCCGCATGCGCCTCCGCCCGCTTCCCGATGGTCCTCGGGCCTTAGTGAATTAAGCCAAATTTTGTATTTGTCTTTGAGGGTCAAAGGGAAAGCTTTCAACTTCAGCAAATCTTATTAAGGTTGCACCCTCAAAAGCTTTGTGTAAACTTCTAAAATTCCAATGTGTGTGTGTATGGATTTTCATTTTCCATATCATTACGAAAGTCGGGAGCAAGTACTAGATAAGGCCTCACTGCCACATCTCCGGGCCAGGGGTATAATGCATGAGGGCACTCACCCCTTGTGGGTGTATGTGATCCATCATTGACCTATGGGCATCGAGCTCCCTTCAACCCCGTCGTCTCGGCTTCGCTTCTTCAGTGGGGCTCCATCTCGTTGCTGTGCAAACTGACTTCACACCCTTGTTCAACTGGAGCACTAAGACTTTCCAATCTGCATGCAGTGTTTCTGTCCCACTACATAAGCTGCTATGAACACACACAAACAAGCAAGAAACCAACAAAAACAAGACTACCAAAAGGGTCGATGTTAGTTAAAAAATAAAAAACAAGGAAAAAATCAGGACATCAAGCATAAAATCTAAATTCCCTTGCAGTGAACTGTAAATGGGAAAAAATGGTAAAATAAAAAAGAAATGAGAATGCACCAATACTTGTGATGTAGATCACAAGTTCATAGCTTCTCTTTCTCACTAGGGCACCATCCCCGGTAGCGGCGCCATTTGATTCGCATGCAAAGTAGGTGTACTAGAATCAACAAAAGTTGTATCCTAGGGGTTCCCACCGCCGTAGCGTAGCACGCGAGCGCTGGTTCAGGGCTCCAACATGCATAAGTTCTTCATGAGAAGAGTTGTAGTGGATTGTCAAATGGTGTTTCCCCTCGATTTAAGGATTTGTGTAAAAAACAAGCTGTGGGTGAATGGTTGAAAACTGAAAATAAATTGAAATAAATTAAGAACTCCTCAAGTCTCGGCCACTGTTAGAGTTCTAAGATATCCAACATGTCCCTGTCTTTATCCTCGGGCTGGGAGGATGACCTATAGTCATTTCCCGAACTGGATCTTCATTTAGCTCTAAAACCTAAACCCTAAAAGTTTTCCTCCTAATGTATAACATTTATTAGCCATTTATGTTTCAAAGCAGTTAAAATCATCACTGGATCTATCCTGCAGGAGCTCATAAATGATAACTAACTGGGCATCAATGGATCTAACAGTAAGCATCCACTGAGCCTTGAAAGCTGCCGGGCACGGCCACTCGGGGACATCACAAAGATCTCAAAACCTAAAACGTGAGATGCAAAAATGTAAAAGGCCATAAATGCTTGCGTTATGAACATGAGGACAGTGTTTTTACCTTCAAACCTTCACCTAGTGGCCTTCCTCTTCAAGGATGAGAGGGGCTTTGACGCTATCCCTTGATTTGTCACTGCGGTGTCTGATGGGCGAGAAAGTGCAAGAAAGGGAAGGAAAAGGAGAGAAAAATTACACAAAGAGCCGGAGTGAGAGGAAACTCGCGCCCAATTTTACTGAAAGTGATCGATGGACCGAAAAGTCGATCGATGTTACAAGCTCGACCGAGCTTAGGATGCTCGCATCTGAAATTAAAAATGTGTATAAAGGGACCAAAATTACATCAAGGGTAGATTTGTACAAAACCATAAAAAGCGAGTCAAAAAGCAGTCAACAATAGGAGTGCAGGGGAGCATTGTTGCGAAATTTCACAACCTGCGAAAATTCGCAGGTTGCGAATTTTCGCAACACTACCAAATTCCACAAATTTCTTCCTTCTTCTTCCTTTCTTCTGCATTTTTTGCTCCAAATATCTTCTGAAATGATCATGCATCTTCGAGTTCGGCTCGGGTTCGTCGTGTTTGAATCGACTCAAAGAAAATGACTTATTTCGGGGCTACAAAACTTACAAAATAGCCATAAATGTGATCAAGAGCAAAGTCGGGACCTCACCGTATCAATCGGTTATTTAAGTTGATTAATACACAAAAAGTGCTTTAAAACCTCGTAATAAACAGGCTCAAAAATAAAGACTATTCGGGTACTAATCACCCACCGGATCGGAATATCTTAGGGCTGCCATGAGGTGTTCTGATGCAAGAGGTATCTCTAGCTCCGTCGAGCCTTCCCATGTAAATTTTTGCCACCGCTATAGACCTCCGGCTGGTATCCATGTTTGGTGTCCAAACTTTCTCACCTCTTACGTCGTCCATGTTCCTAAGATGGTTTGCTTTTTTGAGGCGGCCTTTGAAAATGGTCTCCGCTTCCCTTTACACCCTTTATTAAAGTGCGTCCTTTAGCACTTCAACGTATGCTCAGCCCAGCTTTCCCCCAACTTCTAGGGCGTTTTGGTTGGCCTCCTTGTTGTTTTTAGGGATAAAGGCTTGGGGGTTCCTAGCCTAGCTCTAATAGTAGACTTTTTCAATGTAAAAGAGTCTGCGGAAGGTTTCTTATACATTTCTAAGCGGTCAAGCTCTAGGCTGATTATTTCCGACATGCCATCCTCCCATAAATTCTGGAAGGAACGCTATTTTTTTTGTTAGTGGCCTCAATTGGGAATATAATCTCGCTGATTAGGAAGACACGTCATGCTCGACTTCATTCATCCCTCGAGAACCTAAGTTAGTTCTCCTCGTCTTAATCGGGTCTAATTTTCTAAGTCCTCGGGGTGTCTCTAACTTCAATTGGCTGCGGTGGTTTTCGTGTGTGTGGCCCGGTTCAATTTGGTGGATGAAGAGGTGAAGTGGGAGGTTGGTTACAGTGCCACCCACGTGCGTATTCGAGCTCATTAGTCGATATTCTAAAGGCCGGCTCCCGGCAGGATCACGATCATCTTGAGAGTTATCAAGTGAGGCCTTCTCTACCCCTAGTTTCAAAGTCTTCTTCGTCTTTTGCTTTAGAGCCTCTTATCGAGAAGCCCACTATGGAGAGCTCGTCTCGCCCCAGGTGTCAGTAAAGAAGAAAAGGAGCTGTGAAGCGTAAAACTCGTGCTTCCTCGAGGGTTACCCCCGCCGGGTAAGATCTTGTGCCAGTGGGGGCCTCTTCCTTGCCTTCGCTCACCGTCGGAAGCCGGAGATTCTTCTCGGGAGGCTACTGAGCCCCTTGAAGGTTCTTCCCTATTTTCGTCCGAGTCTCACGCCGTAGGTGGCACCGAGCCCCCCTCTTCCAATGCCGACTGATGTGGGCGGGGTCGCTCTCGTGCCGGTGGAGGGATGAGGACTCTCCGCTTCTCATGTGGAGCTACTGGCCAATGCTTCTCTGATATCCTCGCGACCTAACCTCAAGAAGCGGACGCCTCGTAAGTCGAGGAGGCTCGGCTCTTATGCTCGTGGAACCACTCACATCCGCGCCTTCGTCGATCCATTTCATTGTTTCTCGATTGTTAATTGTGACCTTCTTGTTCTTGGGTGGCTACTTACGTGAAGGCTGGCTTGTTACAGGCCGCCCTTACCGAGGGCCTCCGCCGGTGGCGGCGGTCTCTATAAGGCCAAGGTCGCCTCCCGACCTCGAGAGGGTCAATTCCCTCGAGCCTGAGAGAAGGACCCGACCGAGGAGCTTCAGCTGGGCTGTGTCCGACCAAGCATGCGCTTCGACGGGCCAGGCGCGAGCAGGATAAGGAAAGAAGGCTCTGGGGTGACTCAAGGTCGCCAACACGAGCCGCGGCTCGGGCCGTGTAGAGGAGTTACAAAGCCGTCAAGGGTGACCTGCGTGTCAAAGTGACGACGTTGGACTGGGTTCGCCAAGAGGCTTTGGAGGCTGGAAGCTTCGTGGAGCGCTTGACGAAGGAGCTCTAGCAGCTTCGCGATGGACCTCAGAGGCGGAGGTTTCGCTGGGGCCAAAGGGGGGGAAGTGATAGCAGAGATCAGAGACGAGGCTTGCACCCAATGGGCTCGAGTGGTTTCATTCCACATAGGCTTCGAGCTTTCCTAGACTTAGAGTTCAACATTCAGCTACCGAGGAGGCAAGAATCCGTCGGAGGTCGAGGCCGACGCGGCGGTCGACCGTTTTACGAGGCCCCCCGACCGTGCCCTCGTCTCCGATGCTCTCAGCCGGAGGCCGCCTTCCCCGCCCGTCACCGGGCCTCGGTCTCGACCCCGCCGCTTCGTGAATCTGGGCCCTACCTCGCGCCTAGACTTTATTTTAACCTCACTATTTTCCGGCTACAGCTCCGGGATTTTCAGACATGGCGACATTGACCTTTTCGGTTGATATGCAAAGATTCATTGATTAATTCTTGGCCGCTCTTTAATTGCTTTGCCTTAATTAAGCCGCTTGCTCCCGGGGTCTATCCGAGCTTTTTAACTCAAAAATCCCAGCAGCCATCCCGGCCCTAGGTTGTGCCATGCCACTTGGGCAAACAAGCCTACAAACCGGCTATCAGCTCCTAGCTACATCAGGCCTTCGAGTCAAGCCTGAGCTCCTTCAAAATAGGCTACTCTGGCCTCTCCGGGCTATTGTTGCTTTTCGAAAGCGCTAAGCTCTACAAACCGAGCTACCAGCTCCCGGCTATCGTGTGCCTTCCGAGCGCTATTTGAGCTCTCCAAATGGCTACTCTACTTTCGCATTTCCGTGCGGCTCAGTAATTAAGCCCGCGAAACGAGCTACCAGGCCCCCGGGCTATCATGCCTTCGGAAATGCTTCGAGCCTCCAAATGGGCCACTTTTGGCCCTCCTCGGGCTATCAGGCCTGAAAGCAGTTGCTTTGCAAATCGAGCTACCTGGCCTGGGATATTGTGCCTGAGTCGCTTCGAGCTCTCCAAAATGGGCCACATCACCTTCCGGGCTATCAGGCTCGACGGCTTAAGCTCCCACAAATCGAGCCACCGGCCCCCGGCTATCAGATTTCTCGAGCTGGTTCGAGCCTCCAAACGGGCTACTCACTTTCCGGGCTATCGCGGTCTTTCGAGCGCTTAAGCTTGCAAATCCGTTATCAGCCCCGGGCTATCTGCGGCCTTCCGAGCCATTCCTTCAGCTCTCCAAATGGGCTACTCGCCACCTGGGCTATCAGGCCTGAGCGCTAAGCCCCACAAACTAAGCTATCGGGCTCTCGCTATTGTGCCGCTATCAGGCCTTTAGCAGCTTAAGCTCAGAACCGAGCTACCGGGCTCCGGGCTATCAGGCCTTCAAAACTAAGCTTTTCGCCCTCGGGCAGGCAAGGCCTTCCGGGTTTGCTTTGGTGAAAACCGAGCTACTTCCGTCCCGGGCCACTCGCCTCCCCGGGCTGGGCAAGGCCTCCTCGAGCAGCTGCTCCGAAAAACCCGAGCTACTCCAGGGCCTGGGCTTCCCGCCTCTCTCCGAATCGGGAGCCAAAATGGCCCCTGGCCATGCCCTTCTTTAGCGCTTAAGCTCTAAAAACTCCGAGCTATCGGGCTCCCCGGGCTTTTCCCGCCTTCTAGTTATCGTGCCTTCAAAACCGGAGCTTTTGGCTCTTAGGCTACAAGGCATTCCTTGAGCTAAGCAAGCCCATGAAAACTCCGAGCTACCGGGGGGCTCTAGTCTTTCCGCCCTCCGAACCGAGCTGGCACGGCTCTCGGGCTATAAGGCCTCACTGAAATGCTAGTTTTTTGAAAACCGAGCCACGTGGCCCCCGGCTTCTTGCCTCCGGGCCATCAGGCCTTTAAAACCGAGCTTTGGCCCCCGGGCCAAGCAAGGCCTTCCCTGAGCGGTTAAGCTCAAAAATCGAGCCATCGGGGCTCCCGCTATTCTCGCCTTCTCCGAACCGAGTTTAAATGGCTCCTTTGAAACAGGCCACATGGCTCTTTAATATCCCCCCGGGAAAGCACGCGCAAATTTCTTTAATGGTGGCTCGTGGGGAACCAAAGGTGCATCGCGGCGGAATTCCTCCCCAGCACTGCTTCTTTATAAATAACCGCCTTCCCTTCGACGAGGTGTGTTATACTCGCTCTCATTTTTCTTCTTCATGCCTTGATGGATCGGGTTCGTAAGAGATGGGTCAGGTTTGATCGTTATCGCGTGACGCCGCCGCTGGCCACGGGTCGGCGCTCGGTCTCTCCCGTCTACCGCTTGTGGAGCTGTGTTTTCCCAGTTTCCCGTGGGGTCGTGCTGTTCCCTGGGGTCCCGCCCATTGATGGAACCTGACTGGGAACGTATTCGAAGGCGTGTTCTTGCAGGGAAAACTTTTAAGTCCCGCTTCCATTATTCCTTCCTCCCCCTTTTCTCCCTATCCTCCCTTTTCTTCTTCTCCTTCCTTCTTCTTCTTTTCTTTCTCTTTCTTTCTCTCCTTTTCCTTATCTTTCTCTTCTTCTTTGTGGTTTTTGCCTTGACCGGGTGTCGGCCGATGTGAAGAACGACTTTGACGATTGTAATTTTTTTTTAGATGTGAAGAACGACTTTGCTGATTGTAATTTTTTTAGATGTAAAGAAAGATTTTGTAATCCTCTGAGGTGATTGTAACTTCCCCGAAATGAAATTTGTATTCATGATGTGACTTTTCAAAGCTTTTACCAATCGAGCCCTTGCTTTCTCTTTTTTTTTCCTCGTGGGCTTCTTTCCGAGGAGTAGAGAACCATTCTCAGGTCAGCTTGTCTCTAAGGTGAAGGGAACGGTCTCGTTGACTTTAATCCCCTCGTATTAACCGGTAACTCCTCTGAAATAAAGAACAATCTTTGTGAAACACGGCTTTCAGAATCTGCACTTCGAACCGAGATCCCGTTTATCATTATAACTTATTTCGACCCACCATAATATTAAGTGTACTTAAAATGAGCATTATTACGTAGACTCCAAGTATTTAAAATCAAATCATTGGATACTTATTAAAGACTACATTGAGGTCTTATCAGAACTGTTTTCGAGGTGTTCAACGCTCCATGAGCCGGGTGTGGTTTTCTTTCCTCTCTTCCTCGTCTGAGTCTCATAGTCGTGAGGCTCGACCATGCTGGGATACGATATGTGGCCCTTCCTAATCAAGTCCCGCCTTCCTACGTGTGGGGTCTTTCCTCGTTGGTAGAAGTTTTTTGCAACCAGTCGCTGTGCTTATAATTCGGGTTTGACCCTTCCTGGGTCATAGTATCTTGCCGGTTCCTTCGTAATAGTCCTCAATACGCTCAGACATGCTCCCACTTTTCTTCTGTGTGAGATCCAGGTTTAGCGAAGAACCTCCTCATCAGCCCGCCTGCGAATTCAATCCCCGCTGTGAATTTAACCGACCTCAACAGAGTTACTACTGGTGCCAAAGGCCGAGCGAATGGGGTCTTTGAAGTTATTGACTCATACAGAAGTTCGTGGTGCCCATAACACCCTGGGAGTATTCCCACCCATTTTCCCTGCATCTTCTAATTTAGTCTCTGCCGCCCTCGAGAGTCCCTGAGTAGTGACCTCTCGCTTACCTATCGGACCTGGATGAGCCGGGACAGTAGTAGTTCTGATTTCAGCTCGGCGCGTAAAATCCCCCGAACTTAGGATTGCCGAACTATTTCCCATTATCGACACGAGGGACCCTGATCCCTCGAACCTTGCATATTATAGAACGCCGACGGTTACGCACCTTCCTCGTTATGATTGTCGCATGGGTTCTACCCACTGCAAAGTAGTCCACGACCACAATGATAAATTTGCATTGGCCCCTTCCAATGGGTAGGGTCCCAATATGTCTAGCCCCTATTGCTGAAAAGGCCAAGGGCTTGTGATTGACGTCAGTGGCTCAAATGGGAGATGAGAGATCTTGGCATGCTCCTGACAAGCTTTGCATTTCCGAATGGGCTATGTTTCAGGTCTTTCACATCGTAGTCGCAATACCTTGCCCTCAAGGTTTTTCCCGGCTATGTCTCGAGTCTCGATGGGAGGCTGCCACTGCACGCCATGTACCCCGAGTATGTAATGTAGGCGTCTTCCTTCCCTACGCACTTAAGAATGGGCGTAGAGAAGCCTCGTTTATAAAGGGTCCCTCGATGAACTGAATCTCACACCTTGCCTCGAGCTCGATGTGTCCCTTTCGGGTCGCCGCAATGTTACTTCTACTAAGTAATCCCATATGGGGTCCATCCAGCTCGGCTCGGACATCACAAGGGAGACTCTCTCGCTGCTGATGCTTTACCGAGGGTTTTGGGAGGTACTCACTGCATTAATCTACCCAGTCTTCTCGTGAGGTTAGAAATGCTAGCCGCTAAGGCATCAACTTTCACGTAGAATTCTCCGCTTCGGGTACTTATTTAACCCTCGAACCTCGTATGAACTTTTACAACCTCGTGACCTTCTTAAGGTACAGATCATCTTCTCACCTGGTTCAGTAGTAGAGTCTCTCATTTGCTTTACTACCACTGGGGAGTTACAAACACTTCCAATCGATCGCCTACTGAGTGGGGCGAGGTTAAGACCGACTCATGACAACCTCACCAATTCGTTATCGAGGCTTGTCGACTCTGCGGGCATATTCTACATCTATCCCGGCCTCTTGAGGGGTTAGATCAGACCCGCACCGCTTCCTCGTCATACTCGGCCCACGCATAGCCTCCAGATGGGGTGGAGGCCCGCGTCGCCGGGTAGCTTCGGGCGTGCCTGCCAGGTGAATTCCATGATGAAATCTGTCAAGATCTGCCCTTTTATCACGCCCCGGTTTGTATCTAATGTCGAATCCCACTCAACTCCTATGTACCCACTTTATCGGGCCCCTTCTGTAAGGTTTCGGGTTTACGCAGCATTCATTTTACTCGGGATATTCGACCGACTCAAGGTACGAGCTTGAAGTAAGGCCTGAGTTTTCTGCATGTAGTTACCAACGCTGTGATCAGCCCCTCCATCCTCGATGTCCTCCCCTCACCTCCCGAGCTCTACCGCAATAGTGACCGGGCTATCGCGACCCCATCCCGTCTCTGACTAGGGCGACACTAGTTGAGAAGTCTGAAACGGCTAGGTAGAGAGTGAGGAATTCTCCCTCGGAAGGGCTTACTAGAACAGGGGGAGAGCTTAGGTAGGCTTTGAGCATCGTGAATGCCTCATTGCAGTGTGCATCCTATTGGAAGGCCTTTTTCAGAACCTGAAAGAAAGGTTGACATTTGTCGCTGGCCTTGGACACGAAGCGGCTCAGCGCAACTATTCTTCTAGTCAGGCGCTGAATGTCCTTAATGTTTGAAGGTGGCATGTCGAGTACCTAATTTTATCTTATTCGGGTTTACTTCTATTCCCAGAGTTGACTATAAAACCCAAGAACTTCCTCGAAGTGAGACTCAAAGGCATTTTAATGTGGGTTTTTAACTTCATATTGTAGCTTTTCAAGACCTGGAACGCCTCGGCTAGGTGGGTAATGTGGAGCTCGACCTTAACTGATTTTACCAACATGTTGTCTATATTTATACCTCCATAGATGCTCCAATTTGCTTCTGGAACATCTTGTTCACCAACCTTTGGTAGGTGGCTCCATATACTCTCAAATCAAGGGCATCACCGGAGCAGCGTAGGTTCCCGTTTAGTAACGGTAATGAGGTCTTCGTCGCCGATCCGTGACCGATATGGTCGTAGGGCCAGAGAAGGCGTCCATGAAGCCGGTGGGAGTTCATGACCTGCAGTGGCGTCTTAAGTACTCATGAGGTCAATCCGAGGTAAAGGGAAAGCTATCTTGGGCGTGCCCCGATATATGTGAAATCGACACAAAGTCTGCCATTTTCCGCTTGTTTTTCTGCTGGGACGGTGGAATAACGCTTCCAACCACTCTGTGATATTCTACCCTCCCCCGACGTGACCGCTTGAGGAGCTTGTCGACCCCTTCACACTCCGCCTTATGCCTTTCTAGTGAAGCTCTTCTTTTTTCGACCGGCCAGCATGGATGAACCAATGCTCAACCTGTGGTGATTATTGCTCCAAGCCGATTCAAATTTACGTCTTCCTACTTCCAGAAAACACCCTCCATGTTCCGCTTTTAAAAGTGGATGAGAAGGTCGAATGCCTTTAGCCAACTTATATCCCACGACGAGGTGTTC
This sequence comes from Tetrastigma voinierianum, assembly GCA_016808115.1. NCBI lineage: Eukaryota > Viridiplantae > Streptophyta > Magnoliopsida > Vitales > Vitaceae > Tetrastigma > Tetrastigma voinierianum. The sequence goes on from JAEQBH010003252.1 coordinate 36,915, forward strand.
GCTGGTCAGCCGTCGCATGTGCTCTAGTTCTTCCTTGCGGGCGCAGGTCGCAAGTTTACCTTGTCTAGCATGTCAAGCTCGGCCCACGTAGATGCAGTTATCGATCGCTTTTGTTTCATCGATGCCGAGTAACACTCCCCAGCTACGCCGCCGGTTTCCAAACCATTCCTACTCCATTTGCATTGGAATCTGATAACCATGTGATAGGCGGAGGGATGGCCCTTATGGTATCGATATAGGCTCGCCAAGAACATGTTGTGTCACAAGAATCACTACGCTACGAGAAATCTTATCAGTTGCCAGAATGGGTATGGGGTCTCCCAAAGTGAGCACTAGCCGTATCGAATCTCTAAAGGTAAAGACACCTTTTCTCCGTAGAATCCATGTAGGTAGCTGATCAGCTCTAGCTTCTCCCTTCCAATGCCCATTTTGTCGAAAGCTAATGTGAAGATGATTTCGGCCGAGCTTCCATTGTCGACAAGGACCCTGTGGATTGTTTTATTGGCTACGACGACCCTTATCACTAGTGGATCGTCATGGGGATGTCGGGCAAATTTCTTCCATGTCTGAGTTCTGGTATAAAGTACAGGTAGTATCCAACCGAGGAAGTTCGATACTCCGCCAGATTTCTAATGCTCCTCGATCCGATGTCGCGTAGATTCGCCTCGGGCCGAGGCCTGACCCCACCCCTCGCAAACTCCAGAGATCACATGGATCTCTACCAAGGGAAGTTGGTGCTAAGCCAGGGATCACACAGGTGGTGGTGGCTGCACCCGTCCCCACCTTCAAGCCACGTAATCTGGCCAAGATGCCCACGTCTGACGTACTCAATTCTTTCCCTCAAATGATTCAATGACATCTGGTGTCCACATCCCTTTGGAACTCATAGTATTTGCATTGTCTCCCTTTTTCTAGGTTCACCTCATCCGAGATGACCATCTCGTAAATTCTTCATGTCGCACCCTCGCGTAGACCCGTGACACTAAGGTCGCTGGGCGGGGGTGAATTACCGAGGTGAATACACCGGGCCGGCAGCCGGCCGAGGTGTCCCAGTGGTTCCCGACGCTCCTCTGGGGGATCGCTTCGTTTTCTTGTTCCTCCCTGAATCGTCCGTCTCCCCGCTCTCCTGGCTTCGCTCCCGTTCGTCGCCTTACTCTTCTCCTCGAGTCAAGAAACATTTTTGCTGATAAGAGGCCTTTCCACCTGCTGATATACTTCTATTTCAAGCAGCACCTCTCTACGATGCTTGCCCGAGGTTCTTTGAGATAGAGAACATCGTGTCTTTTCGACTACACCCCTAGCCCCGCGATGAGTTTTTTTCAGTGGATGCGACAAACTCTCTCGCCCCTGAATATCTACCTTTAATGACCCTCGTCAATCTCGAACATGACCCCATGCCTCCCCAAGGAAGTTCTACTTTATGGTCGAAGGTGATAACTTGGTTTCCCCCGTACGTCCTAGCTCAGCATAAAAGTGGGGAGAGACAAATGCGATGGAGAGCCTCTATGAATGATGAGATCGAAGATATAAGTCTGTTAAACCATGCCAATGTCGGGCCCTTTGCGTGATAACAAGGCTCGTGATCGTACGGGTCTTGATATCCGCGGTGCCCCATCCGGTTCTTATATGTATTGAGTGTAATCTATGGGGTCTTTCGCTCGCCGAACGCTTCGAAAATGCAGCGATCTCTCTAAACTTTTTGCCGGCAAGAGGGAAGTGCGTGCCACTCGGCCGTGAACTGGGATTCAGCTTTTGTCGCACAAGAGCGCCCATGTAGACCGGAGCTCACCCTCTTTACCACTTCTTCATGGATGAGCTCTACTGGATGTCCTTGAACCTCCGCTCCCACGACCTCCCTCGTCTCCTATCGATAAAGGATGGGCCCATCGCCCGTTATCCCTACCATGCTCTCCGCATCGCGATTCTCCAGGGGCCTTGTGGCGTAATGCTCCCCCGGTCGCTAAGCCCTTCCATCTACTGAGGTGTTGTCGGGTCTTCGGGTAATGGTGTTTTAGCTCTCTCTGGCCTTCGCGCCTCCCTGTGGGCGCTTGTATTTCCGCTCGTGAGTTGCCCAACTCTCATTGTAACGCTATCGGTGAGACTGAGGCGCCCCATCTCGGCCGGCATTATCGCGGTAGAGTTTCTAGAGTACTCCGAGGTCGGCTATCTAATGCTTGCCTTGTCGGGTCTTGCATCCTGGGGATCGGGCGCGTTCCTGCCGTGAACTCGGAAGTTGATACCATCATCACCGAGAGATCGCCTTATTTGTGCGAACCGGCTGCTCCCACAAACGGCGCCATACTGATGATGCTTTTTCAACCGAAACTAAAGCCGGAGCTTGACTAATTGTCAACCGGTCCGACTCTAGATGTCGCCCTCTCGCAAAAAATAAGAAACAAAAGGATCGGGCTGGATCGCCGTTGCCTCCCGATGCCTAAGCTTCGGCCTCTTCCCGTGGGAGTTATGAAGGAAGCATCAACCGCTTAGTGGCGTAATCAATGCGCACCTTCTGCAATCAATGGGTAAATTGATATTTATAATGGATGATCATGATAACTTTCTCATTTGGATGATGATACGGATGTTTCTCCCATTGGGTGAGGGATTTTCTTTCCTTATCGTTAACCGATTGATAAGGGATAATTGATAACAATTATTATGAAATATCCTACTTCCCTAATTGGTGGAGATTTAATTAGTAGTCGGGTACTTCCTTTACGCTCGACAAGCACGCCAACCCGGCTTCCTCAAACGTGGTAAACCGGTCCTGCACTAGCCTCGTGTTCGGGGCATATGTGGTGGGCCGAGCTCTTTATGTCTTTTATCGGGCCTGCTTTTATCTCTTTAAGCTCACATTACTGGGCTTGTTTCAGCTCACGCCGCATATTATTTTAAACCCAATCGAAAACAAAAATTTCAATTTCATAGTACAAGTCATAATACAAATTTTTTTTTTTTTCTCGAAAAATCGAAACTGAAAAGCATGAACTAGAAAAAACTAAAAACAGAACTATATTGTAAAAAAACTAACTAACTAGCAAGTCATTCAACTAAACAAAAAGACTTTGCTCAAAACATAAACAACACTTCCTTAATTCTCCCCCAACCAAACTCAACATCAGTTCCTCAACGCGACTACTGGAATTTCAAATTTAAGGGAGGAAGTGATCTCCCTTGATGAAATGTACCCATTTTGATAGAGACTTCTGAAGCTTTCCAATCGATACCTTTAATCACTCCATTCGGGCTCAAACGAACAAGCCGGAAGCAAAGAAAAGAGAGGAAAAAGCGATCACTGGAGCATTTGAAAATTATGCCCGTATAATAATCTAAAAATGTTCTTTCTGAAAATATTTAGATTCTATACTTAAGCCTAACGATACCAAAATTACCAAACTGAAATTTGATGAAAAAGTTATGCTTAAAAGAAAATAGGGTGCAAAAGTGGGAGGGGACCACAAAGCTGCGAAAAATTTCGCAACCCGCGTGAATTTTCGCAAGTAGTTACTAAAATTTCACAACCCGTATTATCATGAATTTTTTAAAATATATAAATATATAAATAAATTTTTTAATATATAATTATATAAATAATTTATTTTTTTAGAGACAAATAAAATTACATTTATATATATACATATATATATAGGCAGTATATATAGTAAGAGCAAAGAGTATATATATATATATATATATATATATATATATAGTATATATATATATATATATATATATATATATATATATGTTTTTTTAAATAATAATAATAAAAATAAAATAAAATAAAATAAAAAAGAAAAAGGTGATTAAAGCTACATAGTGGAAACAGGAAAATTTTTCAAGAACTTACGAAATTTTCTCAACTTGCGAAATTTCGTAGGCTGCGAAATGTTTTTTGCAGGCTGCGAAAATTCTTGGGCTAACTCTGGACCTCCCCTGTTGCAAAAATTTAACACAAACTACAAAAATAACATAGGAAAAATTAAAAAAAAATGCAGAAAAATGAAAAATCAGCTAAAAACAAAGATTAACTTAAAATTAGAGAAAATCTAAAGAGAAAAATTGAATAAAACAAAATAAAATAAAATCAAAATCAAAACAAAAAGTGAGTGAACTCTGCAGTCTCAAGGGAGACTGAGTCCACTCAAACCAGTTTCTCAGGCCTTGTTTGGTGGTGTTGGAGGAACTGGTGGAGCTGGTGGATTTACTGAGGTCCAGGTGCTCCAAATATGAACCAAGATGGTCTCGGTATTGGCCATCTTTTGTTCCATGCAACATGAGCAGCATGCTAGTGTCTTTGATGTAGTGGCAAAAGTTTGAACAATGGTCACTAACTTCCTCCAGTTTTGCACAAGCGGTGAAAATGGACTGGCCTCAGCTTTAGCAGAAGGTGCTTTAGGTATAGATTGTGCTGCAGGTGTAGGCAGGATATACACTAGGTCAGTAGAGGGCAGGTGTAAATTGTGCTTTTGGGGCTCTTCCACTGCTTCCTTTCCACTACCTTCCTCAGTCAGCAATGGGGAGATTGCTTCTTTCTTTTCCTATGGATAAACAGCAACATCAATGTCTGAGGATTCAGATAACCCTTCAGAATATTCAGCAAATTTCTCTATCAGCCCTTCTTGTAGCTGCTGTTGACAATGCTCCTCCACCATGGTGTCAATCAGGCACTCTTCCTCTGGATTCTCTTCCTCTGGGTAAACATGTTACTGATTGGCAAGCCTCGAAATTGATTTCTGTAGGTTGTCAAAGTTCTGATCAATTTCTCTTTGAAGTCCATCATTTCTCTTGTCTACATTATTTTCCACAGTGTCAATTTTCTGACTTAATTAAGCATTGATTGACTTATGCTTTTCCACAAAGCTCTTACCTACTACCATATAAGTCCGTAATGAATTTGTTCAACCTAGAGAGAGGTTGATTGTGGTGGTTGAGGTTGAGATGAAGAAGCATACTGTGAATGAGCAGGAGGTGCATATTGTGAAGGTTTTGGTCCTCATGAGAGATTTAGGTGGTTCCTCCAACTAGGGTTGTAAGTATTTCCATATGGTGCATTTGTTGGAGGCACAATGAATGAGGGCACACTCATCCGTGGAGGGTTTCTATAGTCCCTCATAGACCACACATGCGTTTGATTTCTCCACCGAGTCGTTGACTCTCGTTGTTCTTTAGAGGAGGTTCCATTTGGTCCATGTCAGATCACGCACCTTTGATCGACCTGCTCCAAAAATTCCTTACCCACTATAAAATGCACTCCTACTGGAAAACAGGGCAACACGAAACAAGAAAAAAAAAGAAAACAATTCTACCTAAAAGGGGTAATGTTAGCTAAAAAAACAAATAAACAAATTAACAAATCGATGGAAAATGCTAAACGTAAAAAATAAAAGTAACCAACGCATCTAGTGACGCAGGATCACAAGTGAAGAGCTTATGCTGTCACTGCGACTAGGCAACCATCCAACGCGCCATTTAATTCGTGTGCCAGTAGATTGTCCCAAATCAACAAAATTTATAAACCTAATTCCTCCTACTACCGAAAGTGATAAGCAATGCAAGATAGTGGCTCTTAGGTCGAACACACAGGATGGGTTTTCTTCGCACAAATGACTTGCATGCTGAGGTTCAATTTGGTGAATTCACCTCGATTTTAAGGTTTGGTAAAAATAAGGGGGTGAAATGTTTGGAAACCGAAAATAAAACAAGTTAAAATATAAAATAAAACGCCTTGAAAGTGTTAGGGTCACTAGTGGTCGAATTCTAGGGCAACTCGGTGGTTTTCAAGGTCCTTTCTCAAGGCGAGGACGACTCATAGTCATTTCCTCGAACCGATCTTCATTTAGCTATAAAATTGACCCTTAATAAATATCCTTTGGAAAATGGCATCCACTAGCCATTAGTGCTCTCGGTCATTAAAACACAAATCATCTTGACTCACCTTACAATGAATCATAAATGATAACTAACAAACATCAATGGATCTAACATTAAGCATCCAATGAGCCAAAAAGCTTACCAAGTAATAGCCATTCAAGGTGACTCAAAAGGGATCAAAACCTAAAGTTAAACAGGGAGAACAATAACTGCAGTGGATACCTGTGTGAAAAACATGGAACCTCCAGTTGCCTTCAGATCCTGCACCCAACAACCTTCTCCTTCAAGGAGGAAGAGTTTCTATCCACTCATCCTCCGAGTTGTCATCCTCAGAGGGTGTTTGGCTGCCTAGAAAGTGAGATAAAAGGAGGGAAAATGAGAGAAACTGGAAAAGAGCGAGAAGAGCTTGAAATCTTCCCGCCCAAAAAGAAACTTTATTAATGAAGAAGATCCTTCACAGTGTCTTGTTTGGGGGCTTTTATATCCAAACCCCAATACAAATTACCAAAAACTACAAATCCAAACACTATTACAAGGATAAAGTAGGAAGAAAACCAAAAAGAGAACAAAAAGTGAAAAAGTCAAACGGGCAGTAGGAAGTCAACAGGGGTAAAAACTTGAACAATGCGTAGGGATGAAAATTCACAGGTTGCCGTACCTTGCGCCCCGTCTCCATTTCTTCCGCTTTGCTTTCTACTTCTCTTTTCTTCTGGTTTTTGATTTGCAGCTATGAGTTGAACTTGGATTCTCTATGGTTGAGTTGAATCCCTATCTACGGTATAAAAGGCCTATAAAAACAACAAAATTTGCTACAAAATTTGATTAAGAGCTTTGCTAGGTCCTTAATAACATGCTAATTGCTTATTTCAGCTTATATTACACACAAAGGTACTAAACCTGTATTAATAAGGGTGTAAAATAACACTTGGTAGTAATCACTGCCAAACCGTAAGATGTAGTGTGGCATTTCCACCCAGATCACCATCATATTATTCAGGAAGAGGTGGACAATATTCTGAGAGCAGGTTTCATTAGGGAGGTTAAGTACCTCGAATGGCTTGCTAATGTGGTGCTGGTTCCAAAGAAGGGCACTAAGTGGAGAGTATGTGTAGACTACACGGACTTCAAAGAAGCATGCCTGAAAGATAGCTTCCCCCTACCGTGTATAGATCAGAACATTAATGCCTCAACTGGGCATGGGATGCTGTCATCTCTGGATACCACCAGATTCCTATGCACTTGCCTAATGAAGAGAAAACAACCTTCATTACACCACATAGGCTATACTGCTACAATGTAATGCTTTTTGGCTTGAAGAATGCCTGGAAGCATCTATTAAAGGTCGGGGTGGACCAAGATATTTCGATCACCGATGGCAAGACTACAGTTCACATCGTTGATATACTTTTCAAATCCAAAGAACACCCTAATCACACACAACACCTGGAAGAAACCTTTGAGTTACTGCGCACGTACGACATGAAATTCAATCCCTTAAAATGTGCATTTGGAGTCAGTTCGGGCAAGTTTTTGGGCTTTATGGTGATGCAGAGAGAGATAGAGGCAAATCCTATAAATCTTATAGCTATTATAGAATCTCAAATTCCTACCTCCGTAAAAGGAGCGCAAAGAAATGATCGGGCCGGACCGGTGACTCCCTGGGCGGTTCATATCTCGCTTTACGTATCGATTAAAAGCCAGTTTTTCACCACTCTTCTTAAAGGGAAACAAATCGACCGCTGGAATAAGTGAATGAGACCAGCTTCATGGTAATCAAGCAAAGATTCCTCACCGAACCATTGGTTCCTGGCTAGCCCCTGCAGATACGCTCTATCTTTACCTTGTAGTTTCAGATGTCTTAGTAAGTGCAACTTTATTCAAAGAAGATGAAATCTTGAAACGTATACTTCATTAGTATTCTTCAGAAGAACCTCTATCTAAAGCATACCCAGATACCCATCTCGAGCAAACGACGTTGGCGCCCGCGGTGGGTAGCCAAAAACACCACCCCTTACTTTCAAGCACACACCCTATCGCCGCGGCCGATCAATCTTCCTCAAGCAAGCACCATACATAAAATCGGCTTGTCGTGAAGGATGCATCCCGGGTGGGCCATTGAGCTGCTTTTAGTTTGATATCCAAGATAAATCCTCTTTGGTAATAAAAGGGACATATATTAGCAGACTTTAGTAAAAATCCTCCAATAGGGACACGAACTGGAATCACCGACGGGTGGATCCTTAATGTGGGATGGCGCTTCTACAAATGGGAGCCTAAGTGTTGGCTTGCAACTTAAAAGCCCCAACTGTGAGAGAACAGAGTAGGGTTATAAATGGGCTAAACTTCCGTCATTCAATAAATGAGGTAGAATAAGAAGCAATTCATAAATTAATATAGATCCCTACAACTCCGTATCCTCAGAGAAGATCATCATACAAAGTGACTCCCAGCAGGTGGTAGGACAGGTAAACGAGGAATACGAAACGCGGGACCAGCGTATGACCAAGTACGTATTCCTGGTTAAGCTCCGACTGGAGAACTCCGTGGCTTAGAAGCTTAAGCATCCCAAGGGGTTCAAATGAAAAGGCGGATGCCTCAGCAAAGAGTGGCCATGACCCTACAACCAAAAGAAACAAAGGTTCTCCTTATCTACTAACAACCTGAGTCAGCCAATCGTCGCTAACCGGGTAAACGAGATAGAAGAAGCATATCCCTCTTTGATGACTCCAATAGTCCTTTATCTGAGATATGGAGAACTCCCAGACAGTAGGGTCGAAGCCCATAAGATTTAGGTTTAGGTGGCTCAATTTTCCCTTATGAACGGGCAGTTGTATAAACGGTCTCTAGACGACCCATATCTTAAATGCTTACCACCCAGCAGGGGCAATATGCATTGGTGGAACTCCATGAAGAAAATGTCAAACCATCCAAAGCAAGATAATCCTTAGTGGATAAAGGCCCATACCCAGGGCTACTACTGGCTAACCATGAGGGCGGATGCAGCCGCCTATGTCAGGAAGTGTGATCGCTGCCAACGACAAGCCCCTATCTCAAGGGTGCCGACTCAGAATCTGACGACCATAACAAGCTCCTAGCCTTTCTCCCAATGGGCAATTTATATAGTTGGACCACTACCTACCGCCCCGCAAATTAAGAGGCTATTGGTAGCAACAAACTATTTTGAAGTAAATAGTAGAAGCCGAAGCCTCGCTCTCCATCAAAGACAAAGATGTCATCCAATTTATATGGAAGAACATCATCTGTCAGTTCGGGATACCACAGTCGATAGTGACTGACAATGGGCCACAGATTGATAGCAGGGTGACAGGCCGAAAACGCGGTGTATAAAATGAATGCCTATGTGCGCAAGTGCACGCGTAGCCCCAAGTAATATAGTGTACTTAAAGTACCTGACATCGATCCACGTGGAAAGGTGAATTGACTGGCGAGGTTCCGCTTCACAATATCCGAATAAATGATTCTAGGTAAAATTTCTAAGTAAGGAAACTGCAACTAAGCTATTGATTCTAGTGAATTAATGGTGTTGGCGCCTAGGGTTAAATCTCCCCCATCAATGCTCAATGGATTACCGTCTAAAGATATTGTTATTCAATATAATTGTAATATAACGGCGAGGTGATCTTGCCTCACGATATCCTCTCTCGAGGTATATCCGCCTATCCTCGTGAAGTCATCAGAATCGGTGAGTATATCTCTATCCTCGACTCCCAGATTCCGAAATGCTTAAATAAATTTAACCCCAAATGCCACCTTCGTGTTCTATGATATCTCTATTAACCGACCGGCTAAAGGCTACTTACCCATCCCTCGAATACCCTCATCTCGAATCTCTGGATTCCGCGGCGACATGCTAACATTGGCCAGACATTATCATATAATTGAAATGCGGTGTATAGAGTAGATGTGGACAAATTAATAACAACTCGAATAAATATGAAAGATCAAGCTTTAATCCATCAGACAGGATGTGGTTTGATGTAACCCTAGAAAGAGATCTAGAACATCATCGAGAAAGATCAACAGATAAGATAAAAACATCATCATCTTATCCAAAAATAATATCTAACTATAAGAAACGATCCAAATCCCGAGTACTTCCTCCAAGTCTTCGCTGACCGCTCCGAATTCCGCGCCTCTTCTCGGTGACGCCCCTCGATACTCTAATTTCTCGGGAGCCATTCGTGACTTTAAACGATGAGGTGCGTATTTTCGAGCTGACGTCATGACGCAGGACGCCGGCGACGTGGGTGACGCTCTGGACGTGGTGACGCCGACGGGTGACGCCGCGACGCAGACGCCGCCGACGTGGTGACGCGCCGCGGACGTGGCGCCACTTCCTCGCTTGCCTTGCTTGCTCCTCATTGTTCATTGCTAAAGTGCTCTTTACACTCCAATGAACTGCCACACGGACACAAATGTACAAAAGCATAAAAATTATTATCAAATAAATATAAATGCGACTCACAGCAGATCATAGGGTAGATGTTTAGGCTCATCACACCCCCCCAAACTTAGTTTCTTGCTTGTCCTCAAGCAGAGCGACTCTAAACGAGGACACACACACGAGCATAATGTAACTAACACTAAGGCGGTGATGAAAAATAGGGGATCAATTTGGGCCGGCTCACATACCCACTATTTTGCTCGATGTTCGATTGAGCGCTCTGGTCTTTGACTTTGGTAAATTCGATTGAGATAGGTGGGCCGGCTAGTGCATCAAATCCCATGGTGTTCAATAGCCTTTCCCAAAAACCCTATGTGCTTATAGTGAATGACCTCGAGAATATGACTAGGTTCCGATACCCCGAACTTAAGCTCAACTTGCTATTAGGAAGAAGCTAACTAGGAAGGATAGGGACGCACCATTCTCATGTCCTCATACTTAGAATTTCCTGCGTAAAACAAAATGGAAGAGACCTAGATGCCAAGAAGTTTTAGCAGGAGTGTTCTGTAGCGGGGATCCATTGGTGACTCCCCACCGGTTGGTTAGGGCACCGGGCATTCAATTCCTTCAAGCTGCGAACCTTTCGGCCAGGCTCAGGCCCTAGGTTGCGTGAATGATCCATCTTCGTCCCATGTAGCGGGCGGTGAAGTGATGTCCGACCGGGTTGGCTCGGGGCGTGGAAGCTATAGGCCCCTCGAGGCGTACTAGGGATTCGATTGGATGATCAGCTTATTCTTATGCCTATACTATTTTGTCATTTTTTCTCTTTTTCACTTTTTCTATTGTTTTTGTATTTTTCTCATTTTAGTTGGGGCTCAATGGCAATCCTCTTTTGATTAGGTGTCCCATCACTCAACTGGTTCAAATCTCCCTAGGTTAATCGAACTTTAGTAGTTGGTTCGGCACCTATGCATACTATGAAAGTCAGCCCAGTGTGTGAGTGTGATGAGGTCTTTGAGAACTAGTTTCTTGACTACCGGGATTGATTCTGACCCTTTTCAACTATTCAGCCTAGTGCGAGCATCAAGCAAATGTATCATTTGAACAAGTCATAGTGAATTCAATCCAAAAATGATCCTGATATTCAACATAGCACACATGTATCACGATCACTACATGCAAAAAATGTCTAAAACACACGAAACAAGTAACACATGACTTCATTAACATGAAAGTGTTATGTAAAACAAACTAAGACTAAACACAAACACCTGCAATGCTTGCATGCAATACAAAAACAAAAACACAACTAATACGGAGCAAACTAAAAATACGCATACTACGAAATCAAAACCTTGATAAAACGAAGCAAAACAAAGTACCCTCAACAAAACCAAAAACATAGTACCCTATCAACACATCCCCCCCCAAACAAAATATCCATTGTCCTCACTGGTAAGATATAAACAATAGAGAGGAAGGGGACTCCCTTGAAGATCACTGCGGTGGAGGTGGTGTTTGGTGGAGGAAACGGGGCTCAGGCGAGGAAATTTGGGCTCGCATAGCTGCTTCTTTGTGAAGAATGAGGGCCCCGATTGGCCGGAACATCGCATGTGCTTGTGAGCCTCGGATCCTGTGGGACGAGGGACGCGGTGCTCACGGGTCATCGATCGTCAAGCTCGGTGAGGGAGAGCACGGGTCCTCAAGGTGCGGGGAGGCTGGAGGGCGCGCATGAAATTCTTTGGGGTGGTGGTGGAGGTGGGTGAAGACGAGATGGTGGTGGAGGAGGCAGGCCCCGGCTATCATCCACAGGTGTCTCTAGAATCCAAAACAGGCGATAATCGGGGCTTCGTCCTCGTCGGGCTCGTGCTAGTCGTAGACTCCCTCGGGTTGCGGACACGGTGTCGTAACCCGTGATATGGCCTTGTCGGATGAAGCCGAGCCTCATTGTCGATCCAAAGATTTTCCCAGACTTGTTTACCTGACCAAAAATCAAAAAGGGTGCCCGGGTTCATCTTAGCGTCCGGTTATGGAGGATAACATCCTCTATAGCACATGACTTATCGAATGGTATATCTTGGATGATGGCGAAAGTTGAAGCCGAGGAGCAGTGGTGTCACCTCACGCACATTCGTCGTCGGGATAAGGCGAAGTGATAGTGATAAACCTTGAATGTAGGCCAAATGTTTGCGAAATTGACATGGCCCATAGCTGTTGATCCTCCACTCACCCCGGCCTTTGGTGTCTGCGGATAAGCCTCGGGTGTCGGGATGCTGTGGTGATCAAAGGTCCCAGTGGGACATGCTCTAGGCCATAGAAGCTATTGATCGACTCCGCCTTTGAAGTCGACGATACCTCGCACCCACGACCGCTTTTGAGGACATGGGAAGGTTGTCATTAAGTACTACGGCTCATCGCCCATTTGGGCGAGGGTTACGCGCCAAAGCACGCCACTGCAGCACCGATGGTTCTTTCTGAAGAAATCATCGGGGTGATGAAACCCCTTCTCTTTAATGAACGAGCGGTTTTTGCAAATGGTGCCAAACCGCTTTCGGCAGCTCATATTTGCAAACCCGCGAGGCATGACGTGGGTCGGTTTAGTGGAAACTCCGGCTTGGCGAGAAGCGATTTTTGCCTCTTGCGGACATATTGGACTAGGAGACACGTGGTAGTGGTACCAAAGTGGGCACCTCTGACTCAGACAAAAATACAAACACCTAGTGTGCACTAAAAGAACTCGAACTAACTAGTGACGAATGCCTCAAAATCCTAAACCAAATTACCCTACACTAGACCTAATAGACCCCTAAACGAGCACCTAATAGACCCCGAACCCACCCTTTAGTACAAGGGTACCCTAGAATGTGACCCTCAAGCTAGAACCGAGCACAGTGGGGAAATGCCACAAAGACCCGGAACCAGAGGAAGAGGGTGGCTCAGGAGCTGGTCGGTGAGCCTTTGGACCGGTGGGATGGGAGCTTCGACGGGTCCGGTGGGCAATGGTACGCAGGAGTGCTAGGGTTCTGATGAGTGAGGGTGTGTGAGATGAAGAATTCAAAATGGGCAGTTTGCTTGGGCTAAAAGCGAGGCCCGCGTCGTGGCGTGCGTGGTGGCGTCGCCGGCGTCGCGGAATAAACAAAACCCGTCCGCGACGTTGAGGTCGCGTCGCGGCGTGGCGGAGAGTGGATTTAATCCGTCAGCGGCGTTGAGTCCGCGTCGGCGGCGTGGCGAACTGTGCAAATCCGCGTCGCGGCGTCGGCTACGTGCGAGGCGGCCAGTATTAGCCGGCGTCGCTGGCGTGAAATTCCGCGTCAGCGACTTGGCGAACACAGTACCAATCCACGTCGCGGCGATGTAAAGTAACTTGTCGCGATGTGAGACTTCCGCATTAGCGGCGGTAGTGCGTCAGCGGCGTGAAACATATAAATTTGTCGCTGGCGTGAGGTCCACGTCGCGACGTGGCAGGCTTTCGATTATCGCTAATACAATGGTGCACAACTTCCCACTTTGATTTTATGGACTGTAACACATAGTTGGAACACTTCCTCCTCAATGCACCTTCCATCTTAAAATCTGAAATAAACAAAACAAGCAGAAATATCAATCCTGAAATAGCTAAAAACTAAATCCTTGAGAAAATAACAATAAAACTTGGAGCCAAATAAAAGGGAAAGTTTAAGAACACTTGGGTTGCCTCCCAAGAAGCGCTTTGTTTAATGTCGTTAGCTCGACAACCCTGAATCTCACTTTGCGACATGAATGAAAGGGTGAAATCTTGTATCATACCATGATATACCCCATATTTCAAGGTGGATGAAATATTCTTACATTCACCTTGCCTTCGGTGTCTTTACGTGGAGTCATAGACATTCACCGAAGTTTTTATCGTCTTGCAAACTCTACGTAATAATGAAGTTCACGAGATATCTTCATTGGATCGTCATCTGGGTGCTTGGTGGGTTGGAAAACATGGAAAGTGATCTCGTCTCCTTGAACTCTTAGTTTGAGTTCACCTTCTTGCACATTGATCTGAGCTTTTCCTGTGGCTAGGAAAGGTCTACCAAGTATGATGGGGACCGAGTCGTCCTCCTCCGTATCCCGAGAATATGAGAAGTGCTGGCGGGACGAACTTACCAACTTTTACTAGCATTTTCGACGTTGTTGGGTATGACCTATCAGCAAGTTGCAGAGCGATTGTGGTCGGTTGGTTCTCGGCTTTAGCCTTTTAAACATCGAATTGTGGGTTGATCTTTGGCTCCCAGAATCACACGGGGCTTTTCCGGATACGGTTCCCTTTATAGAGAGCGGTATAGCCAAAGCTAGGATCTTGTAGTTTGGAAGCTTCGCACTGCGGATGTACTTGCATTCCTGAGTTCAGACAATGGTCCCCATATTCCTCCAACTTCTTCTTACTCGCTAAGATCTTTCATGAATTTCACGTAACTAGGCATGTTCTCGATGCCTCAATGATATATTAATATGTAGTTTCTTGAAGATGTGAGAAACTTTGCAAATACTTCTCTAACTTGCCTTTCTTCAACCTGCGGGGATACGGGTGTTATGACGGGTTCATCTGTTTTTATGCATTTGATTATTCGCCCTGACTTTATTATCTTTGGCTTGCTCTCGTATCTTAGGTGTACGTCTTATACGAACTGGATGCTTTAGTGCTATCCTTTATTTTCTAGTTCTCGTATCACTGGTTGGGGCCCCAAGTTCTCCAATTCTCTTCCACTCCTTAGAGTGATGGCTTACAGTATTCTTTCCCTTCTCCTCTAGGGTTTGCCTCTGAATTTACTTGGTAGTGCATATTGCCTTCGATCGATAAATTGTGTTATGTGCCTCATTTCAGTGACGATTAAGGTTGCTCTTCTTTGCATATTCGCCTTAGTCTCATTCATGAAGAGGCGGTGTGTGAGGTGAGCATCTGGGCAAGGGCTTGTTCTAAGTCCACTTTCTCGGTGGTGGCTCAGCAACACAGGTCAGATGGCGTATTGTTACGATTGTTCCTCCGTCCATACCCTTAGTTATTACGGCGATCGGATTCGATTGTCGCCACCAGCCTTGATTTTGATTACGTAGTTGTTTCCCCATACGGTCCCCTTCTTCTTGTGGTTGATTCGCCCGAACTGGACACTATCTTGGGCTTGCTCGGCTGTAGGATTTCTTTGTGACATTCCACACTGCTATGCTATCCTCCTGAATTCACACAGCTCCCATGGGTGGTGCGTATAGCATGTTGTTCCCTCTTTGTCTATTTAGCTGTTTGATGAATTGAGCCACATGATTCTGATTGTTGAGGAATTTGCATTGTCATTACCACCAGTGTTTGCGGGTGTAGCCTTCTGCTAGGCCATGATTAGTGTTGGTCCTTGACATCTTCCGATATCTCATGCTTTTACAGTACGTAGGTTTCTTCATCAATGATCCTCCATTTGGGGCATCATCATTTGCAGTTGCATTCGTTCATTGTAGAAGGTGTGGACTGCATCCATCTGGTTAGTCGGTGGTGAGGACAACATGATAATTCATGAAATACGTCCCGACTTACGCTGGGTTCCCCTACAGTTGATAAGCGTATTGATGTCTTTTTTAAGTTGTGCAATTTTGATGGAAAGAACTTGGATTAGAAACTTTTTGTACCAAATACGTTCCATGTAGTAATGGAATCTGGCTGGTAGTTGTGATGTTTGGCTACATCCACGAGTGAAAGTGGGAACACTTGAAGTAATCTTACGACTTAACGTTAACTCCGTTGTACTTGATGGTATCGCGCAAACTTCGAGGAAGTTAGTCAAATGCATGTTCGATTCTCATGGGGTGATCCATGGAACAAGATGTTACGAAGCATAAATGCGTAATGCGACTTGGTCAGTGTTGCTTGAATCGGTAGACGTCGATCATTTGTCTGAACAACTGTTGGTGGTAACACGAACTCATCTAATAGCATGAAAGGTCAATACGGGTGTATCGCAGTCTGGGTGCACGATTCCTTCCATGATTTCCATTTGACTTCTGTAGTTCGGTTTGTTCAACGCGAAATCTTGTTCTTCGAGTGTTTCCATGACTATTGGAATTTAATAATTACATTCTACGTTCTCGGCGCAATGCGTACGAAGTCTTTCTGACTCGAGGATCCTGCAGTGTTAGATAATTCGATTTCTTTATCGCATGTACTCAGAGCACATCTGCTGATAACACAGTTATAGAAACCAAATTACCGACACTTGTAAAATAACAAAGAAATATGAGAAAAAAAAAAATTGAATATCTAATAGTGTAAACTATATATCCAATTTAAACCCTATCTGACAACGGCGCCAAAACGAGGGCGAAGCGCGGTGTATAAAATAGTGCCTATCAATGGCAAGTGCCATAGTAGCCCCAAGTAATATAGTATGCCAAAGTACGGATATCGATCCACGGGAAAGGTGAATTGACTAAGAGGTTACTTGCTTTTGAACAATATAATAAATGATTCCTAGGGTAAAATTTAAGTAGAAGCTGCCTTCAGCTAATGATTCTAGTGAATTAATGGTGTTGGGCGCCTAGGGTTAAATCTCCCCTATCACGTTCAATGGATTCTGTCTAAAGATATTTATTCAATATATTTGTAATATGTCAATGGCGAGTGATCTTGCTGCGAGATATCCTCTCTCGAGAATTATCCGCCTATCTACGTGAATAGAATCGAGTATATCTCTATCATTTTCGGTATTCGAAATGCTTAAATGTTCACAACTGATACCGCCTTGGGTTCGGCATATCTCTATTAACGCGAATCGGCTAAAGAATTTTACTCTACCCGGATCATGAATACCCTCATCTCTCGAATCTCGGATCTCTCCCGGTCTCGTATACTAACATTGGCGAGACATTATCATATAATTGAAATGCGGTATAGAGTAGATGTGACAAAATTAATAAGCTGAATAACATGAAGATCAAGCTTTAATCCATTGTATGTGACGGGGGTTTGATGTAACCCCAGAAAGAGATCTAGAACATCATGGAGAAAAGATCAAATTGTATAGTATTAAAAACATCATCATGTTATCAAATAATATCTAACTATAAGAAAGCGATCCAAATCAAGTACTTCCTCAAGTCTTCGTTGATGCGCTGCAGATTTCGTGCCTCTTCTCGTCGTCTCTCGATACTGCAATTTAAGGCCATTCGTACTTTAAATGATGAGGTGCAGATTTTGGTAGCGTCAGCGATAGTGACGTCGCGTGCGATCACTTCTTGCACCTTTCCCTCATTGTTCCAAAGCTGCTTCAAAATTTGCTCTTTACTCAATGAACACAGTAACCACACGGACACAAAATCGGGGATCTAGCCACAAAGCATAAAATTATTATAAAATAAATGTGAAAATAGCGAGCCAAATGGCGAGTGTAAGATGAGTGTTTTAGACCATCACGGGGTATGCGAGGAATTTTGCAACTGAAGTTGAAAGTCGAGAACTTGTGTTCCAACCTGGTACCTGAGCAACGACTGGAGGAATCATCAACAAGACTCTCCCTATGACTTTGAAAAAGCGTCTACATTCGACTAAAGGAAAATTGGTAGATGAACTACCATGAGTTCTATAAGCCTATAAAACGACTAGCCATAAGCCAACTGGGATATCTCTGTTCGCCCTTACTTACGGGACAGAGGCTATAATCCCCACAGAAATTGGGATGCCCACACTTCGAACTGAAATTCCTGAAGTGGCTAATGCTGAAGCCGTTACTAAGGACCTAGATATGACAGAAGAGCTCGAAGGCTGCGGTGTCTTGTATAACATCATACAACAAAGATTGACAAACGTACAACGGCGAGTAAAACCATGTACATTTCGAGGCGTAGACACAGTGTAGGAAAGATCTTTGAAAAAAGCGGCTAACCCGGCAGATGGTGTGATGCCCAAATCGGGGGTCGGTGACAACCCGTCAACCAAAATGGAATTCATGTGGATTTCGGGTGACTCGATACTACACTGTTGTTTCCATTTATCGGGATCCATATTTTCACAAAAATCGGGCAGAGTCTCCTTTGTTCGGGGAGCTCTACGCAACATGCAACCTATATAACAGTATAATCATAACCCATCTAGGGTCTCAACAAAAGTAGTAATGACCACACAAGGTTCATTTGTCCATATCCTAATATCTGGTATATCCTGATAATCCATAGAGTTTATTACAACACTCTTATATACAAAATATAGTAAAACTAGCTTGTTCTAATATAGTTTACTCGACACCACCTCAATACGTCCCTTCTTGGGACCCATTCATTCATATTTAAATCAAAAATATGAAAATGGAATGATTGTTATAGTCATGAAGTCTTATCACGACCTGCACCATAATTACATACCCATTATTCTCTGATAATAGTCTAAAAATTTAATTGCTTTTTACATAAAATACTTTTACATGGCTTCTTGTCAAGGCCACATGTCGGCCTTCTTCACAATCACGGCCTCGTCGGAGCGTTGTCTCCTTATAAACTCCCTGTACCTGAAAAGGGGGTCCCGCGACGAGGTGAGCAATACACAACAGAGAATTATTCCTATAAGGACTACTCCCCATCTAGGTGCACATGTAATGGCACACCACGCGGTAAGTAAAAACATACGCAGTTCCCTGCACCGAATGTCTAAATGTCATGGATGAGAATGTGACTCACCCTATCCGCCCTCGATCCTCGACTCCCCTCGCACATGCATATTCTGAATGTGAAAACTGTCATTGGTGTTCCCTTGACCCTTTATCTGAAAACAAAGGCTTTTTTTTATAGTAAATCCTTTAGACAACAACATCCGATAACCGCTTCATTCAAAGCCCTTGGGCCAGTCTCAGACCATGGGCGATCCGAACTGATGGAGCGACCTGCGACCTTTAGGCAGTCTCGGAATACTGGACAATCTCAAATTCTAGACAATCTCCGATCAGGATAATCTCAGCCTTGGGCGGTCTCCGATAACAACTTTATGTTAAGCTATAAAATCTCCCCAATGCTAACTTTGTTTTAAAGCTATGGGCGGAGTCTCCAATAGCAGCTTTATTTACAAGCTATGGGCGTTCGAATGTCGCTTTATTTAATCTTGGACAATCTTCGATAACCTCAAAATCATGCGACTCATTTTGGACGTCGTCCCATGTTACCGAGCCCACCATCAACACCAAACACAGCGTCGATCTTTACCATGCATACGCCCGTAACCGCAGGGCGTACTAGTGCATAATAATCTAATCATGCCATTGCCTATTCATACCATGCTACATATACAATGAGTACTATATGTGCATGCCTACTCATACATAATTATCCATGCATCATTTGGACATCTATATCGACAAGCATACGAATTCCAACTAAATCATACAATACATGCCAACATATCAATACACGCATACGTTGGCATCACAAGTCACTACCGTAGTAACGACATCATCGACCTACAGGCGGGTGTGACGAGAGCGTATTTCCGCAGCTAGCCTGCAATAAGCCATGTAATGTATGACCGTACAAGCACATCCTGAGCAAACCATTTATAACACACAGTTTTGACTTCCACAATTTCAACCAAGTATATCACTCAATTCAATCAATGATATACTCTGATTGTAACAAAAATCTGGTTCACAATCATTAAATAGCCTAATTGTAGCAGTCTAGAAAATGGACCATAGCTTGAGTTACAAAGGTCCGATTTGGAGTGATTCAAAAAGCCTAACATCAACTTATCAGATGGAAAGCTACAAGTTATTTGAAGAATTCTAGTCCAAATTCTCACTTTTCCTAGTAAAATCAGTCCCAAAACCTGGACGGTAAGGATTTCGGCCAAAAGCGGGGCAGCTTAGGCGAGTCGAGAAGCGGATCATAGCAGGTTCTAGAAGTCCGATTTGGGTGATTCAAAATCCTAACATCAAGTTAGAAAATAGGGCTACAATTTCCTTGAAGGTTACTAGTCCAAATTCTCCCTTTTTCTAACCAAAAATCAGCCCTAAAAACTGGACATCATATAAGGTCAAAACAGGGCACTATTCCCATAACCCATTAATTTGCCAAATAGCCCCTTAGGGCAAAAAGGGCCAAACAGCCCCTTAGAGCATTAAAACTCAACCAAAAAGCCCCTTAAAACATTAAAACTCAACCAAACAGCCCATAGAATGGAAAATAAACCAACATAGGAAGAATCTCTACCTCTTGGAGTGTAGAAGAAAATCTAGGAAGTTCCGTGGACACTTCCTAAACCCAAACCTTTGATTTCCCGAACTCCTTGCTTGAATCTTCTATGAAATCCTGTGATTTCAGTACCCACGCGTAGCTCTCGTCGAGTAGATGAACTTCCGTTATTGGCCCGACGAATTCCGACGGATGGAACTGTGGATCGAGAAAGAGCTCTTTTCCTCCTCCCTCTCTCTCTCTCTCTCTCTCTCTCTCTCTCTCTCTCTCTTATTTCCTTCTCTTTTTCCTTTCCTCTTTTCTTTTATTTTCAACTTAACTTAATTGTTAAGTTTGATATGTGGCCCTCATGGCGCCACGTGTTCATTCCAGTCCTGGGTTCGTTTCTATCCCAAAACCATTTTTTTCTTTTCAATTCAATTCATTTTAGTTGAACTTGGCTAAGCCATTTCGACTTTGAGATTTTCATAAAAATATCGTCGCAAAAAAGATCCTTGACTCCACCACCTAGAAAATTCATAAAAATTCAATTTGTCGAGTCGATGAAACTTTAAGTCCCTTTAGATTTCAGAAGTCAGCGTCTCAATCCTTTTCATCACCCAGATATCTGAGAATTTTAAAGAGACTTCCCTAAGACATTTTGACAATTTTATTATTTTGCCATTTTCTGAAAAATAGATTTTTTTAAGTTTCTAAGCGGAAGTTCCAACCAAAGCCGGGAAGGTTCGTACACGGTAGTTCAGTGGGGCGACCCGGATCTGCAGCGTTGAATAAGCAGATGGGACTCCGGTGCGAATGTGGAATTCATGTATCTAAAAGAGGTATTACCAGTAAATTTATTTTGAGTATTACTATCAGCGAATCGTCTTTAAAATATTTTAAATTTTACTATTGCCTCTTCTCCCGAAGACCATATGTGGCTCTTGGCACGCTAGCACTCTCAAAGACCGGGCGTGGCTACTAGCTGCTTTGCTCAGACCGAGACGTGGCTCTGATGCGCTAGCACTCTCAAAGACTAGGCGTGGCTCCTAGCCTCACCCGACACTTTCAAAAGACGGGCGTGGCTCTTGGCACCGCTGGTACTTCGAGACTAGATGTGACTCTGATCTTGACACTTTCAAAAGACCCGGATGTAATACCTTTGTTGGCACTTTCAAAAGACCAGATGTGGCTCTTAGTTTGCTGATACTTTCAAAAGACCAGATGCGGCTCTTAGCCTACTAGCGCTCTCAAAAGACCAAACAAGGCTCTTAACTGTGGCGATTCAAAGAGAAACCGGGACGAGGTTTCCGGCTGGCGATGCAGCGACCAAGCCTACGGTGGTCCTTGATCATGGCTACAGCAAGGCCCAAAGAGGTGCCTTGCCTACTTTACCTGAGGCAAACCTTGCCGACTCTAACACGTTGGCGATCATCGGCCATCTAACTAAATTGAGGAAAGGGTTGCACAATGAAGATCGATGGCTTAAGTAAACTAAAATTTATAAGAGCGCCCGATCGCTTGGGATGAGAAATAAAATAAGAACAATAAAGTGACAAAAAGGTTTATTTCATTAAAGCGTCAATGGCGTTAAAGTACACAAGTGATGGCGGTAGAGCAAGGCCCATTTCCAAAATGATAACGAGAAAAAGGGACTAGAGTTTGCTCTGGTCCTTAATGGCAGCATCCTTCATGGGTTCCATGCCGTTTCGCTCAGAGGTGCTTTGGTCGCTATGGCCTCAACTGCAGCTTGGACAGGGGGGCACCCGGGGTTCACAAAGAACTTAGGAAGCAACGGGTCCGCGGAGTCGGGCATACTATCTGGGACCTCTGGATAATCTCCACAGATGTTGTGTTTGAACACACATTTTTATATCCATTGGCAAAGATCACCTTTAGAGCCTTATGGTACTCCTCCTTTATAGCCTCTTTGTCCCTACCCACTTGAGAATGGAAGGAGGACACCTCTTTAATTACTTAGAGCTTTAGTAGGAGAGATGTCCACTCGACCTTCGACGGGCCTTCACAACCTCACTTTTGCTGCCTCCTCCCATGACCGCCGGGCCTCTTGGACCAGCGGATCCTCTTCCGTCCTTACGGCATCGCTTAGCTTGCACTAGTCGTAAAATTAAGGCCACCTTAGCCTTTTGTTTGGCCTTCATCCCTTTCCTGCTCCATCCATGCAATCTTCTCCCTCACAGGCGCCTTCACAACTCTAGTGCTTCATTGGACTCGCCTTGGCGAGATTGTCAAGCTTTGGTGGCAGAGACGGCCCATTGAGCACGAGCCCTTTGCTTCTCGGCATCATCCAGCCAGTTGGAATTCCCTATGCTGGTGAGTCATGTTATGAATGGCAGTCACAACCTAGAAAGAAAGATGTCGAGAAAATCATAACCTGAAATTAACGATTAGGTCTTTTAAAAATCAAAACTTACCAGCTCAGCTGACTGGTGAAAGTCATGATTGCGGATGAGCATCCCGTCTTCGGCCACACGCTAGAAGGTCTCCTTATCCATATAGTAGGAAGCGGATGGAATCTTGCTAAACCTGGTACATTTATCGGCATCGGGAGAAGAGTGGGGTTAAGGTTGCGAGATGCGTAGCGAAGACTCCACTTATTGAAGGGGCTCACGTTAATGATTTCAGAGACACCCTTTGGGACTGAGCCACTATGTCCGTCGAAGGATGGACCCACTCCTATAGGAGAACGTATGAGCTTAGCGGCAGCCATTTAGGCATCCTTAGCCTGCGAGGGCTGACACTTATGAGCCTAGTTGAGAATGATGCAGCGGCTACCTCTGGCGGAGACCTCGACCTGACCCTTTAGCATCAAAGATCCTGTTTTGGGATCCCATCGGCCGATGAGTGCGCAAGCCTCTCTAGAGGCATCATGGGGGGCACCCTCCAAAGCTGGCTAGGCATTGAAGGCTCGATTTAGGAGTCCACACTAATTATTGTTGGACTCCTCTGAGCCTCTTCATTTAGGTCGGACAACTTTGGACTTTTGCCCGGGTACTTGAGCTAGGGGCAGCCTCCCCTTTGTGCCCTTGCTGCACATCCTCACAACAAAACCATAAGCAAGGCCATACCTCCTCAGCCTCTCCTCCTCCTCATTCTTCGTTTAACTCCTGGATTCGTCAGGTCCACCAGAACCCTCAGGTCTGCGGTAGCCTTGTATGGTCTTCTTTTTCTTTTTCTTCTCCACCGCCTAAGGGACAGGCTTGGGGTCCTTCATGGCCAAAGGTAGATGATCTAGCCAGACAAGGCGTTCCGGAGCGGCCACCACCTGGGAAGAGCCTCTTGGCAATGAATTCAGAAGGTCCGCATGAACAAAGTGCTCGCCCTTAACGACTTCGATGGGCAAAGGACGGGGAAGAACATGCACTATGTATAGGAAAGGATTGGCGCCCAACTCCTGCAGATTCTTCATAGAAAGAAGAAGCTCGTGGTGGCTCTCCCTCTATGTGATCTCAAGTAGCTAGGATGTGGTGCCTTGCAGCCTCACCTAGTTGACTAGCCGACCGCGTACGACTATCTCTAATCATTAAGAAGGCCAGGTAACCAATACACCCACGACCCTAGGGAAATATGAGACATACCAAAATAGGAATGAACGAACACTGGAATAAAGGGGTTTAGTTCGGATAAAAAGAAGCCCTAGAGACGGGGTCTCATACCGTGGCCCGGGATGACCTTTCGCCTACCTCTTGGGGGAGTCAGGGAGCCCGGTTACAAATTGCAACCGGGGACTATGGTAGGCATGGATGGCGGCCAATCTGAGCTAGAGTGTGATAGAGACGGATATCCACCGACCAAGATATCAGTTGGTAGAGAGAGTTTAACACATTGCAACCCATCAAAATCCGAAAAACATTCGGATGTATGAAGTCACGAGGAGGTGCCGGCAGAATGAATGCCTTACTTAATAATGGAATAAGGAGCGAAACCGGCGGTAAACTTCTAATATGTAAAGTAGACGACATTACCTGCCTCCCCTATAATTGAAGTAGCTGCACCGTCTAACTTCTCTAGACTGATATCGACAGGAATTTGTTGTATAACCTCAGTTCCTCTATAGATATGGCATGAACTAAACTACTTGCAGTAGGCATTTCCCGAGGAGTACCCCTCCTACGCTCAACCTGACTGGTCGAAACCTCTTCGTGACCTCTTACCATTCTACAAGAAAATAAAAAAAATAAAAAAAATAAAAGAGAAGAAAGAAGGGTCAACAAGATCCATAAAGCAAAATAGAGAGAAAAAAAAGAACCCTTGAAAGGAAAAAAAAATCTCCCGTGGAGATTTTACAACCCACTAGGGACAAATCCTAAAGAATGCAAACCAAAAACCTAAAAACCTTCACATAAACTAGTAGGATGCCTCCAACAACAAAGACACTCAAGCAAACAAACGACATAAAAAAGGTTTGAGCTGTAAACACTCACTAGAAAATCAAAAGTCATCGAAGCGTCAAGAGTCTTTGATGGCTCATTTGAAAGGGAAGTTTGCAGAAGCGCAAAGGAAGGTGAAATACAAGAATCAAAATTTTTTTAAGAAGACGTAAAGGAAACCACTCTTGAAATGACTACCCCTATTTATAGGGGTAGGGTGTCATCAAGCGTATTAAATCTTGTGGTCGAGCAGATGCGCGTGATGCATATTAGGCGTGTGTCTCATTTTATAAACACATATAGACATCTTATAGGACGCATTAAATCGTAATCATTTCTCCCAGACCTTTCCGTCTCGACATTTGAAACAACGATATTTCCGCATTTGAGAAACTGACCACCAGGCTCGACCCGGAGAATAAGGGGGCATTATGAATTACCATGATCTTTAAGATCGGTTCGGGCTCGGGGTGTTTGTTTGTTTGTAAACAACCCCGACTCTACTCGCCTCACCAAAACTAGGCGGACACTCCCCAGACGGGAGAGTCTAAAGAGACTGCCTAGGAAAGTAAGGTCAAACTTTTCCAAGTCTTGCTTGAGGCAATCCGTTTGGGATCTCATGTCTCCTAGTTGGCCATTCTACCCCATATGGGAAGTTTATTTAAATAAGCACTAGAGCGGAAAATCGTAAAAGGAATTATTTATCGAATTTCCTAGCTCCCAAACCCCTTACTTCGGAGAAAGTGTCACGATAAGAAGAATTAGTCTTTGATAAAGAAAGAGAATTACATTTCTAAAAAAGAGATTCTTTCCCCAAGAAAAAGGGAGGGATTCTCCAAACCACCCTTTATAAATCAGGAGGATTTCCACGATGAGAGGTATGTAATCCCAACTGGGTGAACTTCCTTCTTCCTCATCTCTGTATTTTTCCTGACTTAATCATCGGAGAGGCAACCGGCCCATCACCCCCGTATCGCCCTTTTGCAGGTTTACATTGCGTCACTGATGCCTCGGAGATCATACAATCAAGGTAACAACACTAGCGACTGTTGTGACCATTCATTTAACCTAAAACTAAAATCGAAATTGCCCTAATTTCTTCCTAATTTCATCCTAAGCGTCGATCTTATTACCATTCTTCCCACTCCACATCGATTTTGAACCCGTAATTGACACTTCAAATCGATTTTCTTATCCTAAATTCCCTATAATATGATACCGAAATCAAGTTCTTCCTTGAACTTCAATACCATATAATTTTTATGCCTTAATCCACCCTAATATATCATCGAAATCAATGGCACATCAGTCTAATCCGGTTTATCCGATCTAATGGTAAGAAAAAACTCTTTTCTCTAGTTTCTCCTTCTTGATCTAATATGCAGTCTAGTCGGTACCCATGGTACAACATAAGAGGAGGATGATGGTCGAAAGGCAATTAATATTCATCTCTCTTTTGTTTGTGTTGAAAATCGTGCCTTAAATACATGTTGAGTTTGTTGGTAAACGATTAGGTCTACTTTACTTATAAAGACTTGTTGATGGAGGCTAAGAAATTGGATCTGCATGGATGTAGGAGTAAGTATATTGTGTACATGGGTGCTAAGCCTCCTAGAGATTTCTTAGCATATGATACTCACACCAACATCTGCACAAAGAGATCTTGTATCTATTTATTTAGTCGTTTCACTTGACAGTTGACTGAAAAGGTTATCATGTTGAATGTAATGTTTGTAATAAACAGATCTAGCAAGCAAGTTGCGAAGGTGGTTTCTATCAAAAACTTACATTTTGACAATTTTAAATACAATTCTTATAGTTTGTGCATTATAGTAATGGATACTAATATTCTATGTTTGCAAATTTCAAAAATCTCAATCGGACACAACCATTCTATCTTGTGATGGTGGTTTTATTCACATGGCTATCATGCCATTCAAACCACCTCTAAGGACATGAAGGGAGTAGATTATTTGGGGAAGAAACCAACTTCTTTAGAGAAGATAATCATTTGTGAGTTCCATCAATTGATTCTACCAAATGAAGGAGATCTTATATATAGCTTTTTTTTTTATTATTCTGTTGTGCTTTTTATTATACTTTATGTGTAATTTGTTTGAGGTTGTAAAACCGATGTTTACGAGAAGATAGCTATTTTGGTATTTGAAAATATACAACAATGTTTGTATGATGTTTGTTGGCATGAATTCTTTTGTTGTTAGCTTGTTTTCGTTTTAGTCATTTTTATGGCGAAAATGCAAACAACGTTGTTTATAAGTTGTTTTGGTTGTTAATATAAATACTTTGGGAAATGACTTTGGTAGCTTGTTTTTAGTTTGTGGTCATTTTGTACGGTGAAAATGTTGGAATAATTTCAACACATATAAGGGTGGACGTACTTTAATTGTGTCATTTAATTTTATAAAGCGAGGACCAAGGTCAAGCATTATTAAGGATAATAAAGGAATGCGAAGGGGCATTGAGCCACCGTAAAGATCTGATGAATCGAGCGTGTGGATCAGGGCGTGTTAGTAAGTGTAGGCCTAATGACGTGCGATTCTTGCACACAATGCGGGAGGGGCATATCGAGTCATTATAAGGTTATAAAGGCTAGCCCTCACCATTCGATAACTTTTTCTAGACTCCCATTGTGTGTCGAATAGTAGGAAGACCTTTCATATTAATTTTTACGCACACGAGACAGATGAATCCTGCTGCCCGAATCCGATCAGCGGCAAATTTATGTCTTTTATCTAAAATAAACAAAACATGCTATGTACACATATTTGAATCTTGGCACTGATTTAAAGTTATCCCATTATTTGATTATTTAAATTCACTTACATTTTAGTATCGAGCCAATCAAATGGCATTTAATACGTGTCTTTATTTGGTCGAGTTTATGTATGTATTATTTGAATCATGTTCTAGTTAGTTGCTTGATTAAAAAAGTGAAATTTATTGTTTTGATTCGATTTGTTTGATTTGTTTGGGGCGTCCATTTAGATAGACAAATGATCAAAGAAATTTTCAAAAAAAAAAAAAAAAAAGGAAAGGTATTGCGGCACAGCCGTGCGGTAACGAGTATTGGGCATTTGAGGTGCGCTATGCGGGAAAATAAATATATTTCTTTTCAAGGGTACTCATAGTTCACGGTAGTAAATGTTGTAAGATCATTAAAAAATCAATAAGGAAAGTAACCATTTTAGTTGTGGTTGCCAGTGCACCTTATTTTGGGATGAAAGGTTGTTGGTTCGAGATCACAGGTGCATGTTTTTGTTTCAATTAAAAAAAAAAAAACATAGCAGAAGATGCATGATTGGGACCCCGAACTGCCCCCAGTACAATATCAGTGCTTAGCCATTTGGTCACAGAAGGATCGACTTAATTTGTATGTTCATAATGCATTCATATCTGTGATGTGTATTTAATTTTGGATTAAGATAAGGCTTATCTTATGCACTTTCCTTTTATTTCCTCTCTAATACATATGTTGTGTGATTTAAAATGGTTGAAATATATATAAGAGATATCTGGTTACAAAATCATAAAGGAGTTTATGACATGTTTTTGGATTTCTGTTTGAAGAGATAATTTGTAATTTTTATTGTGTCACCAAAGTGGCCAATTGAAGGATGTTACGAATTATTCTTTCCTTTATGGCTTCTGAATTTGTCTGCCCAGCTACGCCACATATTCATGCGCCCAAGGTGATGTTTGCTGTATTTTAAAGGTGCTTAGAGATGTGTTATTGTATAAAAGCGAGAATGCTTTGGTTTTTAAATTTATGCGCGAGGTGAGTATGGCCTTAATATGACCACAATATGTGCATTAATATGGCATTAATATGGCCTTACGGGAGGCAATAAATGTGTTGCATCTTATCAGTGCTCTATATGATTTCTTTATAAAAGAAATCCTTTAAGAAAATCCATATGTATATCTCTTGATATTGAAATAACCAGATAGTGTTGTTTACGGAGATATACCGCATACTTGAAATAACACCACTTTCAAGTCACGAGCAAAAGAAAGTCCTTATGTATATCTCTTTATAGATTGAAATAACCAGATAGTGTTGTTCTTGAGATATACCATACTTGAAATAACCTTTTCAAGTATAAACCAAATATAAAATTCATGGAAAAATATAAATATTGAATATCAATATTATTCATCAAATGCTAATACATCACATGACAAAATAAACTAACTCCACTAACAAGTACATCAAAAGGACTTTATAATACCCATCATTAAAAACATGTCTACGGGCCAGTAATGATTAATCCAGCAGTGAGGATGGATTAACATGATGATGGTGTCGATGTGCATACCACACCATGATATCTTCATTTTTGACAAGATCCCTTACTATGAGATACTTTAGCTCGATGTGCTTTGAACCTTTTGAACTTTTATTATTCTTTGAAAAGAACACAGCAGCATTATTGTCATAGAAGATCTTTATAGGTCGAGATATGGAATCAACAACCCGATAACCCGAGGCGGGATTCTTTTACCTTGAAGTGCACGAGTAGCAACACGTAACAAGCAACAAACTTCGACTTGCATAGTAGAAGAAGCACGAGAGAGTTTGTTTGACCTCTTCTAAGAAGCCCGCTCCCCCTGCGCCATCATAAAAATGTATCTCAGAAATTTGATTTGGATCATACGAACATCTCACAAAATCGGAATAATCTTTTTATCAAACGTATGAGGTTTCTCGTTTTATAAGCAACAACATGTAATCTTTTGTTCGTTGCAAGTATTTTCATGCTCTTTCACGAGAAACCCAATGTGCATGTCGAGGATTAAAGAAAGATATCGACCAAGAACTCCCACTATAAAGGCTATAACAGGTGTATTATGACTTGACATGGCCAAGGACTACTAACAACATGTATGTGAATGTTCTCCATTGATTTCTTTCCGAAATCATTGCTTTGGAACATTGTCTGACTTTTACCAAGTTTGTCCACCTTTTACAGCTGGCACTTCTCGGGCCTTGCAGTCTCCCATGTTTAAATCGTTTAAAGTCTTTCGTCATTATAAACATATTTGAGACAATCCCAACAAATTTTGAAGTCTCCTATGAATCTCAATACCAGAACAAATATGGCGCCTCACGAGATCTTTCATTTCCAAAAGTCTTGAGTAATAGAACTTTAGTTTCATGTGAAGGAGTGCTGCTCATTCTTTGGCAGCAAGCAAAGTATCATCGACATAGAAACAGGAAAATAAATTTACTCCCACGGTCTTAAGATAAATACGGTGGTCCACCTTATTCTCGACAAAACCCGAGAAAGTTATCACTTCGTAAACTTTAAAGGTACCAGCATGCGGAAGCTGTTTAACCCTTAAAATGGATTTCTTGATTTCACACACCAAGTGTTCTTACCATTTCGTCAAAACCTTAAGAATTTGCTTCATGTAAAGCAGGTTCCACATAAATCACCATTTAGGAATGCGGTTTTAACATCCATCGGTAGAGTTAAATCGAAATGTGCAGTTAAAGCCATAATAATTCCAAATGAATCCTTACTTGAAACTGGTGAGAAGGTTTCAGTATAATCAATACCTTCCTTCTGAGTAAAACCCTTGGCTACCAATCTAGCCTTGAATCTTATAATCCTTCCTTGAGAATCCTTCCTTTAGTTTTGTATACCCATTTTAGCATGGGTTCCTGACAGTAGGTAATTCCACAAGTTCCCAGACACCATTGTGGTCCATGGAAGCAATCTCATCTTGCATAGCATTGACCCACATACTTGATTGTGGACAAGTAACTACATCTTTATAGGTCATTGGGTCACTGACTGAACCAATGTCAAAATCATGTTCTCCCAGATAAACTACATAATCGTACGGAATTCTGATTTCACGGTTCTAGTTGACCTTCAGGAATCTATCACTGGTTCTTGTGATTGAACAAGCGCCTACATCACGGCGGATCCTTCGTCGATCCACCTGTCCAGGTGTGTCACCGATTCCAGGTGTGATTTATGTTACTATTTTACCACACGATTTTTTTCCTGACTTAGTCTAAACTCCGCCCGGGTAATCACTGAAGCGTAAATAAAACACTACTCCAGAGGTCTCCAAACATACACACATATCGGTCTGAGTTAATTCCTCGATGTACCCTATACCCACCCACACTTGATCAAAATAACATTTACACAAAGTTCGAAACTAGTGGCTACCTGACCAAATGTCTGATGATCCTGAAAGATACCAGTAATCTGAATATCTGAGTGTGAATATACACATAACACTAAATATTCATCCAAAATGTATGCTCAACCACCCAGCAAGCTAAGGTTAGCTCTGGAGCTTCCATCCTCAAAAACCACAGATTCGGCTTTCATGTCAACATTTTGGTCACCATTACTGCATCTAAGGTGGAGGAAATAATAATGGGGGTGAGTTAAATGACTCGGTAGTAGATCCCATAACAAGCCATGCTCAGCAAAAACATTTCAATTTATACATAATTCAAATATCTCAAAACATAGGCATTTTACAAATAATAGGTTGATGATGGAAACACATGAATCTGTCTGACCACCATCTCGACCTAAGTCGATGACTCTTTGGGGCTTTCACCCGGGGACTAGCGGTCATCCCAGAACAACAAAAAAGTGTTGAGACTTACCACCCAGGGATATGCCCATCCAGAGTATATTTGTGACCTTTACGGGACTCTGACCCGAGGGGACTAGTCATCGTCAGTCTGTCCGCTACACATCAATGGGATTCTCTGCAGTCTCATACATTGTCATGCTTTAAAATATTTCTAAAGCATTCAACCACATGGATATTTAAAAACATCATGTACCGATTAATTCAAAGATTTTCATATATATGCATATACATTTATATATCACTAGAAAATCACACAGTCAGCGCGGAATGATGAATTCCCATGACATCGAACCACGGTCTGAAACGGGAGAAGGTTATAAGATCCCACACACCTTTGTGGATTAAAATCCTAAGTCTCAGTGAAAACCACGGCTACTCCCGAAAGGATGCGCAATTAACAAGTCATAAGATTTCTTAGCCTCGAAACAATCGGGTTACATAAAATTACCAGGTGATTACATGCCGCCGCGCTCAAATCATGATTCTTATACCTCAAACATAAACCTTGATCCTCGATGCACTCTCTTTACACTAAGATCAACATTTAACACCCCGCATTAGGTAACGCAAGCGGCACACACAACTTGTACCCTTTTGAAACATCACCAGAGACTTCCTTTGCTTTTTCGACTATAATTGTTTTGGCCGTACATGTTTTTGTTCTTTGTGGTCTTCCTAACCAAAGTTCCACTATATCTTAGCTTTCAGCCCTCTTAATCGAGGTCGTCGGACCTCGGAATCAAGAGTTATGGTTTTTACACTCTGACCTCCCAGAGACTATTTCCTAGGACAGAATTTGTACCTATACTCTTACTTACTTTGGCGAGAGTGGGTTCAAATAGGCCGTAATTTGGCCATACTCTTCATGAAGTTACTCCTATGGCTACTTTAGGAAAAGTTTTGAATCACTCCATTTGGATGTATAACCAACTTATGACTGAAAGAGAGTACGCTCCAAACGAGGGCCAGTCATTGCACGACTTTCAACCTCGGAATTCAAGGGTCTTATGGTAGGGTTTGGTTCCTTAGGACACTCCATGACGTGAAGGGCTAGGTCTTGGTCTTCTTCTCCAACTAGAATCATCCAGTTCGGAGTTCTTTAGGCCCAGCTTATAGCGAAACACTGTCATGGGGTCAAGGGAAGGTAGACGACCTCCTTCGACACACACACACACATGCCATCTTAGAAAAAAGCCAGGTCTTTTCTGATTTAGGGTTCCACCAAACTCACCTTTCATCAAATCTAGGTTAGGATGAAATCCCAACAAAACCTAGAATATATCAAGTCAATAGAAATACAACTAAGGCCTCAGATCATGTTTACATAACTTAGTGAACTTTTCCACGAAAACCAAGCACCTTGAGCCTTTTCTCCTCTCATTCTCTCTGGCTTCTCTCTAGAGCTCTCTCTCACTACCTAAAATTCCAGAATTTTCCACTTCTAATAGCAAGAAGTTGATTACAGCATCCAAAACCAAGAGGAATTGGTTTGTTTTGCATGTGGCTCTTCTGTTGCCCACACCATGTCATGAAGAACTCTATCTTGCATATATGAGGTGTCATGCCCTCATGATGCCACATAGCTCACAAGGATATTTCACTTTAGTCCCTCTCCACTAACAAGTTTTCAAAGTGGTCCTTGAAGACATACTTAATTTCAAACCCCTAACAAAACCACTAAACACCTAATTGCATAATTGACCCGCATTACCATAAAAATGTAATCTAACACACTTTGCTAATCCTCCTATTAAACCTGACCATTAGATGGCTAATCTTAATCTGATTTAAAATCATAGAATAAGTTGCATTTGCTCCCAATCCTTACACAGATATAACAAAACATATATTAATATACCATGTTTGAGTTACTCTAGGTAAATGATAAAAGAGGTTCCACCGAGATCTTTGTGGGTTATAAAGTCTAACCTGTTGGACATCCCCAGGCAGCTTGATTTAGGCTAGGCTTTCTCTTGGTCCCGTAATTCAAAAGGTGTTCTAAGACGGATTTGCTAGGAACTACATTGAGGATATAGTGGCGGTTTGATTGCCCTTTGAAGATATTCGGGGAAGGTGGGCATACCTCATCATACTCCCTCATCCCATATCTTTAAGGGTGCCGTTCATGCTCGACCACCGTTTTGTTCAGGACTCCCAGCATGGTGTCTGGGGTATTCCACAATCCTGCAGAGTATTTTACAAAGGCCCATATGTTGACCTACAGCCCACCCATGTCTACCATGGCCTCCACCACGTCAGGATCTCACGATCTTAATGACTTTTCCTAATTGTTTCTCAACCTCGGCTTAAACACTAAATTTATCTAAGCGCATCGGATTTCTCTTTAATCAAATAAAGATAACCATAACGAGAAAAATCACATCAATGAAAATTGAGAAAATACCTAGAGCCACATATAGTAGTGGAATAAGGACCCTTAATATCAGTATGAACAATCTCGACCAAATCACTACTACGACTAAGCTCCTTTATTTTGCCTTGGAAAGTTTTCCTCTAATACAATCCCACAAATCTCCATATCCTCAAAATCAAAGAGATGTGATATGTCATTTTTGATCAACCGTTCAACTCTTTCTCGATATATGACTAGCGTTTATGCCATAACATGAAAGGCCTCTCTTGGATTCGATCTCTTGGATGTTCCTTTATCGAGTATGCAAAATGTATTCACCGTTCCTTTACCCAAGATAGTGATACCTTAAACCATCAATCAAAACACCATAGCCAATATTGAAGGTAGAATTAATTGATAAATTGACTCCAATTACGAAAAGTCACCTGATATCCAAGTTTATCTAAAGAGGTATTGAAATCAAATTCCTCACAAAAAAGGATGGTACATAAAATGTATTATTCAGAACTAAAGTAAATCTGACTCCAATTTAAACTAACATCTCCAATAAAAGCCGCCGACTTGACATTATTGGCAACTCTAGGAGTGTCCTTTTTTACTCTTTCGGTTTCAGCTTGTTTGTGAATCCACATGAGGTGAAAGCGTATGAGCGATTCTTATTTATCGAGCCACGAGAATTTGTTGGTGGAACATTTGCTAAAATTGGATTCAAAACAAACATAAGGTTAGGGATTACCTTTAGCCTTATCTTACTTTTCTATCCAAACCTTGAATTTCAGACAACCCTTTTTCATATGGCCTATTTTCTTGCAAAAATAACACTTGATTGGCTTCTTCATGCCATTCTTAGGTTTAAAATTTCCACCATGCTTAACAAAGTCTTACCCTTGAGAGTATAATGCATAGGCACAGGATTTGGTTTGGGATGAAAAGGCCTTATGACCAGTATATAAAACCACTCCTTGCAAGTTTCTTTTCTTCCACATCACACGTAGAAATCAGTTCATCAAGAGTCCAACTTTCATTTTGAGTATTAAAGGCAATCTTAAGTTGGCTAAACTTGGGAGGTAAAGAATTCAGGGTATGGTTAACGATAAAACTGTCAGGAATAGGAATCTCAAAGATTTTAACCCCATACCTTACACCCGATCATCCACAAAATATATGCTCGAACCCCATCAGCATTATTATAAGACATACCAGTCAATTTGCTCATCAGGGTTCCTGCCTCAGCATTTTTATTAATCTTATACCTTTCTGCCACAACAGTGAGAAATACGCTGGCATCCGTAGTCTCGGGTAGACCACTCATGAGATGTTCGGGAATAGTCCCTCGTATAGCTAATAAACTGAGACGATTAGATCGCTCCCACTTATTTCCATCTCTTGATTTTGAGGATATGGAGATTTGTGTGGATTGTATTAGAGGAAAATTTTGAAATTTAAAAATAAAGGAAGAAAGCGAAGTCGTGGTAGTGATTTAACTTTGGAAATTGTTCATACGATATTAGTGGTCCTTGTTAACTACTATGTAGCTCAGGTATTTTCTCACTTTCATTGATGTTTTTTCTCTACGTTATGGTTATCTTTATTTGATTAAGAGAAATGGATGCCTCTAGATAAATTTAAAGTGTTTAAGCAGGGTTGAGAAACAATTAGGAAAAGTCATTAAGATTGTGAGATACGATTGTAGTGGAGAATATTATGGTAGACGCATGGGATGTAGGTCGACATATGGGGCCTTTACCCAAAGTCTTGTAGGATTATTGGAATAATTGCTCGTACACCATGCTGGGAGTCTAGCGAAATGGTGTGGCAGAAGGCGTAATGGAACCCTTAAGGATATGATGAGGAGTATGATGGTAGATGCAATCTTCACAACAGCAGATATCTTTGGGGTGGGGCAATCCATGTCGATTATATCCTCAAATAGAGTTCTAACAATCTGTCCCTAAACACCTTTTGAATTATGGATCGATTAGAAAGCTAACTAAATCATTTCGGGTTTGGGGATGTCCAGGTTGAGGTTAGACTTTATAATCCTGGGAAAAACTGATCTAGACGTAGGTGTTACTTCCATTGGGTATCAGGGATCATTCTAAAAATTTACAAATTCTATAATCCTACTCATAGATGAAGAATTGTTGAGTCTCTTGCGGAAAATTTTTGGAACTTGATGCGACTAATTTTCTATAACTCGAGTCCTAACTTCCGCTAAGAACTTGAAGCGAGGAGGGATAGTTGTTTCATTACCTTTATCTGGAGAGCCAGCATCTGTGGAACCTCTTCCATTGCCTACTCAAGAGGCACCGGATGTGGTGATTGATGCGGGTTGATCACTTTGTGACAAAGCAGTTGTTCGACCATGCAAGAACCGGTGATAGAGCTCAGAAAGGTGACTGAACCGGGAATGCAATTCTGGGCGATTATGGTTCATCACGAGAGAACAGTTTGTTGGTCCATTGATTACCATTTATGGGTGTGAGTGCGTCACGGTCAGTATGTGGGTCGATCTTTATCTGAGATGGGGTGCTTCCATGGATCATAATGGTGTTTGGGAACTTATGGAATTACCTACTAGTTGTAAACCCATAGGTTGTAAATGGGTATACAAAACCAAGAAGGATTCTCAAGGAAGGATTGAGAGATTCAAGGCTAGATTGGTAGCGAGGGGTTTACTCGAAGGAAGGTATTATCTTTTTGAAACCTTCTCACTAGTTTCAAGTAAGTTCATTTAGAATTATTATGGATTTAAGCGCATTTCGATTTAGAGACTTCATCAGGATGGATGTTAAAATCGCATTCCTAAATGGTGATTTATGTGAAACTGTTTACATGAAGCAGCCTGAAGGTTTTGACGAAAATGGTAAGGAACACTTGGTGTGTGAACTGAAGAAATCCATTTATGGGTTGAAACAGGCTTCCAGACAGTGGTACTTAAAGTTTGATGAAGTGATAACTTCTCTTGGTTTTGTTGAGAATAAGGTGGACCACTGTATTTATCTTAAGACCAATGGGAGTAAATTTATTTTCCTTGTTCTCTATGTTGATGATACTTTGCTTGCCAGTAATGATGGCCCAATCTTCTACAGGAAACTAAAGCCCTGTTATCCAAGACTTTTGAAATGAAAGATCTTGGTGAGGCGTCATTTGTTCTTAGCATTGAGATTCATGGGGATAGATCTCATAATTTGTTGGGATTGTCTCAGTCGAGTACTTAAACGATTTAACATAGAGACTTGCAAGGCTGGAGAAGTGCCAGTTGTAAAAGGTGACAAACTTGGTAAATGTCGATATCCACAACAATGATTTTGAAGAAAATCAATGGAGAATATTCCATATGCAGTCTTTGTTGGTAGTCTCATATGCTCAAGAGTTTATGGGCTGACCATAGCCTTTATAAACGGGAGTTCATGAGTAGTCGATATCTTTCTAATCCTAGACAGGCGCATTGGGTTGCTACAAAGAAAGTTATGAGATACTTGCAACGAACAAAAGATTACATGCTTGTTTATAGAAAAATGGAAAACCTTGAAGTATTGGGTTACACAGATTTAGATTTTGCAAGATGTTCAGATGATCTAAAATCAACTTCAGGATACATTTTTATGATGGCGGGAAATTTATTTCTTGGAAGAGTGTCAAACCAGGCTCTTCGTACTTCAACCTGCTATGCAAATTTGGTTGTTGTTTGTTATGGTCTTCTTCACTCGGGCAATTTTGTTAAAGGAGTTCATTTCTTAGTTAAGTTGTTGATTCCATATCTCGACTATAAAGATCTTACGCAATGATAATGTTGTTGTGTTCTTTTCAAAGAACAATAAAAAGTTCAAAAGGTTGAAGCACATGTTTAAAGTATCTCACAGTGGGGATCTTGTCAAAAATGAAGATATCATGGTGGAGCACAGTGATACCAGCAACATGTGGCCGATCCTTTGACGGACTTAGACACATTACCTTCCCGGAGACATGTTTTTAACATGGGTATAAAGTCCTTTGATGTACTTGGTTAGTGGGGTTAGTTATTTTGTCATGTCTTTGTATTACATTTGATGAATAATATTGATATTTAATGTTATATTTTGCCATGAATTTTATATTTATTTATACTTGAAAGTAGTGTTATTTCAAGTATGGTATATCGAGAACAACACTATAAGGTTATTTCAATCTATAAAAGAGATATACATAAGGACTTTCTTTGTTGTACTTGAAAGTGGTGTTATTTCAAGTATGATATATCTCTGTAACAACAACTATCACGGTTATTTCAATATCAAGAGATATACATGGATTTCTTAAAGTTTCTTTTAGTAAAGAAATATCTGAGAGGCTGATAAGATCTGACACATTTGTTTGCTTGCTACACTACAACGTCATACGTGATGCATGTCAATAGCTTCACTCTTGTTGTGAATATGGTTGATTTTATGTAAGCTAAATGACATGATAATTGCCATTTTTCGATGTGTGTTTTATTGGACCAAGATTGTTTGAGGTGCTTATCTCTTACATATGTTTATATGTGGCCACATAAAAGTTTGCTTTTGGTATGATTATTTTTGTCAAACTTATTTTCTTACATAAAAAAAAAAACCAATTAAAGTCGTCAAAGTGGGAGAATGTTGGAATAATTCCAACTATAAGGTGGACGTACTTTAATTGTCATTTTAATTTTATAAAGCAGACCAAAGGTCATAGTTATTGAGATAATAAAGGAATGCGAAGGGGCATTCAAGCCCAGATCAAATAGGCTCTGATGAATCGGGGCATTCAAACCCTCGCCAGATATGATAGATCGGGCATTCAAACCCTCATAAGGTACAATGAATCGAATGTATCTAGACATTATTAAGTGTAGGCCTAATGACATTGATTACTACCATAATGGGAGGGCATATCAAGAGTCATTATAAGGTTATAAAAGGCTAGGTTCCCTCACTATTATGATAACTTTTCTAGATTCCCATTGTGTCTATATATCGAAATGAAGTAAGAAGACATTTCCTATTAATTTTCTTGTTTTGCAGACAGATGAATCCCTCTTTGTGAATCGTCAACGGGTATGTCTATCTAAAATAAATTAAAACATGCTATGTACACATATTTGAGATCTTGACACTGATTTAAAGTTATCCACATGATTTGATTATTTAAATTCTTACAGAAAATGTAAAAAGCAATGTCAGGGTTATGTATATGGCAAGCTGTTTTGGTAGCTTCATTTTTTGGATGGCCATTTTTGTAAGATAAAAGTGTAAAGAACATGACTTTGGGTAATGTATATGGCAAGCTGTTTTGGCAGCTTGATATTTGATATTCTCATTTTTTTTTTTTTGTAAATAAGAGTACTCTTATGGTTATATATTACCAATATTTAGGTAAACAACAAGCTTATTGTTCATACTTGAGTTAGATTTTTGTAAACAAAATGACCTTAGTAGAGCTCTATACTAATCCACGAAATAGCATACATTCAAAATACAAATATCTATATATATATATATATATATATATATATATATATATATATATATATATATATATATATATATTATATATACATAAAAATAGAAAGAGATTTTTGTCAAATATGAGGCATTCTTCAAAAAAATATGGAAATGATTAGTTTTACAAATTACGAGTTATTTGATGTCTTTTAACCAAATATTTTTATTCATTGAAAAAAAACAAAATATTTAAAATAATAAAGTTATATCATCAATACACAAACAAGTATTGACCTAAATTATTATTTTTAATATATTTAAGATGTTCATTTTAAGCATATAAAAAATAAACAACAATAGCAATAAGTATAATATTAAAAAAATAAATAATTTAATACTTAATACTATTAAGTCTTATTGAACATTCAGTTAAATAAAAGTTCTATTAAGTATAGAATTCACTACAACCATAATTATTAAAGGAAGAGCAAACAGGAGATAATCAAATAGGAAAAGAAAGAAAGGAGGAATTACTAATGAACCATAGAAATTAAGGAAATTATTAAAATACGAAACATGATAAGTATGAAAGCATAAGAATCTAGGCAAGAGAATTTTGAGGCATAAGTCAGGATGACATTAAAGAGAGGGAGAGAGAAATGAAAGCCAATAAGGGCTAAATGAGAGCAACTGCAACAATTACTAAAACATAGGATTCTAAAGTGGGAATCATTAAAATACGAAAATATGAGAAATGCTTTACACAAAAAAAACCTGGGCAATTAAAAAAAAGGAAAATGTGACAATAAATAAAACACAAAGAAAAGTAGAAAACAGAGATTATTAGCATATATATACATTTTGGAAGAATTACTAAGTGATAGAAAGAAGTTATTATGTGTATTATTAGAAACATAGAAATTATGAGGTAGTTATTAAGAGAGAGTGAGAATTAAATCACGGTGGTGATGAGAGAGAGAGAGAATGAGGAGTAAATGTGAAACTTCCAATGAGAATACCTTTTGGTTATGGAAATATGATGAGAAAAGGAATTAAAACCGTCTCCTACAGTCTCCATAGATCATGAAATCTTCCTCTCTTTTATTTTCCTGTTCACCTTATCTCCGTGATATCCTATAAATTTTTAGACATTTCTAATAAGAAGTTACCAAATGTTGGTCAAAAATTTTGCCAAAAAAAAAAAACATCATACCATGAGACCTTATTATCTAAAGTTTTAAAACTAATGTGGCCACACAAGATTTTGTTTACCATACTGATAGTTCCTAAAAATCAATCCATAGGCCCAGAGCGCAGGCCCAAGGAGAGAACCCTAAAACGGGTTGGCATCCTTCATGGGGCCGGCAGAAGAGCCCCTCATGGGGACTTGGCCCATGGTAACGTCCTGGTCACTCTCAAGGAGTGAGCCTAGGCGAAACTAAGCCCGGTAAATTGATTTGGTGTGGGGAATAACCTG
The DNA here is from genome assembly GCA_016808115.1 of Tetrastigma voinierianum. Lineage (NCBI taxonomy): Eukaryota > Viridiplantae > Streptophyta > Magnoliopsida > Vitales > Vitaceae > Tetrastigma > Tetrastigma voinierianum. Next base: position 77,695 of record JAEQBH010003252.1, read on the forward strand.
GCTACCCACCCGGTTGAAGTGGCGTAGAAAGGGAAAGCATCCACCTTCCTTGATCAGGTATCACCCATTCTTAGGGAAGAAAGATCTCCCACGATTCTGACTCTCTAATTATCCTCCCTAAAAATTCGGTTAAGCGTCTGAAGAAGATCCTGATCGGGGAGAAGATCTTGATATCGCCCGTCTGACAAAGGAAAGTCATCGTGATCATCACTTTATAAATGCAGGAGCAATTCCACGAAGAAGGCTACCATGATCCTGGCCGTCGAGTTAAATTCTTTTCCTTTTCATAAGGAAGATACTGCTTATCCCGCTCGAGAGGGTGGTCGGCCTGCCGCCGTAGGAGCACCCTTTCGGTCACGAGTTGCGGGTTGGCCTGCGATCGCCTGACGGACGGTCAGCTGACCCCCAGGCCGCTCCTGCTCGGTATCGATAGAAAAGCATATCCGGTTTGGCATCGTTCATTAGAACTGATTGTTCCTTCCCCCAAATAAGCGATTTCTCGATGGTGATGGTATCAGCTTCGAAACATGAAGCGGGAGTCACGCCTGACCTCCCAGGGCCTTAAGACTGACAAGGCTGACATTGACGGTAGACAATTGGGAGGCGCTCTGGGCTCTTCCACTTGGCTGCTTGTAGCGAGATAGAGGCCCTGTATCTCGTCGATCAATGTGCGCTGGGGAGTTGGCCCGAACTCATAGAACCGAGGTGCAACGCCCGTAGGATGCCTGAAACGAGGCGTGAAGGCCATGATGCCATTCCACGGGAGGAGGCTGACATCACTGGCGCCCCAGGGGAGGCGTTGACGGAGGAGGAGATAGCAGTAGAACCGGGAGGCGCTGATCCTACATACCCCGGGGAGAAGGTCGCCGTAAGGGAATGTAGCCAGGGCGATGGAGCGAAGAGTCAACCCCTCGTCAGTGAGGGAAGGAGGAACGATCTTAGGAGCAGCGGTTCCGGGACATCAGTAGGCTCGACCACATGAAAGGGTTGTAGGGTTCGAGCCCTAGTCTACATGGATGCTTTGAGTACAGCCAAGCAGAAATCCACACATTCGCTGTAGGGTACTACACTTCCCTTACGAGCAAAGTTCGAATGTCGTAGATCAGGCTTTCGGAGTGAAGCGAAGACCCTACAGTAGACCACCTCCTTTTCTGAGAGACAAATGGAGTTGCATGGATACAAGACCAGAGTGAGATCTGAGAGCCTTTGCCATCACACTTAAGGGTTCGACCTTAGCATGGATTCGACCAGGACTCCGTAGGCCTTGGTCTCATCCTTGAACTCCATTGCTAAGCCCAGAGCTACCGCACGTTGGCCAAATCTGGCCAGGCCCTCGAAAACACGAGTCCTACGTGCAGAGGGGTTGACTCGGAGTCATTAAGAACATCCGGATGAAAAGTTAAGCGTCTTGCCTTCATAGCGAGTTGAGCATAAAGTGCGAAGACTAATGTTCTCCGTCTCGAAGAACCACAAGACGAAGCATGGACGAGGTGCTTTCATTGATGAGTTTAAAAATCTCATTAGATTTTTTAATCCATTTAAAGAATATTACAAGATAAATGTTTATTTGTATGCGAGAAATATGGATATTTTACTCAAATTTAATTTTGCGGGGAAAATCTGACAAAATCTTAAAATCTCGTACGAGAAACCCGAGAAAGAGACATTCTAATGAGGTGGAAGTCATGACTGAAAATCGAATTCATAGCAAGGAAGCTTAGTTGTCGGTCATTTCCAAAAGTCACGACATCACCAAAATCAGCTTTGAGGAAGAAATAGGAGCCTTAACAAAATTGAAGTCATGACTTGAAGAAAGAGGTTACCTTGAAGGAAATGTGGTCGAGACTAAAGAAAATATTCAAAGGAAGAATCATGCGACACCACTGCGATGTCGCGGCCTTGTCGGAATGTAATAAGGTAGCGACATCGGAGTTTGATGTTGCGGCGTGGGCTCCGTAAATGAAGCCCTGAGAGGTCTTACAAGAGCGAAGTTGCAACTAGTTTTTTAAATGAAGGCACCATTTGAGATCCACGACATACATTTGAGTCTGACGTACATTTGGTCGCGACATAAGCGACTGGAGTCCCAGCGGGAAGGCGAAGTTGTGACCATTTATTAATCAAGGACCACAAACGATGTCTCGACCACTCGATAAGGTCACGACCGAAAGAAGAGCTAAGCAGAAGAAAAAGAGGTCGCGACATCACCTTGAGGTCGCGACCTGGAATAAAGGTGGGAAGGAGAAAAATTAGTTGCAACAAGAAGCGAGTTGCGACGGAAAGAAAAAGAAATGGGCGTGAGGTCGCGACATCACCTTGAGTCGCGACATTAAATTAAAGCATGAAGAAGAAGACCACCAACATTCGCGACCAAGAAATCAAAGTCACAACATGAAGTCATCCTATAAACGGAAGGTGAGCCATGACCTAAAGCGTTATGCCTTCGAAGCGGAAGAAGAAAGACAACGATGTCGCTAACATAGCGTAGTGCGACATGACTATGGAGAAAATCTTGAGCAAACAAAGTAGCGACTACAAGCGTTGTAGCAACCATTGATCAGCGATTTACAAGAAAGCGGGTGCCTTGAAGCAGCAGGTCAGAGGGCGGGCTAGGAGCAAGCAGGGAAATTCATGTGACATCAACTTGAGGAATGCGACATGGACGTGATATTTGGGCCTTCTTTTAGGATTCCACCTGGAGCTTTTTTGGGATTCGGCCCAATTTCTTTTGTGATTATAAATAGGCAGTTAGAATAGTAAGTAGTCTTAGTCTTATTGCCGGATAAAGGGAAGGAGAGGAGCTCGAGTGTATGGTTAGAGTAGATTTTTTTTTAGTTAATTTCTTTTCACGGATTTGAATCTACGAATTATTGCATAAATGAGTGGAGGCGTGGTTTTATTTACTCTTATTTTCTTGCTTCTTAAAGCTACTTTGAGAAATTTTATGAAATCTAGACAAATTTACGGGTTAATTTTTTTTTCTCGGTTTTATTGCGATTACAATGGTTGTCTGATCGGTACTCCGTTTCTTAATTCGCAATCGTGCTCAGATATGACTTTGGATTTATTGTTTCATCGTAATTCATTGATAGTTTTTCGTTTCTCACGAAGCTGATTCGATCGATATTTAGTTACGATTTATTTTTAGTCATTTAATTTGTTTAGCTTAGTTAAGCGGTAGTTAATGATCCCAGAACCTTTATTTTCTAGATCTGACTTCCATTTGAGTCTTTAGTCGAATAGCATGGAAGTTTAGTGGTTGGGGTAGTTGATCTTTAATTCGTACCAATCTACGCTGGGAATGATACTGGACTTATTCGGATTTTACTACTTGTACTTGACTGTGCACTTGGTGTCATAGACTAAACCCTTATTTTTAAAATCATGAACCATCACAGAAAGAATATTTATAAAGCAAATTTATCCAAGTGACATAGATCTGAGAAATGTAAAGGCTCTTACAAGTTATGTGAATTTGAAGAGGTTTTAGTCTATATAAAGGAATGACACTCCTTGACGAAAAATGCATCAAACGGCGAGGAGGCCCTTATGTGAAACGGAAGCTCTTAGCGCGAAAGGAGAAAAACAGGACGATAAAGAGGCAAAAGCCACAGGAGCGAGGCGGGACGGATCTCGAGGAGACGGGAGAGAACGGAGATCGATCTACAAGAAGAGGGTAATGTCGGGGGCAGCTTGGGGCCCACCCCGTTGCGCGGCGCTACCCCACCTTAATAGTTCACCCCCCTGACGGCCTCGATATCTCAAGTCCTATACGAGGTGCAGCATGAGAAGTTTTTAAGATGGCCGTCTCAGATGAAGACGGACCCAACCAAAAGAGACATGACCAAGTATTGCGACTTCCATAGAGATCATGGGCATCGGACAGATGAGGCGTATTCGATTAAGAAATCAATTCACGATCAAGCGTGGACATCCGTAGATTACGTGGCTTCGGTCGGAACTAGGCACCTCCTACATACCTTATCAACGCTTTGCTCGACGTCGACAGCCCTTGGGAGACCCGGTGTTATTTCGGGGATTCATAGGAAGGTGGGGAGATCCCGACTCGGCCGGGAAGACTCACCTGACTTCGGATCGGGGAGACAAGTGCGAGTAGGTATCGAGCTCCCTCGATTTGGACACCACCATTACCTTCTCGGTGTGACTTGGAAGAGGCATGACACGTGATGACCCCACGGTAATAAAAGTAGTTGTGAATTTAATAAAACGATTCACGAGGTCGATCGACCATGGACTCGGTAGGCATCATCTTTGCGTCGACATTTGACAAAATGGGCATTATAAGGGAGAAGAGTGGGCAGAGTAAACGCCCGCAAGGGGATTCTCGGGAGAGAAAGTCACGCCCCCCAGGGTTAGTCTGACTAGTACTCACCTGGGGACCCCCCCGATACCCGAGCCCGCAGCTGACGATAAAATTCCTCATGGTGAGCCCCGAATGCGCCATACACCATGTTCTTTGGCGAGGCCTTCTCTCCCCCGATGCCCGTAGAGGCCGTCCCTTCCTTTATCATATGGTTGTCAAATTCCCTACGGAGAATGGAATAGGAAAGGCTCAAGGAGACAAGCGGATAGCTTGGGAGTGCTACTTGGCATCGATAAACCCAGACGGTTAATGACGTCCACGTGGATGAGCTTCGACATGAGAGCAATTGGACACGTAGACACCATAGAAGTGGAACCGGTACGACTTGACGGCAGTCGGAACACCTTTCCTACATAGGATCGAGCTAGCGAAGACATCATAAGACACATTCTCATCCAAACTGCCCAAAACAAAATGTGGACGTATTGGCTTGGAAGCGAGAGGACATCGGGAACCCGACCCGGTTATCACGTACAAATTGAATGTAAGCCCCTCGCTTGAACCACATCCAAGCGAAAGAAGAAATTTCACCCCAGAAAGACAGAAGGTGATCAACGAAGAGGTCGGCAAACTTCTCCAAGCTCGAGCTATTCGAGAGGTAGATTACCCCGACTGGTTGGCTAATGTGGTTCTAGTCAAGAAGGCGAATGGAAAATGGTGACTCACGCATTTGTTCAAGTAATCGCTCTTGTCAGAAATCATGCAAAACTTTCCCACGCCTCGAATAAACCTCATAGTGGACGCCACAGCTGACCACAAGCTCCTGAGCTTCATGGATGCTTTCTCGGGCTATAACCAGATCAGAATGGACCCCAACGACCAAGAGAAGGCCTCATTCATGACGAGGCGAGAGCGTCTTGATATCGGTGATGCCTTTTGGGTTGAAGAGCGAGACCACTATCAGGTTGGTAAACATAATGTTTCCAAAAACAAATCAGACATCAGGTATACATAGACGACATCTTGGTCGAGTCGGTGTGCGACTCAGCGGACACGTGGTGAATCATTCTAGGTTTGGAACGACTACAAGATGAAGTTAAGCCCGACCAAGTGTGCTTTCGGGTCTGCCCCGGAAGATCTTAGGTTTTATAGTCGACGACCGCGGAGATAGGCAAATCCAGGCAAAATAAGAGTCGTGCTCGACATGCGACTCCATCGAACACTAAAAAGTTGACGCCTAGCAGGAGAATAGATGAGTCGCTTTGTGTCCAGGTCCAGTGATAAGTGTCAGCCCTTCTTTCAAGTCTTGAAAAAAGCCTTCTAATGGGATGCCCACTTTGAAGAGGCGTTCGCAGCGCTAAAAACCTACTTAAGCACCCCTACCCCATTTTGGTAAGCCCCTCAGAATTTAGAACTCCTTACTCTGCAGCCGAGTTTCGATTTCTCGACTAGTCTTTGCCTGGTCGGGAGAGCAGGGATAGAGCGCGGCCAGCCAGATATATTCACTACTTGTAGGAGCTCACCAGAGGAGCGGGAAAGATATCAGAGATGGAAAAGCTAGTTCTAGCATTTGCTGACCACTTGCGAGGAAGACTTGACCTTGCTTCGAAGCTCACGCTACTTCGAAATTCGACATAACGCTAGATGAAACAAATGACACAAACCAAAAACCTCGGGAAGGCGGTGAAATGGGCCGTAGAGCTAAGTGAGTTCGACATTAAGTCTGGCTTGAAACGGTCAAAGGACAAATTTTGGTAGATTTCATCATGGAATTCACCTCGGCAAAGCCCACCGAAACCAGCCAGCTCGCATTCGACCTCCCCATCTGAAGGTTATCCATAGATAGACGACCAATACCCGTAAGGCGAAGCCGGGGTTGGTCGGCCTCCGGATGAAATCGATGTGGAATATGCACTTTCGATTTAGATTCGACCTCGGCAGTGGCCAGAATATAAGGCATCATTCTTTGGATAACCTCACACCCGCTCAGTGGAGGTGATCAACTAGAGGTATGCGGTGATTCCCGGCTGGTGGTAGCGAGATAGAGATGATTTCTGAGAGGCGAAAATATGATCCTTTATCTCAAGAAGGTACACGAGTTGCTTAAAGGTCGATGCGGGTTCGGGTGGGGACATATCGAGCAGAGAGGTCGTAGGCGGACGCCACAGGTATTTAAGCTAAACTGGCAATGTCGAAGACTTGGACAGGCGGGTACCGATTGAGCGCCTTATCAGGATATGGTGAGCGATAGCGTGACGAGGTCCTCCTAGCGTAATGACTACAGAAGTGGATGGATCCAGTGCAGGACTATCACATTGAATGGGATATTACTGATGATCCAGATAGAGGCATCTAAACTAAGACGAGTCAAGCAGATTCGCTCTTTTGCGGGGGACCCTTTATAAACGGGGTTTTTCCACATCCCTCCTCAAATGCATAGGAAAGGAAGATGCTAACTACGTACTTAGAGAGGTGCCTGAGGCATACGTAGTGGCTCCTATATTAGAGCTCGGGCCTTGGCGGAAGAAACCCTTAGGCGGGGGTATTATTATTGCGATGCTCAGATGCCACATAGTCGAAAGTGCAAAATATTTCGAAACATGCAGAGATTTTCCATATCCCAATAGAACCTTGACCTCGATCATAAATTTAGTCTTTTCAATAGTGAGGATTAGACATACTCAGGCCCCTGCCCATTGGAAGAGGTCAATGCAAATTTGCCATTATAGGAGTGAATTTGCCCGCTAAATGGGTGAGAGGTCGAGACCAGTGGAAGCGATCACGCGAGCGAAAGGTCGCGACTTCATTTGGCGGTCCATAATATGTAGGTTCGGGATCCCAAAAGCGTTGATATCAGATAATGGAAAACAATTCAACAACCAGAAATTCAAAAACTTTTTGCGCCAAGCTAGGAATCAAGAATTACTATTCATCCCCAAACTCATCCCACGATCTAGCGAATGACCGAAGTCACTATAAGGACTCGAGGCGGCAGAAGACCAAGTTGGAGGCTAAAAGAGAAATGGGTAGAATACCTCCCGGGGAGAATCTTATGAGCGTCTTTGAACTACCGCATGAGTCTACTTGACTCGAGAAACTCGGATTCGCCCCTTGGCATTGAGCTAGGGAGGTAACCCATGTTGAGGTTGGGCTCGGAGTCGCTGAGGGTCGAGTTCGCGAGAAGCAGCAGGAGGCCTGACGAGGAGTCCTCTCACTTTGAACCTTGATCTCTAGAAGCGAGAGCAGAAGCTACGAAAGCAGCACTCCAATGACACCAACAAAATGCAGAATCTTATGGTCGGAGTCGAGCCTAATAGTTTAAACTGACGACCTAGTGCTTTCGAAACTCTGCCCAGTGAAAGACCACTTACGGAAATTGGGACCCGATTGGGAGGGACCACATATCGTATCTTGAATTGTCGAATCAGCGACTGCGGAAGCTGAATAGAGGAGTGAAGAGCTGCGACACTCCACGGAATGTCGAGCACCTCAAACTGGTTTTTACCCTTAAGCCTCGAGTGTAACTATCGATAAAGTGCAGCAGTTACACTTTCTTCTGAATAACTTTTTTTGTTGTTTATTTAAATTGCTTACTCTCGTAAATCATAATAAAGAACTGACTCGGTTTGTCGAGAAATCAACGGTACCGGTAGGGCGCTGAAAGTTACATGAAACAGAACTGGCGTACGTGTTTTCAAAGGATTGTACTTTGTCTGATTTACTCGAAAATTCACAATCAATGAAATGCGCTCTCCACGTCTACGAAGAGTTACAATCAATGCCATTTGTACACTTGAGGAAAATTCTGATCGACAAGCAACCATTAAAAAAACCCACAGAAAGAAGAGCGAGAAAAAATGGGAGAGGTATTACATAAGGAGCGGGACTTGGCGTTCAATAGGCGCCCTCGAGCTGTTCCACGACCCGACTCCATCAAATGGTTGGGCGGGGAAGCCAAACCGCAACTCAAACCAATGTAGAGAGACGGCAGACTCAAACCAAATGGCGGAACAAACGCAGCTCCGACAAATGGCGAGTGTATAACTCAGTGACCTGGCAAACAATGAAACCCGAAGGACGGCTTAAGACCACGAAGCGGACTTGACGGTGTGACGAGCCACGAAGCTTCATCATGTGCGAACTGCGACAGTGGCGAAGGAAGATGGGAGCAAAGTATAACACACACCCTTGAAGGAAGGCGGTTATTTATAAAGAAGCTTGGACACTTGGGAGTATGCGATCTGTTTCAGATTTCCTCATGGCAAACATTAAAACTATACTTTTCCCGAGGAAGGAAGGCAGAAAATCACGTAGCTCAGGACTTGAAGAGCCATGAAGCTCGAGTTCAAAGAGCGAAAGAGCTCGGATGTCGAAAGACGGCCAGCTCGGTCGAAGGCAGAAATGGATGGTAGAGCCACGTGGCTCGGACTTCGAAGAGCCATGAAACCCGGTCGGTAGAGCCCATTGGCTGGTTGAAGAGTAAAGAGATGCGGATGTCGAAGAGCCACGTAACAGGGCTTGAAAGAGCCGTGAAACTCAGTTCGGTAGAGCCCTAGTAGCTCGATTCAAAGAGGCGAGAGCAGAATGTCAAAGAGCCAATGCTTCCGGTTCGAAGAAGCGAGAGCTTTCGGATGTCGAAGAGCCACGTAGCTCGGACCCCCGAAAGAGCCATGAAACTCAGTTGATACAGAAACTGTAACTCAGTTCGAAGCGAGCTTGGATGTAGAGCCACGTAGCTCGAGCACCGAAAGAGCCATGAAGCAGTTAGATAAGAGCCCGAGCTCGGTTCGAAGCGAGATCGGATATCAAAGAGCCACGTAGCTCGAGACTTGAAGAGCCATGAGCTGGGTTCGAGGCACACAGGCTGAATCTTGAAGATCCCGGTAGCTCAGTTCGTCGAGAGCCCAGTATCTTGGTTTTGTTAAGAGCCGCGAAGCTCGGTGCAGCAAGAGCCCAGTGCTTCGATTCGAAGCGAGAGCTTCGGATATCAAAAAGAGCTAAATGCTTCAATTTGAAAAAGCAAAGTTTAAATATCAAAACCGTAGCTGAACTCAGAAAACCATGGCTTCAGTTTGGTAAACCCGATACTTCGATTCGAAAAACTACCCGGATATTAAAGAAACCCACGCAACCGAACTTGAAAAACCATGAAGCTTAGTTGATGAAACCCATTGCTTGATTCGAAGAGTAAGAGCTTAGATGTTAAAGGCGAAGTAACCGATTCGAAAGCAGCGAGCTCCGAATATCGAAAAACGAAATGCTTCAGTTTGTTAAAAGCCTGAAACTTCGGATATCAAAGAACCCACGAAGCTCGATTCGAGAGAAACCCGCGAAACTCAGATTGTGAGCCCGATAGCTCGAGTTCATTAGAGCCCGCGGCTTTGGTCGATAAGAGCCTGTATGCTCGGTTGGTGAAGCCCGGTAGACTCGGTTTGTTTAGGCGTAGCTCGGGCAGCTAAGTGTTAGCAAACTTCGATTATTAAAGGAAATTTGGGTGCCCGAAGCGTGTGGTTATGGCTAAGATAATAGAAAAAGGAAGGTCAGGGTATAAAGGCAAACATCGGGTGTCGACAAATCGGGGTCTGACATTATAGAAATCGAGGCTCAAGCCTCGAAAGCTGAAATAAGCGAGACTGAGGAAGCCTGACTGGCGATATGAATTAGGGCTTTGAAGCGACATGCACCGTCGAGAGGGTGAAGTACCAGCTATCGAGGTAGGAGCCGGCCTCATGAGAGTCTCCCGACCTCGGGTTCGCGGGAGGAACGGAGGCGGGGGCATTTGAAAGCGCTATGAGGTCCGCTTCATCGTCAAAGTCAGACTCTTAGCCTCCCCTGCAGGGAACTTGGAGTTGGGAAATCGAGCCTAGGAAAACCTTACCTTGCGACGAAGGGCGAGCCACTAGAGGCCTGAGGGCCATAGGCCTCGTCTCTTAACTCGGCGATCACCCTTTCCTTCTGATTGACCAAGGCCTCCTGCCTCTAAAGATCGCCTTGAAGCCTATGGCATTCCTCAATTAAGCGCTCCACGGAGATCACGGCCTCAGAAGCCTCTTGGGCGGCCAGAAGCCGTATCATGGCTTTGAGCGCGGCTCGTCGGACCACGATGTGGCTCGTCTACGGCCACTGACTCGTCCACGGCGCCACGATTGCATCCTCTCGACAACCCTCAGCTCACCCCGAGCCTTATTTTCCTTATCTTGACTGTGCAGCCATTAGTCGTGGTGTGCTTGAGTCAGATTCATACTTCACGACGTCCTGCATGAGCACCCAGAGCTCGAAGGGCGACATTCTCGGAGGTCAGGGAAGCACCTTGGCTTTACTTGCTTTCACTGCTTTAGTAGAGCCCTCGGCAAGGCTGGCCCTCCTTGCCGGGCTCTTCATATAGGTGGCCATCTGTAGAAACGAGATAAAATTAACGGATAGTTCGAACAACGGTAAACGAGCGAATAAAGGCATCGGGAACTTGCGGTGGCGCTCCTTTAAGCGATAGGACGAGAACCTTCGATAGGCATGGCGTCGCCTCTGGTGGAGTCAGCGGAATGAGCAATGCTAACCCCGACAATTTAGCTACGCACCATGGCGGCCAGTACTCGTCCTACCGAGCCAGAAATCTTTGCACCCTCGCCCTCAAATGCCCCGGAAGGAAGCTCGGAGTCTACGATGAGGGGCTCCGAACAGATATAGGCACGATAGCCCGGAGGGCTCGGCGATCCTCAGGGACTCTTAGCTCACCAAGTGGCACCGGAAAAGAGCGAAGGCGCGGGCTTATGCGTCTTTGATACCTTGGCTGTAGGATGTTGCGGGCGACCTCTCACCCCGAATTGCCCCGGTGGTCCATGCTCCGGGCGGGGCAGTGGCTAAGGGGACGTACGACCAGGGACTTTGTAGCATGGTTGTCCTCGGAGCGTAGGGACCTTACGGCAGCGCTTTTTTCTTCGCCGCCCGAAAAGAAATTCAGCTCGAGCTTGAAGATCTTCACGAGAGGCCGCGGCGGAAAGATTGGGGTGGCCCCAAAGCGGGGGCCAGGATGGCTTCACACCCAGGGTGAAGGTTTCGCGCAGGAAGCCCGAGAATGTCAGGCTACAGAGTTCGGAATCGTGGGTGGGCGACATTTAATAACCCAGCTACCTCCTCGTCCCTCGCCATGTAGAATTCGGGGACAAACACTGAAGGTAAGCTGTCAAGCGAGAAGTTAGAAACATCTCATGACTTCCGAAGGCTAAACCCAATTAACGCAAATAGAAACTCACGTAGTTTCTTAGGGGTAGTCCAAATGGTCAGAATGCCAAGCATATCTTCTCGATCCACAGGGTTATACTCCCAGTTAGGACCACCGACGAAAAAATAACGCTCATTCCAGTGTTTGTGGGAGGAAGAAAGATCTAAGATGATTAGCTTGGCATTGGTGCGTTTGGAGATGTACAAAAAGCCCTCTGTGGCCTCCTTCACACTAAATAAGTCCAGGAGCAAAGCTATCTTTGAACCCAGAGACCTTATGCAAGGCGACCAACCGAGGGTGTGAGTATCTTAAATACTCATTTATCCCTATGCTTTAGTTAGTTTTTCTAGTGTTTTTTTTATGTTAAATAAGTTCCCTAATGCTCTAAAATTTCGTACTTATGATTAGGTCATCCATTTGGTGGAATTGTGCAAAATTGGTGGAAAAACTGCTACAAAAGTAGCTACTGTATTTTGATGTTTTTAGGTATCATATGAGCTCCAATAGAAGAAATCTTTATATTTATGGATTCTAAATTTCAAGAGCTTTCCATGGATACCAAGAACACCAAAATTGGAGTTCGAACAAAGAAGTTATGCAAGTTCCAAGCCTTGAAGAAAATTAGCAAACATTGCAGCACCTTCAGCAGGAGAGGCTACTATATTTTGACGTTTTCAGACAACATATGAACTCATATTGCATCAAGCTATATATGGATGGATTCTACACTTCAATAGTTTTCCAACGGTTCCAAGAACACCTAAATATGAGTTTGGATGACAAAGTTATGGTCTTACGAAGTTGGAGGCGAAATAGGAAAGGCTGCGACTGGCGTCGCGGCGTTGCGAGGCTCTGAGCCGCGACATCCCGGCGTGTAACGTTGCCCGAGCGACGTCGCGACGTTAGGGGTTGATTTTTGGTGGATTTTTAGCCCATTTTGAGCCCATAATTGGGGGTTTTAAAGCTCAAACCCGAAGGAGACAAGAGTGAGGCGGCTAGGGCTCGGAGAAGGGGACTTTGTCCACACTTTGGGACCAAGGAGGAGGTTGGGAGCTGTTTTTGAAGATTTGGGAGAAGATCATGAGATTTGTGGAAGAAAATCAGAGACTCACCATCATTTGATCATTATAGTTTCTTCTTCCTCTTTTCTCATGTTTTATCTAGTTTATGATGTATCGAACCTGCACATTATGCTTTAAATTCGTAGATACAGGGTTTGGTTGTATATTGAACATAGGTTTATATCTACTTATTAATATTAGTTTTCTATTGTTTTCTGTGAATGCACCTCTATTGATTCATACTTAGGTTTATGTTACATCGTGGTTTGTTCAATCTCGATGTGGTGGTGGTTCTTTGCAAGATGCGAGAAGGGGTAAAGAAGCTAGACATAGATGAATGACTAATTAGCACAGTAGTGTAGAAATTATCGATAATTAGGAGGCGTGTGAGACTTTTTGGATCTTAAAGCATCTCTCACAAGCTTGGGGGTTGGTGAGAAGCAAAAGACCTAGTGTTAGTTGGTAGGTTATTTGACCTCGAGAGAAGCATAATTAGAAATTAGACAGGATTACCTCGGAAAGCATTTTCATGGAAACAATAGAGTGGGGTACAGCTTAGATCTCAAGAGGATTGTTCGTGCAGTACCTAGGAATTTATGTCTCTTGGTATCCCTTAGTTGCGAGAACTTCATTAGTTAGATTTAGAAATTTCATTGGTTGGTTCCCAAATTTTTTTTTTTTTGTTTTACTATCCTGGTGTTAGTTTGGATATTAGAAGTATTATAATTTTGCACTTAGCATCCCGTTTTCCACGTGGATGAATATCAGTACTTAAATTGCCTTTATTACTTGACAAGCATATACTTGCGAATAGGTCTTTCTTTATATTTTCTGCATAATTTTATATACACATCCGCAACGCCTATCAAGTTTTGGTAGCGTTCTTGAAGGAAAGTAGGTGTTTATACTAATATCAATACTAAATTACTTCTTTAATACTTCAAACATTTTATGTATATATTTGTGTAGTTTGAGTTTGATACTTTTGTTTTTCATTTGCATAAATTTTTGAGTTAAAATCACAATGGATCCTATCATCGGGTTGTGAGATGCATTGGCTCACCTAGAGGCGACAACTAAGAATGCGTGATTAGGCGATGAGCATCAAAGAAGAGTGACAACTCAAGTGCGAAGTCAAGTGTGGCAACCATATGCATCCAATGGATTATGCTTCAATATGGAGTACCCCATACTTGACCAATCATAATTTTGGATGGAGCCACCACCCAGAAACACCTCATGGAATACAAGCTATACCATTCGCACACTCCCTGAGGTCAGATCAAGCTGAAGAAGCTATGAATGAATTAAGAAGAGCTGGCTGAATCTACCATGACCACAGCCTGAATTTTCAAGATCCATGGTTGAAATGGACCAACTCTCAGTTTGGTTGCCTATGTTTCTTGATCACAGATGAGATAAGTCAACCTTCACGAGAGAGAATGAAGAAACTAGCGTTAGAGGCAGCCATGTTTGAATTGAAAAGAGTTCATCACTAGAATGTGCAACATCTAAAGTTCAATTCATGGAATTGACAAGGAACTAATATTCAAATTCAGCCTCGCCATTTTAAGAGCTTGAAGAAGAGATGGCTCCAAAGGCCACTTCTTATACCGACTTGGATTTGAAAAGAACAACCTAAAGAGAGGAGAGTATGAGTATAGAAGAGCTGATGGCCGAAATATATGAAAGAGCGACAAAAAAAGAGAATATGGCTACAATGTCCTTTGAAGGACAACATGAAGTTCACCAATAAACTCTTGGGTGAATATAGAAGAAAAAGCTGAGGATAATGAAAGAAATCACCTGAAAAGGATAATGAGAACTGAAGTTTCAACTGGAGTGGATAATGATGCACAAATTTTGGAAACCTTAGTTGTGAAGGAAGATGGAGCCCAGCTATAGGAATCCACATGAAAAGACAAATTATGAAGTTGTGAGGCTAATTAGGAAATGACTCTTTGGGTTCCAATGCATGAGGAAGTGAAAAATGAGAATAAAACCCAACTGAGAGGTGGATGAGTACATCGTTCCACTTGAACAACAGTGAGAGGAATCATTGTAAAAAGTAAAAAAAAAATGAAAAAATAGAAAAAAAAAAATAATGATCTTGGAAGATTATGTGCTCAAATTGCTGATTGAGCACAATTATCACCTCTTAGAAAGGATGGAGGCGAATTACGGCATATCAGAGTAGTTGGTAGAGTGCAATTTGGACTCGAAAAACGGACGACTTCTTGGGAGGCGACGAGTTGAAAAAAATTTTATTTTCCACTTTTTTTTTAGTTACTTTTAAGTTTGTTTTTTAATAAATGTTCTTGCTTGATCTTATGTTTCTTAGTGTTGTTTTCGAGGTTTTGGGTTTCAAAGTTGGCTATGAGTGGAGAAGTCTTGAAAAAGTGGAAATCTATAGTATCTTGGAGGTTCGAAGAACAAAAAATTGAACAAGGAAATCAGTTTCAACATCCTCCCTCATTTCATTCCATATATGCTTCCTATTTTCAAGCCTCCTCTCATTTGGAACTAAAGTCTAATCCCTCTTAACATCTTTGCCTCCAAAGCAAGCCATATTCATTAGAGCAACTTCTAGAGATTTGATCAACCTCAGGGGAGTACTCATTATCCATTCTTGCTTTTATTTCACATTGAGGACAATGTTTAATTCAAGTTTGGGGGGGTGCATTCAATTTATTTATTTTTTTCAAAAATCCAACTTTTGTATCTCCTTACCTATTTTAGTTATTCCTTTATTTATTTAGGTTGTTTGCATGAGTTTTTCTTTTCTTTCTTTGTTTGTTTATGTCTCATATGAGTGAGTTTTGATGCCTGTTGGCTTGTAGAAGGTCATTTTGGAACACAAATATTTGAAATGGTGCAAAGTGGATTGACCCTTAGGTTTAAATGATTTGAATTGTGTGTTTGCTAGTATGGTGACAGCTTTAGCTGTACCTATCAGGCTACAAGAAGCTATTTTCAAGGAATCTATCACACACACACACTGTCTCCTCAGATACCTGTCCCTGACCATTTGCCTTGAATTCAACTAACCTCGGGGGATTCTAGCTACCTAAGTGATGGGACACCTAAACAAAAGAGGATTACACCTGTTCCCAACTGAAAAATACAAAAAAATAGAAAAATGAAAAAGAAGAAAAAAAGAAAAAAAGTCAAAAATAGGCTTAGATTAGAATAAGTGGATCATCCAATCGAATCCCGGCACACCAAGGGGCCTTCAAAGCCTAATGCCCCAAGCCATCTACCGCATGACTCAATGTCCGCTACATGGGATGTAAGATGGATCATTCCTAATAACTCAGGGCCTCGAGGTTTGGCTGAGTGTTCAGGGTGAAGTTTGAAGGGAATTGAATGCCTGTGCCCTTCTTAACCAACTCGGTGGGGAGTCACCAATGGATCCCCGCTACGAACACTCATCTAAAACTTCGCACTAGTTCACCTTCATTTTATAGGGTATTTAGGAAATTTTAGGTATTTTGGTATGAATAAAAGGTGTGTTCTTTACTCCTTTCTTAGTTAGCTTCTTCCAAATGTGAGTTGAGCTTAAGTTTGGGGATGCTAAGACCTTGCTATACACCGAAGATCATGCTATCACCTACACTTAGTTCTCGGGAAAGGTCACGCGACTGGGGCTGATTTGCTTTGCTTGCCATGTTCCCAAAAAAAGTTTAAAAGCGTATGATCCTAAATTTTATTAGTGCGATAATATTGCTAAATCGTGTTCATAGTGATTCTTCCATTTGGAATCATATCATACTCATCTCATTATTTTTAGTTCATAAGCCATTTTCAATTTTTTGTTTGTTTTGAGTTTCGATCTCTTGCTCGGGGACAAGCAAAATTTAACTTTTGGGGGTGCATGGTATCTTAAATACTCATTTTATCCCTATGATTTAGTTAGTTTTTCTAGTGTTTTTTTTATGTTAAATAAGTTCCCTAATGCTTTAAAAGTTCATACTTATGATTAGGTCATCCATTTGGTGGAATTGTGCAAAGTTGGTGGAAAAACTGCTACAGAAGCAGCTACTGTATTTTGATGTTTTCAGGTATCATATGAGCTCCAATTGAAGAAAACTTTATATTTATGGATTCTAAATTTCAAGAGCTTTCCAGGGATACCAAGAACACCAAAATTGGAGTTAGAACAAAGAAGTTATGCAAGTTCCAAGCCTTGAAGAAAATTAGCAAACATTGCAGCACCTTCAGCAGGAGAGGCTACTGTATTTTGACGTTTTCAGACATCATATGAACTCATATTGCATCAAGCTATATATGGATGGATTCTACACTTCAATAGCTTTCCAACGGTTCTAAGAACACCCAAATCAGAGTTCGGATGACAAAGTTATGGTCTTAATGGGTTGGAGCAAAAATGAGCCGCAGCAACGTCGCGACGTTGCAAAGAGCTGCAGAAACGCAGCATCCCGACGTTGCGACGTTACCAAACGACGTCGCGACGTTAGGGGTTGATTTTGGGTGGATTTTTAGCCCATTTTGAGCCCATAATTAGGGGTTTTAAAGCTCAAACCCGAAGGAGACAAGAGTGAGACGGCTAGGGCTCGGAGAAGGGGACTTTGTCCACACTTCGGGGACCCAAGGAGGTCGGGAGCCGTTTGAAGATTTGGGAGAAGATCATGAGATTTGTGGAAGAAAACTAGACTTCAATTCATCATTTGATCATTATAGTTTTTTTCCCCTTTTCATGTTTTATCCTAAGTTTGCGATGTATCAAACCTCTATTATGCTTTAAATTCGTAGATCTAGGGCTTCGGTTGTATATTGAACATGGGTTTTATATCTATTTGTTAATGTCTGCTTTCTATTGTTTCTTGTGAATGCACCTCATTGATTCATACTTGGTTATATTTACATATTGATTTTGGCTAATCTCAATGTGGTGAGTGGTTCTTTGCAAGATCCGAGAAGGGAGAAGAACTAGACATAGATGAACTAACCCACTAGCCCGGTAAACAGAAATTACTTATACTGTGAGGCGTCAGAGACTTTTTGGATCTAAAGCATCTCTAATGCTTAGGTTGAGCTGGAGAAGCAAAAAGAATCATGTTATTGGTAGGTTATTTGACCTCAAGAGAGGCTTGCACTAAATTAGACAAGAGTTGCCTGAAAAGCATTTTCATGAAACAGAGTAGAATTGATTTGTTGTAGATCTAAGAGGATTGCTCGATTGCACCAAGCACCTATGAATTTATCATCTCTTGGTATCCCTTATTGCGAACTTCATTAGTTAGATTTAGAAATTCCCATTAGTTTAGCTTTAAATTTTGTTTTACTATCACAATTGTTAGTTCGATATTAGAGAAGTATTATAATTTTGGCACTTAAAGATCCCCATTTTCCCCGTGGATCGATATCCGTATTCCTTAGGTACACTTTATTGCTTGACAGCGTATACTCTGCGCGGAATAGGCCTTTTTATATTTTTCCGCATAATTTTATATACACATCACAAAAAACGCCTATCACAAATTAGACCAGAACACCCCGTAAATCGGGAGAAATGGGACTCGATAAGACGTTAAAGTGACACAACCTTTGACAGCTGGAAGCAAAGGAAACGAATGTCGTTCTCAGAGGTCGCCTCAAAGAAACAAACCATTTTCGACACATGGACGATATAAGAAGTGAGATAATTGGGACACCAAACATGAACACCGAAGGGGGGCCTATAGCGAGTGGCGAAGGCCTTTCCAAAAGAAGGCTCGATCTCGATCGTGGCCCACTTCTTCGGGCAAGCCAAGACAACAGCCTCAAATAGTCATAACCGCCGTTTACTCCGATCTCGCTTAACCTTGCTCTACCTCTTGCCGACGTGGGGAAGGAGGTCCCGTGAGAGGGACGCGGTGGACAACAAGGGCTGGGACGGTCAGACCTCACCTATCCCCGCCTCTAAATCAAAGCTCATGAACTCCCTATAAAAGTGCACTAAGAACGATGGGGCCTATAGGAAGTATGCATGATTGGATAAGAGTAAGGGAGGTCAAACGAATGATAAAAAGGAGGACCCTCATCCAAACACACCCTAATAACCCTAAAGTTAGAACAATAACTCCACACGATTAAAAGGCGCGGCGATTAACTCACTAAAAAAGCTCAGGGAGAGGGGAGACAAACAATGACCCTCAAGGACCCAAGGAATCTAGAATAAGAAAAGGTAAACAGGGGAAGAAGAAGGAAGACGTACCAAACTAGGAAAGGGAGACGACTCCAAGCAAGATAGAACGACGTAAAACTACTGTGAGCAGCCTCGAAGCGATGATCAAAGAAGTTCCTGAGGAGAAAACTGGTGACCAATGCAGAAGAGGCTCGAGGAGTGCGGAAACACGTAGCAGATTCAAGAGATTTGAAGAATAGAGAATCACGGTTCGATAGCTATGGACGCAAAAACATTGGAAAGGTTAGCGAAATAGCATAAAGTAGAGCCATACGTTACCATGATACAATTAATGGTGACAAGCCTAGATCAACAAACCTGTTCGGCCATGTGAAGTCTTGCTTTCGATCAATAACTCAGCCCGCCACGAAGCTCATGACGGCGAGAAATTTGAGTGACGATAGTGCCTAAAAAATCATTACCGGGCGGCATGAGCTGAGAGAGAACCTAAGCGGTGGCATTCTCCGTTAAAGTGCAGTAGAGAAGAGCCCCTCACATGGGGACTCGACCGTAGTAATGTACGAGTCACTCTCAAGGAGTGAGCTGAGAATTTGAAACTAATAGCCAGTGAGCGGGTTGAGGTGACCAGAGATAATCAACACCACCGGTTGAGCTATAGAAAGGAAAAACACCACTTCATGATCCGATATCGCCGTGTTAAGAAGAAGAATCTCCCACAGTCAGGCCTCTGTTATCCTCTAAAAATTCGGTTAGCAATGAAGGAAGAAGATCCCTACCCAGTCGAGAATGTGTTGTAACATCTGACAAAGGAAAGTCATCGTGATCATCCTTTATAAATACAGAAATTCACCAAAAAGATGCGCGATCACAAACGCCATCGGCAGTTAATTTCTTTCCTTTGCAAGAAAAGATACTAACAGCCATCGGGCTGATGGCACCTGATCGGATCCTCTTTCATGCGGTGTAGTTGTCTGGCGATCCGATGACGGACCAGTCGGCGACCACTGAAGCGCTCTTGCTAGTATTGATAGAAAAAGCACCATCATACAAAGCATGTTCCCGAAATCTCAAAACGTTCCATCTTGGTGCTTTTGAATCACTATATAATATAGTGAAGATATACATTAAGTACAGTTATTCTAACAACTTCATGATAGCGGAGCAAAACAGTAAATTCTGGTTCCTGATCGTAGTGATTCTTCGAAGTAAGCTTCTTTTAGACAGAAATGAAATAAACTGCATATATGTTGGTTGTCTGAGACCAGCTAGGCTTTTATTGTCCCTAATGGTCTTTGATAAACATTATTTATTGTGAAGTTCCTTAGATTGATCATGTCAAACCTCAAGAAGCAAAAACATCACCCTTTTCCTTTTAATAAGGCTTTTTATGGCCATTTAGCTATTTAAGTGTCCACATTTTCTTTTTCCTAATTAAATAATCAATACTCTGAAGAATTCAAAATCTGAAGACAAACAACCTGGGGTTCATAGTTGCAAAAATTTCAAAAACATATCATAATATGGTTTGCAGAAAGCGACTTAACATTTATGACAGAGCTTTATAAATATAACGACAAGAAGGATGGGATTAAATGTAGATAAGGCTCTGAGACATTGGGGACTATTAAAATGAATATCTCATCTAACAAACAAAGAAAACAATAAAGTAAATAAATAAAGCTCAACAAGAAAACATTAGAATATACTTTTATTATATTATACTTTTAAAGCTCTCATATTAAAAGCAGGTTATAACAGTTTTAGAGATAAACATTGATATAGGAAGGTTGTAGAGATTTTCAAAGGAGTTCTATGTATTAATTCTGTGGAATCTTTTAGGCTTAAGTACAATCTCCAAATCTATGAGGGATGATATTATCATTTCATCCCACATCCAGTCCTCATTATAGAACTGTGGTTTAGAACTGAAGTGAGCCTCGAAGACCAAAACATATTATTTACAAATAAGATTTGACAAGCATTCAGACTTCTAGGTTGGAAGCTTGTCAATGAAGTAGCATTGATTCTTCTAAGTCACGATACTGACAAAGTTGGAGATCAGTAATTTTGCATGGGAATTAGGATATAATGAATGGATTCCTTATCCATCAGACCGAATAAGTAGGAAGATTCTGAAACCCAATGGGGCTTCAAATTCTAGTTCCCACTGGCTGATTGTTTCATCAGTGGGTTTGAGCCTTAAAGATCGATGCAGTTTCAACAATAACCAGGTTAACTCTTGCTGATTGTAATGACATTGGACCTTAGTGATGGTGATAGTCTATTTTCATACTAAGTGGCGATTCTACGCACCTCTCAAGGGAGTCTCTCATCACAAATCATCCCTGATCTTAGGAAGTTGTAGGAAATCTTAAAATGTTGAAGCATGAGTTTAATTCATTCTCTGTCCGTATATTGCTCCTGTTGTTTGTAGCTTCAGATTGATTGGAAGAGTGATGCTAGTAGCTGCTTCATGTCGTGTTTGAAGATTCAGCATCTTGTATGATGATGGAGCTGTCTAGGAATGTAGATCTTAAGCCAAGATATCTTCAAACAATGTTGGTTACTTGTTATAAAGGTGGCAGGTGAAAGGCGTTTTCCAAATCCAAGCACGAGCAATAGTAGGAAAGCAACCATAGATATACCAGAAGTTTCATCTGGTTTGCTTTCTTTAGAAACAATAAAAACTGAGAGAAAAGAAAATTATCTATAATAGATGTTGAATCTTAGAAGTTATACCGTAATCTGTGAATATGATCCAAAACTTATTTCTTTGTCAAGATGATCAATGAGGCGTATCTTGTTAATTACTGAGGACAACTCAGATCTTGTGTTGGTATAACTCATGAAATATGACATTGACTTTGGATAATAATACATTATCTTAGGGCCTCTGCGATCATCATTTTAACATTCCCATTAAACTACTACTTTGTTAGTTAGACATTCCTTGAATATCAATGATTCAAACACTTCTTAACATCTTTGGAGTTTGTTCTTAAAGCCCTCTAATTTGTATGATCATAGACCCTTTGATACCTATCAAAACAAATAATCATTCTTAAAGATATTAAATCTAGAAGCAGTGAAATAGAAAAGACATCTCTTCATGTACAAGCGCAGATCCTTATGGATCTTATAAAGGGTATTGGACGAGTTATTAGTTAAGTCTGGTGAAAGCTGTTGAAGTATGGTGGACCACTCTTGATAGTTTACATCTTAGAGTGCGTGCGCAGTTTGCAAATTAGCGGTGGCAGCCCCCACATATTTTTGCAATTGATATTTTCAACTTGCACGTCACGGGGTATGCTGCCACATCAAACCATGGGTAAACAACGCCCAGCTCTCTCGCACATGCGTGGCAGAGGTGGATGGCTCTTCATTTGAGATTTGGAGGTAGCCTTGTTTTGCTACTAGTCGAAATCATTCTAACCATTTGTTGAAAGCATATGGCATCGTCGCGGGAAATATGAATCATTAAGAACTATGAGGGACTTGTTATTGTTAATGAAGGCGGCATAGTGATTTCTATCTCACTTACCAGCAACTGCATATCCCGGTTAATTGGTGGACTTGTTTTATCTATCATTAAGAATTGGTGTATGAGTCAACGTGAAATGATCAATAACGACTTTTATGAGGTTGGAAGATGAAAACTTTAAAGTTGTTCTCTGATCTACTTACACTAGTGGAATCTATCTGAAACCTCTATCTTTGTGAATCGACATGAATTAGGCGAGGCTTGTGTGACAAACTCCGATGCCTAAGTTAGTTTCTTTCGAGGAAGAGAAAGCAGAGGAGTGATGTGTTTGCGTATGCGTATGAATATGCATACCTTTCCATAAGATGGGGTGGCCTTGTATTTATAATGGTGTTCTACCGATTTGGATGATGAGATTAGGATTAGTTTCCCATTGGATGGGATATTTCTTATTATTATCGGTATCGGATTTGGTAAAGGATATAGAAAGAGCAGTTTATTTAGGATAATCTTCTTTCCTTATTGGGGGATCCGGTTTGATGATGAATTGTTATTATCTTTCTTTCCTTATTGATGAGATTTGGTTGGATTTTCAGGATAATATATTCCTATTTCCACCTTATCTTCAGAGCTACAATGTACTGGGCGTAGTCGAACCCTTCATTCACAGTTAGTGCCAAAGGCTTGAATGTTGGCGTAAAGGTTGAATCACTTGATAGGCATGTGCTCCTTTGGGAGTTTAACGGTGACTGCGTGTTTCGTTGGGCTGAGCTGCTGAACTCATAGGCCTTAATTTTCAAACCTATGGTTTCCCCATCCCTTATTAATATCTTGATTGCCATTAGCGAAATTGCAACATCTATGTATCGGTGCATTTCCACGTGTTTGCTGAAATTACTGGATTAAATTAGGGCTTGGTTGTCGTCAGTGGTCTTCTGATAATGACTCTGCCGGTTTTCAGCGCTCATTTCTCCCATTCTTTCAATTTCCTTTTTGTTTAACTCCGTGGAACATCTCACAATAACGTGTCTTATATACAGTCTGAACCTTATGCACATTTGCGAGTTGGACTTCCCTCTCTCTGTCTTCTGTCTGAGCCTTTTTGTGTAGAATTTTCTCTAACGTCTTTCTTGGATGTACTTCCCGTTGTATTCACAGGTCCGTTCGTCTTTATCTCTTGGTTGCTTTAAGAGCTATCTGACGGCGTCAGTTAGGTTAGCTGACTTTGTTTCATTGTTGTTTTCATTATATAATTAAGACGTTCTTCTTATCTGCGCGCATCATGACGATCTTGATAATGGTTGGATATTAGTGGTGTCTCGACGGTCAGTAGGGTTGAACTTCGAGATGTCCTAGAGGTGCCTCCTCTTCCTTTGGACAAATTGTGAGGAAAAATGACGATTAAATACCCTGGAAATTCGAGAATACCTAAGATCGTCGTGAGTACTAACTGGTGCCAGGACCTGAGTCTCGGTCCTCATACGGAGCCACCTTTGCGGACGTTACGACCTCCGCCGGCGTTCGGGTGTAGTCTATGACGTTTGACCCCTCTTATGGGTCTAGTACCTAAGGAATGTTAACCTGCTGAGTAGCCTTGATAATGGTCTAAGCCTCCACCCTTCATAAAAGAGAGTTCCGACATATAATCTTGTCTTATCAGCTGCCAGTGGTTGAGATATCTGGTTGGTTTTTGTTAGTTTCTTTAGGGACAGAACAGGTATGCAGCATAACCTTGCACCTTTACCTTTAGCGAAGGCATCCGAGGGCTTTCTTTGTCCTAAAGCGTTACAGAAAAACATACCAGTGATTTTCGATCTTCCTTCCTCCCACGAGAAATTTGTGGAAGGCCTTCAGCTGCAATTGCGGCGTAATTGGGAAGTATAAGCCTCGACAAAGGCAGCCTGCTGGCGTTCGGGTGGCGGACACAGAAATCTTAGTGAGTGTGATTGTTTTGATTATAACATTAATGATCATTAGAATTACTGTCTGCCTTGTCACATGCTTCTCGAGTGCTGGTGTCTGTGAGAACAACGCCGTGCTTGGCGTTGATTAGTGTCCTCCTGTCCTTACGGGCGATCGATGTGATGTTCTGGCCTGAAGCTCTGAGTCTTCATTTCTGCTGCTGCGAGGCCTTCGCCTTCATCCACCATAAGTTCACTCCCGTTGGAGCGCCGCTTCTTTGGCACCAGGGGCCCTACGCCATACCGCCACATCATGAAAGTTTCTATCATTTGGGCCTCAGTGCTTCATTAGGCCACTGAGAGACTGTGGCTCCAGTTGGGCGTTGTCTGGAAGCCCCACGAGCGTAAGACGAAAAACCGGGACTCAGGTCAGAAGATCGATTGAAACTGGTCAAGGTTCAGAAAGTTGGAGGTATATTCATCTTCTCCCGATCTGCTCATAATCCATAGCCGGGCAGATCTGCGATCTCAGCCTCTGGATTAAGGCTCTATAGTCTGATTGGTCCATTCTGGTTCTGGAGGCAGAGGTCCCTCGGGTGTGGTCGTTGAGCAATGGATTGTGAATCTGCCAAATCCCCGTCTGGGCCTGCAGCGAAGAGGTTGGATGCCTTCTCAGGAAGGCGGAAGAGTCGAAGGGAGGAAAGATCTTGGAAAGTGGGCGGAATGGGGACTCTTTGCTTCTCAATCTTTGGGAACTCGCGCGGGCACGATCGTCCATTCTTAAGGATTCGATCTCGAGAGGTCGAGTCTTGTTGCCGGATTGATGAGGCTTTGGCCCTATCTCTTCAGGGGGTCGCTTCCGTAAGTTTCCGTACTTTGCCATATCTGATTCTATTTTGAGTTGAGTTTCGAACTTGCATTGGATGCTGACTCTATGCTGGGTGTGCAGGTGGCTACTCATTTGAAGGGTTTGGCCAAAAAGGCCAAACTCATGAAGTCATGTCAAGCGACGGGGGCACAAAGCGGTGGCTTACCGCGTCTGGTGGCTGTGGGGTCGGGTGCAACGCGTATGGCGAGGAGGCGGTGAAGCTCAAATCTGATTTGAAGCATACCACGGTCGGCGGGTGCTCGGGTGAGGGTAGGAAGGCGGGCCGGGAGCGGCGGGCGGCCGGTGAGCCGGGAGGTTCGGGATGATTTGAGGGCTGTGCGGGCGGCTTGATGGAGGCTGAGGACGGGGCTGATCGCGATTATGAACGGATGGTTAGGGATGAGCTTCCTGCACCCGAGGCGAGGCTTCGAGTCCCAAGGAAGAGCGTGCGATCGAGACGACCTGCGTGATAAGGCAGCTGTTGGACGGGGCTCGTCGCGAGGCTAACGAGGCTGCCAGCTCGGCGGAACGCCTGACTGAGGAGTGCTGCGAGCTGCGTGGGGACCTTCATCAGCAAATAACTTTGGTGGCTCAGCGGGACGAAGTTATTTGAAGGCGGGGGTCGGGGCTTGTGCCGATGGATTTGGGTGAAACGCGGCAGAAGAAGAACATTGTCCTGTTTCGTCACCGGATTTCAACTTTGACCTTCCCGGTGACAGGGATGATGGGGAGTCCTTCTCTGCTAATTATTACGGAGACGGGCACCTGCGAGCTCCCACTCCCCTTCTTCACCGTCTACTCCTCCTTCTGATGCTTGATCTCTTGTGCACGTCTTCGCCTGTCCGCTGTCAACTTTTGTACTTTTTTTTTTTTTTTTTTTACGTATATATTTTTTGTTGGGCCTGGGACCCAAGACATACGTAGCCTTGTCCTTAACGAATACTCATTTTTCCACTTTACTTCTTTCTCCTCTACTTGTGCTCTTCGCGATGTTCTGCATGAATCGAATGGCCTGAATTGAGCGTCTGAGTTGAGTAATTGAGCTCTTCGAACTGAGCCGTTGAGGCTCCGTGGGGTGACCACCTGAGCTGAATTGATTTGTTGGGATGCGTGGCCCGAGCTGAGTAGTTGAGTCCTTCAAATTGGGCTGTTATTGGGCTCGGTAATTGCGTACGACTAAGCCCGACTCTGGGTTTACTGCTTTGTGCGAGTAGTGAGGCTTTCGTCATCTTTGGCGACTGTTGGCTCCGTGGCACGATTTGCACAGTCGAACAGTTCCTAGGATGCATGGCCTGTGTGGAATGATTGAGCTCGTCAATGTGAGTTGTTGGGCTCCGGTGGTACAGTTGCACAGGTCGAATTGATTCTGATCGTAGCTTTGTGTGGAATGGTTGGAGCCGTCAATGTGAGTTCTTTGGGCTCCGTGGGCTGATTTGCTGATCGGGCGGTTAACCCAGTTTGCATGGTATGTGGAATAGTTGAGCTTGTCGATGTGAGTTGTTGAATCGTGGGTTGATTGCACAGTCGAGCCAGTTCTGAGCGCATGGCTTTTGTGTGGAATGGTTGAGGCAAGATCAATGTGAGTTCTTTGAGCTCAGTGGGCTGATTGCTGAGTCGGGCGAGTTCTAAGTACGCATGGCTGTGTGGAATGGTTGAGCTCGTCAATGTGAGTTGTTGGGCTCCGTGGGCTGATTTGCTTGAGTCGAACTGATTCCTAGGCTACATGGCCTGTGTGGAATGGTTGAGCTCGTCAATGTGAGTTGTTGAGCTCAGGTGGTGATTGCTGAGTCGATGATTCTAGAATTTGCATGGCACGTAATGGAATGGTTGAGCTCGTCAATGTGAGTTGCTGGGCTCCGTTGGCTGGTTTGCACAGTCGAGCTGATTCTAAGAGGTACGCATGAGAAGCGTGTGGGAGCCGGTTGGGCTCGTCAAAGTGTTTGTGGGCTCTGGCGGCCCGGGGCGGGAGTGGCGATATCGCGGCGATCGACTCCTGGGTTCAACGTGACTGTGCGGAGTGGGACGAGACTCGTCGAGTGGTTGCTGGGCTCCGGCGGCCAGAGTGGCGATGTAGCTGAGGTTGAGTATGACTCCCAGGCGGCGTGGCTGTGCGGAAGCGGGCGAGACTCGTCAAAGTGGTTGCTGAGCTCGATGGCGAGCCAAGTGGCGACAAGCTGAGCTATTCGAGCTCTAGGCGTGGCACGTGTAGAGTGAGCGGTTTCGTCGAAGTGGTCTCTTTGGGCTCTGGCGGCGGGGCCGAGGTGGCGTGTAGCTGGTATTACGACTCCTTGGGTTGCGTGACACGTGCGGAATTAGGCAGACTCGTCCAAAGTGGAGTTGTTGGTCTCCGGCGAGGCGAATGGCGATATAGCCTCGGTGATCTGACTCCTTAGAGTTGCGTGACTTGTGCGAGTGAGCAGACTACGTCAAGTGAGGCTATTTGGGCTGGGCGTTGAGGCGGTGGCTATATAACTGGTGTTTGACTCCTAGGCAACGTGGCACGTGCGAGTGAGCGAACTGCGTCAAAGTGGTCTGGCGGAGCTCCGGAGTCTTTGAGGCCCAGAGTGGCGATGTAACTTTGGTGATGCGACTCCTTAGGTTGCGTGACCTCTGGAGTGGGCAGGCGCTCGTCAAAGTGAAATTTCTTGGGCTCATTGAGGGGCGAGTGG
The DNA here is from genome assembly GCA_016808115.1 of Tetrastigma voinierianum. Taxonomy (NCBI): domain Eukaryota; kingdom Viridiplantae; phylum Streptophyta; class Magnoliopsida; order Vitales; family Vitaceae; genus Tetrastigma; species Tetrastigma voinierianum. The sequence goes on from JAEQBH010003252.1 coordinate 105,366, forward strand.
CGGTATAACTGGCGATCGACTCCTTAGGTTCATGTTTGTGCGGAGTAGGCAGACTCGTCAAAGTGAGCTGCTGGGCTGCGGGGCGCCCAGGCAGTGGCGATATAGCTTGAGGCGATCGACTCATGGGATTTGTGACCTATGCGAGATAGATGAACTAGTCGAAAGTGAGGCCTTAAAGTAGGCCATTCGACTCCCGATTTTCTTGGAAAGATCTGGCGAATCTTTAATGCTGATTTATGGAAATTTGAAACGTTTGGGCAAATTTTGAGTGCTGGCCTTCTTTATAAATGGCGGCTTCATTGCTATGGGTTTTATACTTTAGATATTACGCACTACTATGCTGTGTGTCTGAGATGGAAGCTGTCGAAGTCTGATCGTCTTCGCCGGGGATCCACCTGAAGGTTCTGGTTCGGTTTTGTTGGACTTCTGCTTGTGGGAGTTGTGTTTTTCCCTAGTCTCCTCTTTATGGGTCATGTTCCTAACTTGTAGCTAGGAATGTGTCAGAAGGCGATTGCATCTCTTCTTGTTGCTCTCTCTATTTTCTGTTTTTCTTTTTCTTCCTCTTTTTCTTCTCCTTCTCCTTCTTTTTCATCTTTTTTTCCACATCTCATTCTTCCTCTTCCCTTCCTTGCGCACAAACTCTTTCCATCCCTTTTTTCTTCTTCTCTTTTTCCGCCTCTTTCCTTTCCTTCTCATTCCTTGTACTCTTCCACATCTGTTTCCCCACACTCTTCCCTTGTGAAACTCCTTCCATTCCTTTTTCTTCTTCTCACTCTTTTCTTCTGAAGATTTTTTTTTTTTTTTTGGAGGCTTGCAGCCTATGTCACTTCCATATGCTTCCAAGATGTAACCATTGACACCCTTTGATTATGGCTGAATGTAATCGATTGGAATAAAGGGACTTTTCTTTATGGTTATGAGCTCTCTCATTCTTATTGCATGTAATCTTCTACGAGCATATGCTCACGAGTTGCTTGTGACAAAATAACCCATTAAATGTTGAATCGTTAGCGAAAATTGATAAATCTCCATTTAAGATTACAAATAAGGTCTCTTTGATAAAAACGTTTAAGATGTTCCGCATTCGGGCATCTTTGTAAAATTTTCCCCTCTACTTGTTTGGAGCTAGTAATTGCACAGTGACTGAGGAATCAGTGTAGACCTTCCAGGTTAGGGACGGTTCCCTATGTCTTTGAATTCTTCCTTGCTAGCGAGGGCTTTTTAAGACCAAATCACCCGGCATGTAGCTCTTAGGTTTTACTTTTTTGGTTGTGAAGTACCTCGCGATCTTCCTTTGGTAATCTTTCGTACATGTAGAACACGCGCTCCGTTTTCATCTAGAGATCAAATTGGAAATGACCTGTCATTGCTCCACTTTCGTAACTCTAGTCCTTGGGGACTTTAATGGGACCTCGACCCGGGGCTACCGCCGAGTGCCGAAGGCTGGAATGAATGAGGTTTCTCGGGTTGAACATGTGTTGTCCTGTGGGCGCCAGCACGTCGGGAGGTGTCTGCCCATTTTACCTAGACATGGGCTGCAGGCCGGTGCCGAGGCTGGGGCGAATGGGGTTTCGGGTTGCAGCACGTGTTGTCTGCAGTAGGCCCTCTTTCGGGGAGGTATTCTGCCCATTTTCCTTTAAGATCTTCAACGGTCTTCAAAGCGGCCTTAAGGGTTTTGATGGTGACCGGCTACGACCGTTAGGCTGGATGTCTTTGGAGACAGTAATAATTCTTAATTCCGAGCTCAACACAATCCCTAGATTGGCGTTGTCGGTGTTTTCCGATGTCGACACCAGGGCTCTTAGTATAAACTGCATATGATAGCTATGCACAAAATTACGTATCTTATGTTCTGTGATTGTGGCTAAAGGCCGGCTCGACGCCCCTTTGGTGATAATCTACTAAAATGATGATGAATTTACATTAACCCTTCCCAAGGGGCAGAGGTCCCAGTATGTCCAAACCCCATTGTTGGAAGGGCGAGGGAGAAACCGTGATTAGCGTCAAGGGCTGCGATGGGAGCGTGAGATCTTGGCGTGCTCTGGCAAGTCTTGCATTTCTTAAATGCCAAGTGGTTAAATCTTTTAGTATTGTAGGCCAGTAGTATCCTTGTCTCAAGACCTTTCACATAATGCCCACGACTCAAATCTCAGTTTCTAAATATATACCTTAGGTGTACCTCTCTTAGCACGTATTAAATCTTTCCATGATACGCAAGGATAATAGATGTGAAGAAACCTCGCTATGCGGGCTTCCTTGAATTAATGAAACTGCGTTATTGTTCTTATTTTAACAACTTCTTCGAAGTGCGTCGAGGTGGGCGTCGTCTGTTATACTAATCCCGAAATGATCCGTCTGCAGCTGTTTGGTGTGGACGACTGTGGGCAACCTCCACGTGGCGAAGATCGATAGAGAACTCAGCGATTATTGACGGTGTCTGACTGGTCTTCTGTAAAGGCTGTTGGCTAACTTTGCTGAGCGTGGCTGAGAGTTTTCTTTACTCTGGGGACATGTCGAACTGGTTGACCTGAACTTTACAATAAATCACATTACCTTTTTGGAGATATAGGATCGCTCCTTCCACTTTGGCCTCGTAGGTATGCCCTGGCTGTCTTGCCACTACCATTTGGAGTCAACTGGAGACCTCTGGCTGTTAAGCCAAAGTGAATGGCGGGGTTGGGGCCTTGGCGTGGCCTGTACTCTGGCCTCGTTGTTTGGAGGTCCTGGTTTTATGTAACACTTGCTTCCTTCGGGTGTTATGTTGGAGACTTCTATGGTATGAGCACAGGCGACGGAGTTGCAGGCTGCGGATTACCAAGGCGAGGCCAATTCTCATCCTTGGGGTGCCTGCTCCTGGCTCTCTCGAAAAAACTACACATGTTTACAATAGTAAAGCTTGGGTGTCTTTTCATTCTTACAACCCGGCGGTGGCAGGTTGAGAAGTAATCAGTGATAAAGTAAGACTCCCCTTCACGCAGGACTTACTAGAATGAGAGAGCTGAATGTTTCAAAACCACAGAAGTGCCTCTCACACCGTATCCGTTGAAAGGCCTTCTTGAGCTTGGAAGCTTGGCATTTATTGCTGCTTGCCTGTGAATCGGGCGGCCATGACAATCCTTCCCATGAGCGCACTTCCTTTATACCTGATGGCGATGGCATGTCTAGCACGACCTTTATTTTGTGCAGTTTGCCCTCAATTCCTCAGGTGGTTGATTATAAGAACACAAGGGCTCAGTGGACCTCAAAACTGCCAAATTTGCGGATTAGTTTCTGTTGTAATTTCTCATAAGATGCGGGCGCGCTTTCGGATGAGATGAGCTATCATGGAGCTCGGTTGTGGTGGATTTTACTGGCATGTCATATATGTGCACTTCCATAGTTGGCGCCTGTATAAGCCCCTGGAACATCAGATTCTTGACCTCTCGATCGTAATCTGGTTCTTGAGCTCGAGCGGCATCACCTGATATGATAGGTTCCACTGCCTTTAGTAGCGAACAAGGTTTTTCTTGGTCACGAGTCCATCCCGAGTCTGGACATCAGGGAGGCATGAGTAAAACTAAGGTTCATGACGGCGGTCGCATCTCGTGAGGTGGATTAGTGGAAAGGAGCTCTCTCTTTGGGCGCGCTTTGTTGATGTGGGGTGAAGTGATGCGGGCGCCACTTGCCGTTTGCTTTGTGATGGCGTTGGCTAGCTATTCAGATATTCTACCTCACTGATGGCTCCCTACGAAGGTTCTTTGACTTCCTGGATTGATGGCTTTTTGTCTCATGCGGCGCGAAGCTCCTCTTCTTTGTTTACGGTTGGCCCGAAGGATGGGGTGGCGTTCGGCTATGAATGATGCAAGTAGGATCAGATTCCTCCCATATACCCTGCGCACTTCCATCGAAGATGTCTTTGTTCTGTCTTAAAATGTCTCTGGATGAAGAGTTTTTTTGAGTCTCTATACAACATGATGTCTCGGTGAAGATGTTCGAGGAGTGTCGTCATGATCGTGATATCGGTTCCCGGTTGTGTCCGGGGACTGGTCGAGTGAGTACAAATCTACTCTTCTGATGATCATATATGTTGTCAATAGTTTTTGTTTCATGTAGATGTTGAGTAGCATTCCTAGCCACTCGTTGTTCTCCTCGAACCATTCCTACCCCCACATTTAGGTGAGAATTTGATCATCATATGTGATATCTGTGGAAGGATGGCTTTATTTGTGCCGTGAAAGTGCCTTGACATGTTATAAATGAGCCAGGCGTCTTCAATGAGAATCACTTGGCGAAGTATCTACTGGCAGGTTATCTCCTAAGGTATTACGGTGTAGTAATCTAGAGGTAATACCTTTTCTTTAGAGGCCCCAGCGAGATGAGTGTTAATGACTCTTAGTTTCTCCCTTAAATGCCCGTTTTAACTTCGAAGGGTGTGAAGATGATATCAGCAGAACTCAGTTGTCAATTAGGACAGATGAACTATTTTGTTTATTTTCTTTCTTCATGAACTACCTATTAGGTGTCATGAGGATGTTGCATCCTCCATATATCACGAGTGGAGAGAATGTGATGGATGTGTCGTATGATGAATTTGAACTCTTGCTGAACTTAGTATCTCTATAGGCTTGATCTTTGCGTAGATGGGCCTTAGTGACCAGTTAGATTCCCCCTCCTCTGCCAAATCCTCTGATTGGATTTCACCTGAGGGGTTGTTGGTCTTTGGTACGTCGTTGTCGAGGTGGTGGTTCTTGAGGTGGGACTGGTTCACGAGTTTGATTTGAAGGGCTGGATTGCCCCCGGGATGGGCGTCGGAGGGTATCCACGCGGGTATTAAGTCTCTGTTTCTCTGCCCGAGTTGTATGCGGTCATCCCGATCTCGATTATCAGCTGAATTCCTATCCAGACCCCTGTAATCTCTTGGAGTTCTCTTCTTGTTCTGGGCGACTTCTCGCTTTAGGTTAACACCTCTCGAGGCTGACCGTTTAAGTACCTTATACGGTTTGTGATCTTGGCTTCCGTGGAAGGTGAGCTTATTTGGTGATGGTCTGTGATGCACGTTTCTTCTCTTCGGATTACGTGAAATTATGGACGGGAACGGGATCTACGAGTTCCAAGCCTTTTTGGGAATCGTTCTCCATTTTTGCGAAGATCTAACTCACGTGGCGGCAGTCTTTTGGGGCTTCGTCCTCTTAGTTTATCCATCTAGCTTTTTTTCTTATGAGTGGAAGCTCTGTCCTTGATGAAGGGCTTCTTCACTTTGGGTGTGCTCTTCTCTTTGCTTTTGTGACGCTGTATCTCTATGCTTGTTTGAGGATTTTGGAGATGGAAAGCATCAGTCTTTCTGGCCCGAGCCCTATGTATGACAATGAAGCGCGATGATCTGCAAACTTGTCAGGTATCTGCATTTGAGTTGATGGCGTGAATCGTTAGTTGAACCTGGAACTCGCTGTGGGAAGGCTGCGATGTGGTGGCGGATGATAACGGCTTTCTGTCGTCACGGCCCCAATGAGTGTGGAAGAATAGATACGTGGATAGCTCCTGGATGAGGAGATTGGCGACGGTGTGATACATTAGTATCTTGCTGTGCATTTTAGGTGATAAGCGAAGGCTGCATCATGCCGGATGCGATACCCATACAACTCCATTTGATTTTTTGTATGGGTGTTGAGTTATCGCGGATCTGTTTTCCTCAAACGCTTTCCACCTATGGCATTCTGAACTTGCTTTGGAAGGGAAGTGGAGCACCTCGTGTGCGGGGTGACTCCGGTTTGTTGTACGAGGTGTCCATAGTGTATGGAATGCGATCCTTTCTGCCTTCACACAGTGGTGGGAGCTCTTCAGGGGCTCTTGGACCTCTCTTGCTCCCATGGATTACCTATCTATACAGCTGGGGTGGCGCGGGTTCTCAGTTCCCGACATGCTCTCAGTGTTGCTTCATTGCCTTCCCTCTGGGGCTAGATGTGGTCGAGTCTCCCCAGATTGGATGCAACACATTTGGCTCACTCGGGATCTCCAGGTTGTGTTATTTGTCCTTCATGGGGGAGATGTCTTATAAGCCTTCTGCAGTGCATCGCGCCTCTGTGGGTAAATGCATACCTTCTGGTGGTTGTTCCTAACTCTGTGTCGACGTTGATTGGTGAGGCGAATTGCCTCACCTCGGCTCAGAGTGTTATCCTGCATTGTTTCTAACGTAAGGAGGTGAAAATTTGTCGTTGTTTAGTCTGCATCCTTAGGATTAGCGTTGCTCTTGTGTTAAGTCGATACCGCATCGATGGTAGAAATCAATGATTATGTGTTGTAAAGAGCTAAGTGGTTCCCACAGACAGGCGCCCGATTGATGATGCTTTTTTCCTAAACTGGTGGCCTTGTTTAGAGCTTATTGGGGTCATTGGGCGGTTGTGGATTCTTTGCATGGTGGGCTGAACCACTGAGCTCTTTGGATCTGTCATTACCTAGGTAGGATTCTTCTTTTGTCTTTGAAAAAGAGCTAATGCGGAGGGCGTATGGACGCTCGGCTAAACTGAGGAGAACGTACCTATTAATGACATTCGACCCTTTAAGTATGACATTCAGAAGCCTTTTAATTTTAACTTGGAATGAAGGTCCAATCAACAAAGGCCGTTGTGAAGTCTCCCAGAAAATAAGGGAAATAGAATATATCTCATCACCATAAATCTGACGAATCCATCAACTAAGGAAGAAAGATAATAGGTTCTTTATCGTCATAGGATCTGATAAGGAAGAAGATTATCCCATCTGCTATCTTTCTATCTTTGCAAAATCAGATGCAGATAATATAAGAAATATCCCATCAATGAGGGCAGATCCTAATCACCATCATTTAGTAGAACATCTATACACTATAAATACAAGGCCACCCCATCATTGGTGAGAAAGATCTGCATGGATGTTGCCTCTATACTCATAACGAAAAAGAAGGATGGTGAGGTTTTACAACGCGTGGCGTTCCGTCTTTAAGTCGATTTAACTGAAAGAGAAAAGAGAGGAAGCGCTCTTGAAGGCCGTGATGTGTTCGCGTATGTATGCGTATGAATATCGTCCGCACTTTCACCGATAGGGTGGCACTTGTATTTGCAGTAGATGTTCTAGTTGGATGATTAGTTTCGTTTCCCATTCTGGTGGGATATTTCTTACGACCATTATCAGTATTGGATTTGAGGATATAGTTAGGATAATCTTCTTTCCTTCTGTGAGATCGGTTTTGATGATGTTGTTATTATCTTCTTTATTGTTGATTTGGTTGGATTTACTTGAGATAATACTGTTCTATTTTCCCTTATCTTTTGGAGACTTCTGATGGCCTTTGGCGGCGGGATCAGACCTGGAGTCACAGGTTAATTTGAAAACGAATCTTCGATGTAAAGGGTGATCTTCTAAATGACATGTCTCTCTCAGGGGTTTAAGCGGTGGGCTGCGTGTTGGTGATGGCTGCTTTCTTGGGCTTTGTGAGTGAGTGGGCACTTGTGAGCCTTATTTTCAAACCTATCAGGTTGGTGCCCCCTGAATCATGTTGATACCTTCTCTTCCCTGGGGAAACCCTTTGTGTTCGCCACACTCGACTATGACTACATACCAAAGATGTCGACAATCTATTTCTTCAATGTCTGCAGATTTATTGTGAGGCCAATGAGCTATATATGGGGCGAAACGAGGGAAGAGAATGGATCTTAGAATTGATCAATTCCAGCTTCTTGTGGATTCTGATTAACAAAAGACACCTCTCCCAATTTCCTCCTCTGTTTTTCTTTGAGGCAGATCTGAGAATAAGGTCGTCAAGCACATCTTCAAAATCATAGGCAACATCCGTTAATTCCTCTGGGGAATAACTATATTTAACCCGAGCGTCCATCATCTTCTTTTGGATCCATTCAACATCTTCTTCAACTCGGCAAGGCAGTGGTTCTTGAATCACGCAAAACATAAAGTTTCTCTATCACCCGTAACAACACTATCTTGACCAAATCTTGTGTGTGGTTCATCTTGATCAACATAATAGAGAGTTTCTAAGCCACATCTTCTTAGCTTCTTCATTCTACCTACCTTCATGTTATCACCTCTAGTGTGTATTGTATTACATAACCTTGTGTATATTGAGGAGAAAAGAAAACTTTTAAAAAAAAAAACATTCATGTAGAATGTTTATATCATTTTCTCTGGGAGAAAGGAGACAGAAGAGCTTTCTCACACAGAACTAGTGTAAAAAAACAATCTTATATAATTATTAAACAGAAGCAGATTCATTTTCTAAACTAATAAATCTAGAAATTAAGCAAAGGGACCAAAAAAAAAAACAAACTGAATAACATAAGAAAATGCAAAGAGATAACAAATATAGATATAAACATACTTCAGATGTCATATTATAATAATGTTAATAATCAGTGATGTTAGGGAAGGATAAATAAAAGGAGATGATGTTGCGAAAATGAAAATTTTAGTTGTTTCTTACTCAGTAGCCTATTTCATATTACTTACGAATAAAGTATTATATGAGTTCCTTCCACTGTGTGATAAATGGCCTGAAACCAAGAAATACAAACCAGTCTTTTTTATTCTTCCTTTTCCATTATGTGTTATCGTTTTCTTTGTTTCAAGCAAATTGGCACTCTGCCTTCTCTAAGAACATTCCCCCTTGACCTCTTTTCTCCTTTCCTCTCCCTCTACATATATTATAAACTGAAAGCCAACTTAGAGTGACATCACAGGTTGACCCCCCAATACTATCAGTTCGTTTGTCTTTTTCTGTGTCAAAGAGAATGGCCTGCTTCCACTCTTTTTCTAGGAGGAATACTGGAAGGCTCTTCTCGAATGACTTGTAACATAAACAACTACAAATGTAGATTTACTTGGAAAGTAAGGTTTTTATTTTATAAACTAAAGGTGCATGGGAAATGGGGAATGATTTTCTTGTGAGTGGGATGCTGCAAATCCTTGATAAAGGTTAAACCAAATAGTTTTCGGAATTGGAGTAACTTTAGAAAGTAAATAAGCAGCGGCAATACATGTAATCCCCTAACATTATAGCAATTGATGAGTAATGAGTGATATTTCCATGGTAGAGTCACTATTTTCTTTTTAATCCTTTTTGAATCCTTTAAGGATTTCAATATGGTATGAAAAGTACTTTATCATCAATGAGACTTTTGTTTTGGATAAATAGGCTCAAATGATGTCTGAGCCCCCAAGGGCGAGACAGTTGCTGTGGTGCAATGAATATGCAAGCTAAATGATGACTCCGAAGTCTGATCGATCTTATTCATGTTCATTTTCTCCTGTTGCTCAAAAATGATGGCAACATTACAACGAGTAATATCACCGTAAAGAGTTCCAAGATTTTCTCAAGCTTTCTGGGAAGATCTCCAGTTCTCCTTTAAAATGCCAAACATATTTATCATTATAAAAACAAGAGATGAACATTGATTGGTATATAACATTATTGTCTGTGAATGTACATATTCACGGAAGCATAGATAACTTTTGTCATTTAGTTCATGTGCTCATGTGAAAATCCAAGTAAAACGTTTAACACAACTCCAAATGCTATAGCCTAAATCCTTAAATAAATAAGGAAAGACCTGTAAGACATGATAAAAGATGAAAAGAAGATAAAGATGAGAGAAGATGAGGGATTCATTAATTTCTAGCAAAATTGGCAAAGCCAAACACAATTGAGAAGCTCTTCACCTTATCTGGGCTGCTTGGTATGTTGATCCCATCAGCCCTGTCTAATAGAGTAAGATAGCTTCTCCATTTCTGTGCAGACTCCCAATCATCCCCTTGTCTCTAGCCATCCTGCAGGCATAAAAAAATCCCGGACTTCCAATGTTTTGCAGCTTGGTTTTCTAGCTGTTGTGTACTTCCTCTCTTGAAAAATATCCCAAGGCGTGTTTAGGAAAAAAAAAATGAAGGATATCTGCAATTTAGGCCATAAAATTTTCTGGCAATCTGGAAAGTGTATTTTAATTACCCTGTTTGAAACACCAAAACCATAGGCTAAACGTCTGGTTCCAAAACCAAATGTACGTCTCAATTAATTTGGTGAAAAGTTTGATTAGTATATTCTGCTACCCTAGATAAAGGAGAAAATAGTATTCATGATTTCACCAAATTAATAGATCTAAGAAATATATACTATAAACAACCAATACCAGGTGATAAAGGACATGTTTTATTTTTTAATCAATACCAGATACTTAGAATGAAAAAGCAAGGTCACTAAGAGTTCTCTAGCCTTTAGCCTTTAGCCTTTATTCAGAATATGGGCTAGAGAAATTCATTAACCTTGTAATGGGGGGTACAACAGCACATATTGGCAGAAGAGACAGAAGGCCAATCCAAAATGAGCTCTATTAATTAGTATTTGAATATCAAAACATTGACATAGAAAAGCAAAGCCCAAGACAAAGTAGTAAGAGCTTATAACTGTTATAGTATGTAATGAACAGATTATATAATGAATTTATGGATCAGGAGATTTAACATTAATAGTCAAGAATGGACTCCTGTCTACCAATTCCTCAGAAGCAATCGGGGGCTTTTCAGAGTTCCTGATCTCCAAACCTCGAAGGGCATGTAGTGCTCCTTTCTCGACCTTTCATTCCTGCGGTTGATCTAACTTCCATAGTTTAAGAACTCGAAGCTGAGGAAAGCCTCCCCTACAGCAATGCATGCTCTTCCCTACATAAGATTTGGCTAACAATTTAAGACTTCTAAGGCTGGGGAGTTTATCCAGTGACTGCATTGGATCTTGGGTAAGTTCCGATCCGGATAAAGTAAGGTTGATGAGGCTAAGTGGGAACTGAGACACAGTGGATGGATTCCTCAACCTTCCAAACAAAAAAATGTATGAAAGATTCAGGTGATCTCTTAAAGACTTGAATTCTAGATCCCCAGGCTGGTCATTGTCATCAATGGATTTGATACTCAAAGATCGCAGATGGTTTAGATTTAGAACCCAGTCAGTTATCACTTCTACTTGTGATGACATTGCCTTTAGTTGAGATGACACTATCAATCCTAATTTTCTGAGATCAAAGGAACCTATCTAGGCCATCTCTTACCATAGTATTCTCATCTACAAACAGCCCACACAAAGTCGAGGCTTAAGCTGTTTTGAGAATAAGCTTGATTTTAAATAGAATAAGACATGCTCTTTACTTTTCACATGACAAAAATCACTCTTGTTTCACAGTACAAAAGGATGAGAGAAAAAACAACATTCAAGAATAGATTTCTTTGTTCACTCTCGAAAGAGGAGGAAAAGGGAGGGGGAGAAATGAATCCTCATAACATTTCCAAGGGCAATTTTTGTGCAGTTTCTTAAAACTTTGAGAAAGAACTTTGAATAGAATCACTAACAAACGGCCTTTTAATTACCTCAAGCGGGTGGATGAAATGGAACAAGAAGAATCAAAAGAAGAGTAACGGCATGAGCTTGGTTAGACACGTCACTCATTCAATTGGTGAGGGGAAGTGTATAGGACGCAAACTCAGAGGTTTATTACAAAATAATTAAAGAAGCACATGCATCCATTTTCTTGGGTTGAAGCATTCATTTGGATGTGCTCCAAAAACTGTGAGGCGCATGGATTGACGACGTTCACATTTACCTTGATTTTCCCGTTATATTAACATATAAGGCCTGGCATTCATTCTCGATCGTGAGGATTTTGTCTTTTAGTTATATTCTTATTTTTAATTTCAAATGCCAACAATGGATTTGTTAGCAATTATGTGATCTTGGGTCCCACTTAGTATTCTCAAATATATGTATAAATTATAAATTTATAATAAATATAATTTATTATATAGACGGTTATTTATAATAAATATAATTTATTATATGACGGTTTTTATAATAAATATAATTTATTATATGAGCGATTTTATAATAAATATAATTTATTATATGAGCAGTTATTCCTTGATGTAATGGGTTTAAGGTTTTCTCTTTGAGTTTTTTCATACATTTTTTGGAATACGAACGAGAAAGAAGAATTTTGTGCTTTTGGTTTTTAAGTGTTAAGATTCGGAGTTCGTCGATTCATTGTGTACGCACGCATGCATCACAGCCCGAGGATAGATCTGGAAAGATCGGGCCCGGTCTGGTCTTGTCTGTGGGTGGACGGTGTAGATCGTTGGTTGCGTCTTTGTTCTTTGTAGATCAGCCAGTGTGAATTCTTTGGTTGGTGGGCGATCTAGAAGTCTAGTTGACGGATCTGCAAATCTACATAGGTAATTTTATTTAATATTGAATTTTAGATACGATTGCATGTTTAATCATATTGCCTAGATCCATGCTTCGGCATGTTTTCCACTTGGTGAGTATCGAGGAGCATGCTATGATTAGATATGTGTATCTAGGTATTCAATAATGCATGTAATTTTGATGTTGATTTAGTATATGGCGCTTTAGGTTATTTGTTGTTAGATCGCATGATTAGATGCAATTAATTTTATGATTTTGTTAAATGAATGGATGTATTATTTTAATGGTTTACTTTAGATCCATGGTAGATTTTTGATTGTATTAATTTTTTGGGTTTGTAACAGGGAGGCTGGTCATAAGATCAGGTTTCCTTCCTGGTTTTATTTATTATTTACATTTTTTTTAATTAAAAATAGTTGTAATTTTAAATTTCAAATCCTGTAAATCTGTACACCCTTCATTATTTGGAAAGCCGGAGAAGATCTGGACACCATCTCAGAACGTGACCACCGTGAAACGTTAGAGGAGGCGGCGTCGGACGGGATCGGCGGTGCAGAGAAGCGTCGTCAACGCTACCTGTGTGGAGTGGAAGTTTGCCAGCGGCGTGGTCCTCGCTCGGTGATAGTCTTTGGGCGTAGGGCGCGTGCGGATCGTTTGCGACTGCCCGGCGGGCGGCTCGTCGTGCGTGGTGGTTCTTCCACAGTAGGTTTTGATTTGGTGGACGGCGGGACCTACTACCCTTCAAATTAGAACATGTGTTAGGGTTTTAGGGTTTTAATTTATTTTAGTTTGGGCCTTTATGCCTTTGTAAACTAAAATAATTGGGCTGAAGAACCTTAGGATATTTTTGTAATAGGCCCGATTTTAATTTTTTTTTTTTTTTTTTAGGAAAACCATGGATTAGGGTTATTTAATTAATGCTTTTGTGAATGGTTTAAATTATATGCTTATAACATGTTTTATGTATTAATAACATGCCATATAGAATGAGTGGTGCCATATAAATTTGCATCAATATTAATTACATGCATAATAATTGTGATTCTATTATCTAGTTTAATAATTGTATGGAAAAATTCTATTTTATTTTTTGAAATAATTTTAGAAAATCCTATTATTTAAAATATTGAATGGTGAAGGTTTTAATTAATTTAATTAATTTTAAACCTAAGGGCTCCGTGTGGGTCTAATAATAAAATGATCATGTGATGCCCCAATGGATAAACATGGTTGGATTGTTAAGTTAGACCTCGAATTAAGAAGTTTCAAAATTTTAATAAGATTGATCGGCCCCAGCGTGTAATCTTGGATATTAAGATAATTTTGAAATTAAAACAATGGTTAAAACATTCAAACTTAATTTAATTATTACCCTCAACGAGGCTATGATATTTTTATTAAATTGCCAAAAGTTTTGAAACAATTAGAGTGAAATGATTATGTATTATCCTAGGAAAGTTACATCACAAGAAGGTGGGATTTAAGTGAGTAAAGCTTGTGACTCCCCATCTTTCACAGGAACTTGACTTAGTAGGATACTAATCATTTCATGATCAAATTTGGTTGTTATAAATATCTTGCCCAACGTAAGTGTTTATAATGGAAACAAATAATTGTTTACAATAAGCAGAAAATAGTTTTGGGATTAACTAAATTTTAAGATTGTATTTATTATGAATATTACGTTTTAATACTAGTGTGTATTTTTTTCGAGAAAATGGCATCATTTAACCCACTTCTGATGATTTTGAGTCAAAGCCTATGGATGGAAATAATTATAGTGAATGGAAAACCAACTGTACATTGTTAAAGTTTTGAAAAAGCGAAGTTTGTCCTAACCACACAAAGCCCAATGAGCATGGCAAATGTATACATTGAGTCGAGGAAAAGACTATGAAGCTGGAGACCAAGGCAAAATATATCAGGTTCATTCTTTATATTCTTACCGTGTTGCTAGTCATTTGAAAGGACAGATATCTCATCTAAAGTGGAGGCGAAATGAAATCCTAGACTCTCGATAAGATGTTGCACAATCCATGATTCTTTAAAGGCGAAATTTGCGAGTTAAATTTATAATGAACACTAGAATGGCAGGGGAAGTGTGAGGATCATTGTGCGAAAATGATGTCACATCTCGATCAAGTGAAGTGATTTAGGGATGAAGATGGACAAAGGTCCCAAATTGATTTCATGTTGAATCCCTACAGTCGTTTTACTCCAGTTTAAAGTTAATTATAATATGAACAAGATGGATCTAACTCCTGCGAGTTGATGCGAGACTTGAGAATCTTAGAAAGGGCTTTCGGAAAAGTCGAGCCGGTGTTCATATGGTGAGGGAGTTTTCACTTTCAAATGAGGAAACCTAAGGGTGGGGAAAGAATAAGAACAAGCAGAAGGGTCAGGTACAGTTACGAAACCACCGCTATGAAGAGCTAGAAGGCAAGTGCTTGATGCGGACGGAAAGTCCAGGCTTGAGTGCCCTCAGTTGCCCAAAGAAGCAAGGTATGGGTAATTTAAATGGTTGGTTGAAGCTTGTTTAGTGGAGAATTATAATGATAAATGGATCATTGATTCAGGAGCCACTAACCATGTCTGTTACTCTTTGCGGGTGGATTCCGGTGAGCCCAAGCTTAGTTGGACGAGGAGCAGGGGTTTTGGGGCTTGGAAATGGAGAACATGTCTCGGATTAAAGCATTAGGACAAATGGGAATTATTTTTCAATAATGATAGGACTTTATGTTTAGTAATTTGTTTATATGCAGTTTTAAAAGGAATTTAATTTACATTAGTTGTTTTATTTGAGCAGGTTTAACGAGTGGAATTTAATTCCTTTATTACAATAAAGTTCAACGGTTATTTGTAGGTGATTTGATAGATGGTCTTTATTATTTAAGTCCTATGTCCTATGATGTTTTAATTACTGAAATTGTTGATAAGCATGATCACTAGCCAAGAAAGGAAAGTTTCAAATGAACGCGTGCCTTTGGCATTTGCGATTAAGGTCATATTAATCCTAATAGGATTCATGGTTTGGTAAAAATTAGGATCTTAACTACTAGACTTTGAACCTATACCGAGTATGTGAATCTTGTTTGGAAGGTAAAATGACCAAAAAGGCCCTTTAAAGCCAAAGGATATCGCCTTGATAAGCCATTTTGGAATTGGTGCATGCGTGTGTGTGGACCAATAAATGTCCAAGCCCCGGAGGAGGGTATGAGTATTTTGTCACCTTTATAGATGACTACTCAAGATATGGATATATTTACCTAATCGCCAAAAGTGAAACTTTCACTAAATTTTAAGTATAAGGCTGAGGCGAGGAAAAGCAATTAGGACTCCATATCAAAGAGCTTGATTACGGCCAGGAGTGGTGAATACCTATACGGAGAGTTTAAGTCTTACTTGACTCGAGAGGGGATAGTTTCACGACTATCGACTTTGGAACACCCCCCCGACCAAAATGGAGTTGCGAAGAGAAATGAACTCTTGAGGGATATGGTAGAATTGATGCTTAGTTATTCATCTCTACATATCGTTTTTGGGGATATGCCATAGAAGCGCAATGTATCTTAAATTTAGTTCCTTCTAAAAGCGGTTCTAAGACACCCACGGAATTATGGAAAATTGTGAGAAACTGGTTAAAGCCATGTCAGAATATGGGGTGCTCTTTGCACATGTCTTAGAAAGGATCCAAATAGAATTGGAATCGTCTGAGAGTTTGCATGTTTGTTGGCTACCTAAAGGCGAGAGGTGGACTGTTTTATAGTCCTTCGGATAAGGTTATTGTGAGTACTCCGCAGCTTTTGGAGGAGAGGCTATATAAGCAATTTCAAACCCGAGTAAAATAATTCTTGAGGAGCTTGACTCATTTCGAGGCTCAAAAGTGATTTCCACCGGTGTCTTGGCCTACAATACCAACGATTCCTATGCATGTTCAAGAGGGGAAAATGTGCGAGGTGAGCGGCACGAGTGGAACCCCGGAGTGGAACAAGATCAAATACATGTGGAACGAACCGGAAGAGCCCCGGTCTGAGAGAGACTAAGTGCGCTCGAGGCTCAGAACAATGAACCCCTGACCCGGTGGAGCCGTGCGTAGTGATAGAGTAAAGGCGGAAGCTGCGAGATATCTTGCTAAGTGAGTCTTGCAAGTTATTGCTATTGACCAGTGAAGATATAGTCCCATCAGTGAAAACCTTGGAAGATGGCTGGATGTACAGGAGCAGCAAAAAGCCATGGGCTAAGTGAAATGGAATCTATGTATTCCAAATTCGATCTAGTCTCTTGTAAGAGGCACCCAAAGGGAGTAAAACCAATAGGAGGTGTAAGTGGATTTACAAGAGAAAAGAGGATCGAGATGGGAAGGTGGAAACCTTGAAAGCTAGATTAATTGGCAAAGGCTATACCAAAGAGGGGATAGATTATGAAGAAACCTAGCACCGCCGATAGCCATGCTTAAATCTATCAGTTCTTGGCATGTTTGCTAGTCTCGATCTGAGATTTGGTGGGATGTCCAATGACCTTTTTAAATGGCAATTTAAATGAGGACATCTATGCGGCAACGGAAGGGTTCAAAGCTAAAAGCGAAAAGAACACATGAAGTATATGCAAGTTGCGAGTCATTTATGGACTTAAGCGAGCATCGGATCGATGGAACATCGAGGTTTGATCAGGCCATTGCTTCTTTTGGGTTTTTGAGAAAATGCAGTGAACCTTGTGTTTACAAAAGAATCCAAGCCACGGAGTAGTTTTCTACAGTCCTTTACGTGGTGACATATTGTGTCGGAAGCGACAAACAGAAGTGTTGTCGGGTGTAAAAGATTGGTTGCATAAACGAGTTTGATATGAAAGAAGACTTGGGAGAAGCCCGACCATATTCTTGGAATCAAACTTATACGAGACCGGAAGAATAAGTTGTTGGCACTATCTCAAGCCTCTTATATTGATAAAATTCTTGTCAGGTTTAACATGGAAAATTCCAAAAGGGGATCCTTACCCTTTAGACATGGAATTCATCTTTCTAAGGAGCAATCACGAAAACTCCTGACGAAAGAGCATTATGAGTAGGATGCCTTATCTGCCGGTGTAGGTAGTCTCATGTATGCCATGTTATGTACCGAGGCCGGATATCGAGTATGCGATGGGAGTTGTAAGCGGTATCAATCGATCCGGTGAAGAACTCTTGGATTACGATAAAGCATATACTTAAGTATCTAAGGAGAATGAGATTATATGCTAGTATATTCCGGTGGGAGTTTAGAAACCATTGGTTTCCACGGAGACCGAACTTCAAGGGATATTGACTCGAAATCTACCTCGGTTATGTGTTTACACTATATGGTGGAAGTATGCATTTGGAGGAGTATTAAACGGACCGTGTGTAAGCGAAATTCCACCACGAAGTTTGAATATATTAGCTGGCTTACGAGGCTGACTAAGGAAGTTTGTGTGGTGAAGAAGTTCATTATGGATCTTCGGGTGATACCCGGTGCGGTCGGCCCATTACCCTTTGCGCGACAAAAGTGGGGTAGTAGCATGATCGAACCAAGGTATCCACGAAACAAAAAACACATTGAGAGGAAGTACCACTTGATCGAGACATCATTGAGCGAGGAGACAGTCAGTTTACCAAAATGGCGTCGGAGGAAAACCTAGCGGACCCATTCACAAAGGCTCTACTGTTCGAGTTTTTTGAAAGACATATGTAGATTCTATGGGTGTTAGGAGATTACGGACTTATTTTAGGACTAGTGGGAGTTTTTTTATTTGAGCTTTTGCAAGACAAATAAAATTATTGTATTTTTACGTATTTAATAAAATTTCAACAGGGTATTAATTTCACCTTGTGCACACTAGTATTTTCGTATTAAAGAGTCCCGGATTAATTATACGTATATGGTCATATGGATAAGTCCATGGAAGACATGATCATAAGTTCTCATAATTAATGAATAAGATCCTGATTATTGAACAGAATAAAGTTGAGCGCTTTATTTAGGCGCAATATTTTATGAAATAATACGTCTTGAATTTATTATAAAATATTGGTGCAGTTATGTTTGCATTGATAGGATCAAG
Source organism: Tetrastigma voinierianum (assembly GCA_016808115.1). Classification (NCBI taxonomy): domain Eukaryota; kingdom Viridiplantae; phylum Streptophyta; class Magnoliopsida; order Vitales; family Vitaceae; genus Tetrastigma; species Tetrastigma voinierianum. The sequence continues at coordinate 123,649 of JAEQBH010003252.1, forward strand.
AAAGATTTAATTAAAGTTAAATTTACGCGAAAAGGAATTAAATCTCAAGTGATATTTGATTATTATTTTCTCTCAATCCACAGGATTTATTTTAAATAGAGTAATTGAATAATTATCGGTCTTTGAATTGTCAATATGTGAGGCTATTTGTGGCCAATACCTAGATGATTTAGGAGCGTGATTGTTTAATTACGATGTTATGAAATAAACAAAAAAATGGAAATTGTAGAAATATCCTCTTGATATGTTTGGTACTTGGATGTAATGAAGTCAGCGGTGCATTTGATCAGTAAACTGACTAATCAAGAATTAAAATAGTGGTGTGTGAGAAAATATAATCGATTAATTATCGTATTTACAATGGAGGAAATTAATATATATATCAATATTATTAATTTTGGAGTTCAACTCTGGGCCTTTAGTGGAGTGGCACTGGATTAGATAATTGCTTTTCAATTATAAGGAGCCTTAATTAATAATAGCCGTTGGATCATTTGCTTCGAGAAAGTAGCGGAGCTCATATCGATAATGGAACTATAGAACCTGAAGTTGAGTTACATGGTTTTGGGCTTATGCTCAAGTTTACTCAAGAGCAAGTGGGAGATTGTTAACAAATTATAATAACTCTTAGGTCCCTTAGTATTCTCAAATATATGTATAAATTATAAATTTATAATAAATATAATTTATTATATGAGCGGTTATTTATAATAAATATAATTTATTATATGAGCAGTTTTATAATAAATATAATTTATTATATGAGCAGTTTATAATAAATATAATTTATTATATGAACAATTATTCCTTGATGTAATGGGTTTTAAGGTTTTCTCTTTGAGTTTTTTTCATACATTTTTTGAGAATACGAAACGAGAAAGAAAGAATTTTTCTACATTCTTTGGTTTTTCTCTAAGTGTTCTAAGATTCGGTTCTACGTCGATTCATTGTGCCCACACACATCCATACCACCCACGAGGGGATAGATCTGGAAGATCGGACCCGGTCTTGATTGCGTCGTAGATTGAATGATTGTAGATCGTTGGTTGCGTCTTTATTCTTTGTAGATCGGCCCGATTGTAGATTGCCCAGTTGGTGGCTGATCTAAGTCTAGTTGACGGATCTGCAAATCTACATAGGTAATTTTATTTAATATTGAATTTTAGATACAGTTGCATGTTTAATCATATTGCTAGATCCATGCTTCCGCTGTGTGTTTTTCCTTCAGGATTAACATGTGAATGTATCAAAAAAGCAATGTCACTAGAAACGAGTTTGAATTAATTGAAATAAATGTTGTTGGGTGTGCACAAAAAGTCGAGATGAGAATGAGAAGTGTTAGCCCAATGATATATCTAGTTGAGGTTTTGATTATAACAAACCAAGGTTATTGGTTACTAATGGTTAAAGATGAGTTGAGTGATTGGTTGAAGTTTATCAAGCATCAAATTAAGATAATACAAGCTAAAGATGACAATGATGTAGTTGAAGTTCACTAAAGTCAAAGAACCAAGAAGACAAGTAACCAAGATTTCAAGCTCAAGCATCAAGTGAAGATTTTGATAGCTTAGGAATCTATGTAAAGTGAATGCATTTGTGCACTTTAGGATATCATCATTTATCATGCATCACTTACAAACTCGGTTTTCAAATCCAAAAATGCATATATTTTGAAAACATGAGTTTAAGCATAAAACCTTAGACTTAATAATCCTAAAATGAACTTCAATGTTTATCTAAGGTTTAGAAATGTTTTAAATCAAACAAAACATGAATTTGAATATTTAAAGGTAGCTAGTGAATTTGTGAGCGATGCTTAGGTCTTAATGAAATGATGCAGTCAACAGGTTGGTGTCGACCAAGTGAAACGGTCGACCGATTGTGAACTAGAAGAGTGTTGAGACTTCGGTAGATTTGATCGATGCTCATCCAAAATCCCGGAAGAGGAAGCGGTCGATTGGTTGTGTGGAGTAGTCATTGGGTTACAGTTCCAGCGGTTGAATTCAACAACTACAAAATGATAACATTTTTGTGTGCTATAAATGGCTAGTGTACAGTAACCGGTTGACCGGTTGGCAGCTTAAGTGATCCGAGTTCCCACTCTATAAATAGAGTGTGGGGGATCACTTGTTGCATATGAGACTTATTGTATATCCTCTTAAACATCATTTCTCTTGTGAATCAATTCTCAAACTAAGATTGTGAGTGCATTCATTACATGTGCATATTGTAGAGTGCATCTTTATGTTCATTAAAGCTTGAGTTGTATTTGAAATATCTTGAGAGATTGAGAGAAAGTTTCTCATTGTGCTTAAGTGAGAAAGCTTTAAGTGTGTATAGCGTGAAGGAATTGTTAAGAGCCCATTGTAGCCAAAATCCAAATGTAATCAAGCTCGGTGTATACCTTGATCAAGAAGTGCCCATTGGAGCCATAATCCAAGTGTAAATAAAGGGCAGCAGGTTGGAGCTTGCCAGCTAGTGGAACCCTCAGCTAGTTGAAGGTTGAGGAGAAGTGGACATAGGAAGAATTTGTGTCAAACCACTATAATCAAGGTTTTGCTTTCTCTATCCTTATCTCGTTAATTTAGTATTATTATTGCATTTAAATTAAGATTTATTATAGTTATGCAAAAGTTTTGAAAACCAATTCAACACCCCCCTCCCCTCTTGGTTAGGTTGCTTAGTCATATTGAACTGTCAAGAAGGATTATGAGTTAATAAGCATTGACAACATTCAATTCTTAAGAGGCTTTTTGGGAAGAAGCCCAAAAACAAAGCATATTCAAAGTGTGAATGTATGACGAACAAAATGGTGTGGCTAAGGCATGTGCCAGGCGTGTCTACTTAATTTAATAGAATTGTAGATAGATAATCATTTTTAATATGATGGGAAAAAAACCCTAGCCGCCTTTATCTCATATATTCTATTTTCTAGCCCCTTTTCGTTAGCAATGAGATAGTGATTTTTTTTGTCTTTCCTGACTTGAAACCACTCATTTACATCACTTTCTATCATTTTTTTCTCACTAAGGTGGTTCTTTCTCACATATATGGGTTTTTAATTTGTTTTTTTTTCGTGATTTGGTCGTCGACTAGTTGCGGCTTGTGTTTGTATCATCTTTGTATAACGGTTGATTTTTCATCTTCTTATTGTGACGTTTACCAGTGTGTGGGAAATTCAAACGAGAAAACATATTTGATCAGACATAGACAATTCATTATAGGATTATTAAATGTATAGGCTTTGAGTGGATTCATTATGTTTTAAACCTGGATGTTGCGCCATTCTCTAAAGTTTTTAACAAATTTGATTGTGTTTCTATTAAATGAATTTCTAGTTTGAATCAATAAAAGTATCTATTTAAAAAAATAATAATAATCATTTTAAACTTCAATTGATGACCACAGTTAAAGTAACAAACTCACTATAATAAAGTTGTATTATGGATTGAAACGGTTAATTTCTTAGTTCATTTTTAGTAGTACGTACTTAAGTGTTGATTCGGGTACACTATCAACATTTGGTTTTTTTACATGTATAAAATATAAAGCTTTTATGTATCATTTTTAGTGAATCATTTCTATTGAATATATAATGTTTGCTAGAAACTACTTCAAATCAATAGTGTACTAACCATTCATTTAAGTACAACCTTTTTTTTTATTTATAATTTATTTGTAGAGTTAGAAATGTAGAACATTTTACTTAAAAAAGAATCAATTCTATATATTTTGGTATTTATTTAAAAATAATTTCCAAAATTTAAATTTTGAGCTCTAGAAGAAATTGTTAATTAACAAAATAAAATTTTAATTAGCATAATATATATTCATAATTTTACTTCTGTAACTATATTCTTTGTGATAAGTATAATTTTTCAAGTCCAACCATTGTATATTTAATCAACTATGATATGTAAAAAACAAAGGGTTAATTTTATTGAAAACTTCTCAAATTTAGTATCAATATATTAAAGCACCAAAGCTTTGAAACATCAATCAATTCAAAGAAAAAAATTGAATTTTTTTTTTAAATTATCTAACAATCGGATCAAAAATACTTTTATAAGAAAAAAAAAAGTTTATATCTGTATTCTATGAGCATTTTTCTTTCCATAATACTTGTAACTGTCATATCCATTCATGCTGCCTAGTTTAGTGAATATAAGTTTTTGATCCTTTTTACTGGGATTGAAATTTAAAGCAATATTTGTGAGTACCATGGTCTTTAGATCCATTAATCAATGGACTCAGGGCCCGCTTAGCCCATGATGTGAAAATACCCAAGTCCATCTATCATACTAAAACCGCAGGGCACTACCTAGACGGGAGAATCCGAAAGCCCGTCTAGGAGAGCCAAGATGTCTTTCCATAGGCTAGCTTCAGGGCAACCCGTCTAGAATTTTAAGTCCCCAAGCCGGCCATCCTACTGCATATGACAAGTTCGTTATGGATAAGTATATGAAGGAGGAAAATATGCAAAAGATATTTATTTACGGATTTCCTAGTTTTCAAATTCCTTATTTCTCAAAAGATTAATCATTGATAAAGAAGAATTAGTCCTTGATAAGGAAGAACATATTTTTTCCCTAAAATTAAGAGATTTTTTTCGAAGATCAAGGGAAGATTTGTGAACCACTTTCTATAAATAAGGAAGATACCCCATGAGGTAGAGGTAAGTTCCAGTCGTGTGAACTCTTTGCTTTTTTTTTTCTCCACATCATGCTGACTTAATCATCAGAGAACGTGGCCAACACACCACCATCGGATCACCTTTTTGTAGGTACACGCTGCGTTGCTGATGCACAGAGGTTTCGACGATCAAGGTAACATCAATTGTCACCGTCTGTGAGAATTTAACATAAAGTCTCGTCTACAGGCTGTAAGGGCTTGGCTTCAGTGGTTTTCAAGTAGTTCTTCATCACTTGGAGCTCTGTTGATCCCCATTCTACATCTGATTCGTCAAGGCAGTCATAGTGACAAGTATTCCGATGAACCAATTGCCAGAAGATCAATTCCTCCATTAGTGTCAGGACTTGGAGAAGCGAGAGAGCAAGCGAGACGGATGAAGGAGTTGCAGAGACATCTTGAGACGATTACGGCGCTAAGAATGACCCGATTGCGAAACTCAGTTGAAGAAAGCCACTTGATCTTGGAAAAAGATGAGATGGCGGTCGGCATGCTTCAATCCTTGTAATAAAGGAAAAGGCGTCATTCTTGGCCCGATGTAGATACCGCGAGATGAGTTGTCTTGAGAGGTTCCTCGTCCTTAAAGTGTCTTACCGACCAAAGAACACAAAGGGAAAAATGAAGTAGAGGCCCTCGCATCATGCCTTCAGCGATCACCAGTTAGTGGGCGCATCTGAGCAAGAAGCGAGCGGTAGAACCAACCAGACCAAGTCTCGGGGAATGCGTCGGCATTTCCACGAGCCTGTGCCACGAACGTCGCTTGTACATCCTGCCTTCGGTACGGGGCCAACATTTTACATGCCGCTAGTAGCGATGATACTAAACGCTGACAGTGACCGCTTGTTGTGTAAAGTGTTCCCGGCTAGTTTGCGGGGGCCTCACGTTAGCACGATTCCATAAGCTCGGCGTAGCTTCGATAAAATCATTCAATGAATTATGGGTGGCATTCGTATCGTAGTATCTTTGTTCGGTGCAGAAAAAGAGGAGCATCGGCTCCTTACAAACTATACTTAAGTAGGAAGGGGAGTCTATTCGAGATTTCATAAGGTGGTTTGGGCAAGTCGTCCAATAGATATAGTCATATAACATGGATGCAATCCTCCAAAACTTTAGGAGAAGCTTTGGGCCATCTACTCCATTCTTCCATTCACTATTCTTAGACCTGCCAATGACAATAGAAGAATTATACAAGCGAGTTGATAAATACTCAATGGTGGAGGATAGTATCCGTGCAGCAACCCAAACTGTCATGATTACAAACCAGCCGATCGAGAGAAATAAACCTACTGGGAAGAAGCCATCAGATACAAGGAAGGTGGCAAGGCAAAGAGATCCAGTGACCGGTCGCAAAAAATAGGGAACCCAGTAATTCACCCTCTGAACATCTTGTATGAGGCTATTGCCCACATTATTCGCGAGTTGCGGAGTTTAAATGGCACACTTACTTAGGTCGACCGGATCCTTCCCAGAAAACGAATCCTTGTAATTGTGATTATCATAGATACCATGGCCATGAGACCGAAAAATGCCAAAGCCTAAGGTTCTTGGTGGAAAGTTGATCAAAGCGGGACACCTTAGAAGGAGTATGAAAGGGAAGTGACCATGGGCGGGAATCAAGGCAAGTTGAAGACGAATTACTGCAAGTAGCGGCGGTCCACGGAATCAGGACCATCCGTAAACTATATATACTAGAGGCGGCTGTCACGAAAGCCAATATCGAGTCGAGCGCCAAAGAAGAAGCTCTTGAGGCTTGCCACGATTAAGGCCAAGGTAAAATGCTATCCATGCGGAAGGTAGACATGACAAAACCAAGCCAATGAATGACCTATATCCTTTCCTCCCTATCAACAGAACAGGATTATTTGCTTCGCCACAATCTTGATGTGATGCATATTGAAAAGAATGTGTATGGCAATTTTTGTGGCACTTTGTTGAATCTTGATCACAAGTCTAAAGATAATATGAAGGCCCGTCTTGACTTGATAGATATGGATCTTGAACACTATCCTATTATGGATTCAAGTGGGAAGATGCATTTGCCCTTAGCATCCTTTACTCTGATTATGAAGAAAAATATTTTTTTCTCAAGTTCTAAAGGATGTGAAAATGCTTGATGGATATACATCTAATATTTCTAGATGTGTAAACTTGAAGGATAGAAAAATTAGTGGCTTAAAAAGTTATGATTGTCACATTATGATTGAAGATCGCCTCCCATTAGCATTGAGAGCTAGTAGTCCATCTAAACAAGTAACTAAAATCTCAATTGAGCTAGCTTATTGTTTCAAGGCTATATGTTCAAAGGTGATTGATGTTAATGAACTTTACAAAATTCATCAACGTATTATATTAATGCTTTGTCACATGGAGATGACATTTCTTCCTCTCTTTTTTTCACAATAATGATCCATTTGATGGTTCATTTGGTGGAAGGGATAAAACTTGGTGGCCCAGTGCAATATCGATGGATGTATCCAATTAAGAGGTATGTAGTTTATATAGTTTTATCCTTTTTAACTACTTACCTGAATCCTTTTTATTTTCCCTAACAAATCCTTTTGGAATGATTTTTTTTTCAACTTAGGTCTTTTGTTTCCTATAATCATCTACATTAGAAGCAGTGATCCGAAGGGTTAATTGCTAAATGGTACATAGCCAACGAATGTTTAACATTTTGTTCAAGATACCTTGAAGGGGCTGAGACAAAATTTAATCGGCCTTTGCGTAACCTAGACCCACCTACAAACATTCTAACTAAGTACTTATTTAAAAGTGTTGGCTAAGCTTTAGAGAAGGTTGAAGATGTTGTCCTAGATGATCTTTCTTTGCTTCAAGCACATCGATAGGTGCTCCGACACTATGATGAGATAGAAGGATTTCGTCAATAAGTTATTTTCATTCTTAGTACTCAACAATTAAAATTATATGCATATTATAGAACGTTGACAATAAATTTAAAATGCAAAATTTTTAGAGAATTCGCCAATTTTGAGAGGAGAAGACGTTGACATGCTCGTATTGATCAAAATGAGATAGAAAAGATAATAAATGATAAAAGCTCCATTGTGTAGTTTTCAGACTAGAGTAAGTATACCATATTATATAATTCTATACTAATAATAATACCTTGATTCTTATAAATAATATTGATGCCTTAAATTGGTAGGTATCCGGTGCAACACGTGATCCAAATATACACGAAGAAACTGTTGCTCTTTGTAGGGGTCCAAGCAAAGTGGCAAAAATATTTTCTGGTTTCATAATCAATGGAATCAAATTTCATACCATAGACCAAGAAGAGCAAAGATTGACTCAACATAGTGGTGTTGTTAACATATCTGAAGTGGGAGGAACGAATTACGTGGTAGATTAAGATATACAATCGAACTGAACTATTATGGTCATTTTAAGATTGTGCTATTTAAATGTGATTGGGTTAATGTTCATCGTACCACAGGCTTCAAGCAACATGAATTTGGGTTTAAACTTGTTAAATTTTCTAACTTAATACATACTGGTGAGAAGAAAGACGACAATCCATATGCATTCTCTTCTCAAGTTGAACAAGTATTCTATGTAAAAGACCTAAATAACTTGAATTGGCATGTGGTATATGGGTTAAACCTAGAGATGTATTTGATATGGGTAAAGAGGATATTAATGGTGTTAATTTCTTAATAGGTAAAAGTAGTAAGACTTTAGATGAACTTCAGCCTATTTGAGTTTGAGTGGAGGTTAATGATGATGACTATGTGTGATTGGTATTATTTTAAGTGTAATCAACGAACAATTTTAATCTTTATATATTTATATTCGTTGTTTTTTTAAAGAAGATGTCTGTTGATTTTCTTACTTCTTTACTAAATTCAGCTGCAGTGAAACATGTGTGCAAAAGTCACGTATTCTTATTTGTAAAATCTTGGGTACCTTATTTTTTTTTTTTTATGATCTAAAAGTTCATGATTATCATATCTTATCTTATATGATTCCTTAGAGATTGGAGGTTCAATCTTCTACTTTGGTGGCCTTTGTACATTATTTATCTTTTTGGTTTCTATAATTTTTTAAACAATGAAAATTTGAATAAAAATATGTTGAGCATTGTGATAAAAAAAAGTTTGTGAGAAGGCACAACAATTCCCTCACTGGTAAGTAAGGTAGAAAGTAGAAAAACCGTTATGATTGTTTCTCTCCCTCTCAGAGTTAGGCATATGACTTCAACCATATTTTCGAATCACTTGAATTTCTCTCCACAATAGTTTCACCCATAACAGAATCTATTCTTGACCCCTTGAGAATGTGAATATGTTCACTTTTGCAACTGTCTTAATCTAAGGACTTCTCAGGACTAACCTCGCCAATCTTCTTCTCTCAACTTCCACCACCATCGATATTTCGGTGCAGGTGAGAATCCCAAGTCGTCTGAATGAGGTGAAGCCCATAATATTTTTTTGGTAAGCGTGTTTAATGTGATATTTTTGGATAACCTAGATGGTAAATATGTTGTTATTAGTAAAAGACAGGCATGTTGGGTTTGTTTTGGCCAGATTTGGTGAAGAAAATGTTTTGGAAATTGTATCCGTGGATGAACTAGATGAGATTTTTTTATTGAATGCAACAATGGTTTGAGCCTACTTGCATTCGTTTGTGGATATGATAAGCATTATAATCTTACTGCGAAAAGGTGCTTCCTAGCTCGTCATATGTATGTTGTTTGTATAAATGCAGTTATTTTATTTTATTTTCCTTTTTTTGTGTGTTTGTTTGTTATTACTAAGCAATTTTGTTGTCTTTTTCCTTGATTGTTGACAAATTGCCACTTTTAACTTTTCATGATATTGCAGGTTTAGATTTGAATTAATGGATTAATGGTCCAAATATTTACTTGGACTCGGAATAATAAGCAATAATTATGAATTTGAAGAATCCATTCACCCGGCCAGACAAATCCTTGAGAATCCTGAAGTTTTCACCTTCGATTGAAGTCCCTTGACACAACAGGTTTTCAAGATCACAATTAGTTCAAGAAAATCATCAAACTAATGATGATTACACTAAAATGATAGGTGATATATAAATTGTTTCAATTAAATTTATTTATCAAGATTGTAAAATTGTTATTTTCTCTTGTTCTTACCATAGATGATAGTGGCAAGTGATTTAAGAAGAGAGGTAGAACCACAATAGTAGCAATTTATAATCTGGAATAAAATGAAAAGATATATGTAGAAGTGGATGAATATGGTGTTCCATGTTATAAAGAAGGTGCAACTCTTGGATCTTTTTCTTGGGACAATTGATGTGAATGGAAAATATGCCCCTCTAGATATTCTTAGGTGGGATCATAAAAACTTTAAAGTATTTCGTGATGACATCTTACAACTTGTGCAAGTAATTTATATTTTATATTTGTATGAATGCAAGTATCAAAATTTTTATGATATTTTTATGATTGTAAGATTTAATTTATTGAACATAATTGTAGGAGAAAATTTTGTTTCCACCTGAAACAAAAGGATGGATCCTCAAGTCCGGAAACAAGAAGTTGAGGGATTTTAAGTGTGATCTAAAAGAATAGCATTTTGATCCTCTCAAGCCAAGGGATCAAATTCAAGGAAACAAACCCAAAAGTGTTGAAGCAACTCAATGACGTATATTAGTGAATGGATGGTATACAGAACAAAGCCAAGTTAATACTCTTGAACTCAATTAACATAATAATGATGAGTTTATTATGTATTTAAATTTTGATTTATTTTTATAGAAAATGAGTGAAACAAACACCGCTAATGCAAAGAAAAAAAAGAATGCACACACTTCTAGGATAAAAAGCTATGCAAGACTTAGAAAAGAAATGGTAATTATATATAATGACTCCTTTATATCCTGGATGTGAAAAGTTCACTGTGCCCACCTTTATTATTTAATTATAAGGTAAAATAAGCCATGGATGGAAATAAAAGAAGCTTTGCTGAGGTTAACTTCAACTACTTCCAAGAGGTGTGCCTTTAGGTAATATGATTCCAAATAGCACACACATATCATGCGAAGAGAAGAATATAACCACTTTGAGTCTTGATTACAAAAAATATAAAGGCTTGTCAAAGTGATTGCATGTTATATTAGAAAGAACATGAAGCGAAGACTAGTTGTCCAACATGTGGTGCTTCTAGATATAAACGAGAAAATGACCCAAACAAAGAAAGAAAACAAGTACCTAACAAAGTGTTGAGATACTTTCCACTAACACCAAGGCTACAAAGAATGTATAGGTATGTATTTTTTTTGGTGTGGTTGCAAAAAAGTTACTATTTTGGTGTGGTACCATGGGTTGCAAAAAATATGATGACAATAATGATATTGGTGTGGTTGTTGAAAAAGTTAAGAAGCGAAAAAGAGTAAAGAGACGTTAAAAAGGTATTACCACTTTATTTTTTTTATACTATATTAAAATGGTGTAAATTAGTAAATGGGATTTTATATTTGAAAATATCTCAATTATCTTTCTAATTGTGTAACTTTAGTTTATATAATGTTTTCATACTTTGTTCTTATTTAATATAGGTAGATTCTTTGATATTATGGATTCTCTTTCTACACCACCATTAGGGTATAGTGATCTTGGTAATTTTTTTTAATTTACAATTATTACTTTTATCTTTTTATCTAGGGAAAATGTAATTTATCAAACTTTTTTGGTTCATGTACAAGATGTTTGTAATTCAACAACCTTATGCACAAAGAAGAAAAGAGGTCCATCCCGTGGCCCAAATAAGTTTCCAGATGGAAAAAAAACGTGATGTGGGTACTAATGAATATGGACAGCCAAACTCTGGGGATGAAAATTGTAGAGCTTTTATAACTTCTATTGGAATCATGTCAAGAACACATATCCCGATTATCTATCAAGATTTTCGGGAAGTGCCAAACTCACTTATAGAGAGAATAGCAAAGAATTTGGAGGTAATTATACATGCATCAATAAAAACTTGCAGTTTTATTTTATAATCTTAATTTTCATATTTTTATTTTATAACCATTTTGTAGGAATCATATGATTTGGAATATGTCTCTTCCATTTATATGAAAGACCGGATCAATCAATGCTGGAAGAATTACAAAAATTCTTTATATTTGAAGTATGTAAAGGGTAAGGATCCACAAAGTGCAAAGAAAGAACCCCCTCCACATTTTGTCAATCTAGAAGAATGGCATCAATTTGTAGACATTTGCAATTCAGAAAAATTTAAGGTATATCTAAAGTTGTTCTTTGTATAGTTTTCTTTCTAGAGAAGTATAGTTTTTTTTTAATATAATTAATGCCGGCTATGAGTACTCGCAATTTAGTTAACAGAAGTAAGCAAGTTTGCCCATCAACATTAGGTAGGCGAATTATAATATTGTTCGAAATGAATTGGTAAATTATTATGCTCTATTCTAGGTTAATTAGTTATATTTTTTTGTTTCAAAATGTTTATGTACTTGACATTTAATTTATGGTGGTATATACCTTATAGGCAAAAAGGAAATTGTGCAAGTGATGCAGAAATGAGTGAGGCTGATATATATCAAAGCCATACCAAAAAGCATGGTAATAAGATAAGTATCCTGAAATTGTGGTAGTAGTCAATGTATATAAATCCATATATACATGAATATGTTATCTTATTTTCATATTGTTAATTGTTTTTATTGCATAGGAAATTTGAGAAATTGAAACCTCAAACACACAATCTAAACTTACAAGTGTGAATGATGCCCTTGTGCAAGTAGATATATAGTATTTGTTTATATACTAAGTTGTTTTGACTTTGTTCTAAAATTATATTTATGTTTATAGGCTCTTGGGAAGAATGGTAAAGGGCAGGTTCTTGGATTGGGTAGTGGGATTTGCATATCTGTTTTAAAGAATGTTGACCATTTGTTGAAGAAAAACCAAAAGATTGAGGAAGAGAACAAACAGCCACAAATGATGTTAGAAAAACTCCAAGGCTCAGTTTAAAGTCTTGAATTATACTGTTCATTAGATGGTAGTCTTCTCTACTTAGTCATTGATTTTATAATTTTACTACCATTCATGAGTTAATATTGTATGTTTTAATTATTCAAAACATTTCAAAGAGCATGTCTTAAGAAGCACCTCAAATACAAAGGCCTATAGAACATAATACTCTATCACATCAGGTATGATACAATTTTTTATAATTTATAATATATAGAAGACATTGTGCTTAATTTAAACAAATTTTATTTTTAATGCAGCCACATAGTTCTGAATTCGAGATGTCGGATGTCGTTGTAAGTTAAATGGATTTCCTCGTCATGGTACAATTGTTGATGGTGAAGTGATTGCCATTGATCCTTCAACCATATCATAGAAAGTTCTACAATGTTGTTCAATCCAAATGGCTATCATGAAACAATTGGAGAAGTTGGGATAGGTGGATTTGTTGCTTGGCCTAGAGCATTTCTAGATATTGCTTAATCTGTCATCAGGATAATTAATCTTATTTTTATGTTTCTATTCAATTTAAGGAAAATATTAAGTGTGACTAAATATAGAATTGATCATTGACTTTAAGTGCAATCTTTGTCATAAGCCTTATAGATATATATTGGTTCAATTTTATTTATAACTGTTATTAAAGAATTTAATTCCTTTCAACTAATGGTAAGATTTATTTTACATCACATGTGTTGCGCACATGGATAAAGGCTAAGGAGAGAGAAGATTGAGAAAGTAATATATGTACCCATCTAAATTCGGGTTTTGAAACTGTATAGATTGAAATGAATAGTTGTGAGTGAAACTAGCGATTACTCGTGTTTCCATATTGATTCTTAAAGATATTCACTCAATTTAAGGATATAGTTTTTCTCTCTGTTTTGTATACAAATTTAATTCTAGCACTTTTAATTATTTTAAATATCATTTAAATTATTAGAAGTGTTATGTAATAATTTATATGGAATTTTATTAGTTTATATGCAATATTGATTGGATGATTAATGAATAAAATGATTTATTCTTGATTTATTAGGCTAACTTAGTATGTTGGTAAAATTGACAGTTTGATTCCGTTGTATAATCATTAATTAATAATTTTTTATATTTACATTTTCCAACCAACTTAATCTGTTGGTAATAGCAACATGTGAGACCCCAGAAAATTTCAATTTCGAAAAATGTTTAAAAATCGTAATTTAGTGAACAAAAAAATCCGAAATTTTCTAGAACTGGATGATGAAGCGTTTCGCTAGTTGGAATCGTCTCGCGAGGTCGTAACGCGTGAATTTAGTGATTGAAGCGATTGAATTTTGCGTTCGAGTAGCGGCGTGGTGGGGGACATGGCTGTTTGGGTGGCTCACGTTATGCCCGCGTCAATCGCAAATCAGTCGGCTCAAATGTCGACCCTTTGTCGCGTGACGCGATGGTGATCAAAGATGATAGATAAAGGTGCGAATATCTGAAAACCACCGATGACGATGATGATCATTCGCGACATCTTCCGACAAGTTCGCGGGAAGATGATGGGTAATAATTGAGGTTCGACTCACCTCTCAATTCAGTGTGATGCGGACAAATGATAGAGGCGATCTATCCTCGCCTCGCCGGGTGATGTGTTCGGGTGTGCGTCGCGTGTCTTCTCCACTGTTTCCCCGCCACGGGTGCATGTGTGGATGACGCCCACCGTGGCGTTTGACCGCAGTACGCATTCGGTATACGTGTTCAGAACGATTTCAGGTTGATCGATTTGGCGATCAGTCTCCGGTATAAATAAATGCCGTCAATGTTTGTTGTTAGGCTTTTGAATTTCTCAATTTGAACCCCTGTAGCTAAAGTTATAGTAGTTTAATCTTATGATCTAGTGGAAGAATTTGTTCGGCTGGGATTACCGCCCGGCTAGTGCACCATTTAGGTCTGCCGCTAAAATTTTCCGGTACCAGATCCACCCCCAGTGGTCACCCCGGCTGGGTTCCGTCGGTAGGATCTGCGTGACTTCAGCGAGGAGGTCGCGCTTCTTCGTCGAACTTCCGTTTGAGGTTAATTCTTCAGACTCAATGGAAAGACCATTGAGTCAACTTTCCAGCTGAACCCCTTTGGAGGGCAGTGGGTGTCTGAGCCGGCCGGAAATGGCCGTCCGGGCAGAAATAAGGTGGCTGCCGGGTGAGACAGCAATATGTGACCTCAACCGGAAGGTCATAACTTCTTCGTCCGAACTCCAATTCGGGTGTTCTTGGACTTCATGGAAAGCCCATTGAGTCAAATTTCCAGCCGGGCCACTTTGGAGGTCAGTGGGTATCTGAGTCGGCCGGAAATGGCCGTCCGGGCAAGTAAGGTAGGCTGCCCGGGTGAGACAGCTTAGTCATGTGTGACCTCCAACTTCGGAAGGTCATAACTTCTTCGTCCGAACTCCGATTCGGGTGTTCTTGGACTTCATGGAAAGCCCATTGAGTCAAATTTCCATCTGGACCACTTTGGAGGGCAGTGGGTGTCTGAGCCGGCCGGAAATGGCCGTCCGGGCAAGTAAGGTAGGCTGCCCGGGTGAGACAGCTTAGTCATGTGTGTGACCTCCAGCGGAGAGGTCATACTTCTTCGTCAGAACTCCGATTCGGTGTTCTTTGGAAACTTGTGGAAAGCCGGCTGGTCGCTTTCCATCCGGACCCTTTGGAGGGGCAGTGGGTGTCTGAGCCGGCAGGAAATGGCCGTCGAACCCAAGTAAGGTGAGCTGCCCGGGTGAGACAATTTAGTCATGTGTGACCTCCAACCCGAGAAGGTCCTTGCTTCTTAAATCCTGAACTCCGATTTAGACATTTTTTGGACTCTATGGAAAGCCCGGTAGTCAAGAATCAATTCATATGCCTGAGGTGGATAGTGGGTGTCAGACCGAGGTGTCAGACCGAGCTCATCTAGGTCAGCTCAGCTCAGCCAGTTATGGTTAGCTCGTCTGAGTGTGACTACGTATGACCTCTAACTTCGGAAGGTCATAACTTCTTCGTCCGAACTCCGTTTCGGGTGTTCTTGGACTCTATGGAAAGACCATTGAGTCAAGATTCCATCCATATTCCTGTGGGGGACAGTGGGTGATCACAACGTTCTGAATTCTGTGTTTTGTACCGAGCATTCAGTTTGCTTAGTCGTGTCGACGTGTATAGCCGGGAAATAACATGACCATTGCATGGCATGTTGTAGGATACTATGTGGGTATGGTAGGGCTGTCTAGGAGGTCATGAGGCCATATGGTTTAGTTCCAAAACATGGGGCCGAAGGATGAAGTTTACATATAGGTTTAACTACGGTCGGCGTGAGTGGGTTGAGTTTGAGCGAAAACTAAAAGTTTCTGGAGTTTATGGTTGTTTGATGCTTCATTATGGATGATTAGGTAAAGCGGTTCATGATTGTGAAGGGGCAAGTGAGGTACGGGTTGAATAGTCGAATGGTGACCTTATTGTGGTAATGTGGCTTGTTTGATAACATGAAAATTGTGTGTTGTTGGTGTGATCGTTGAGGCGAGTTCAGAGATGGTATTGGTTTGTGTATTAGCCCATGAGCTAATTTATGTTATTGCTATGTGTTAATGTAGATGCTTATGTTGATTATTGTATAAACTCGGATTTGATATAGCCATGCATAATATATTAACTTGAATTATGGTGAAATGGCATATTGCATTTCATATGCCTTTGGGGAACCTAGGTAATAGGTGTGAGTGCATGACACGGGATTTTACGAAGCGAACATGGTTTTGCGAAGGGATTTCCACGGGATGAATTTCGGAGAATGGGGTTGGGAGGCGGTCGAAACCCAGTCATTTGGGATGAGGACCATGGCATTTGGAAGGTTCTCCAGCACATTCACCTCGGAGGGTAGTCAGTATTTTCGCGCGGCATTCGGTAGTGTAGTTTCAAGAACAACGGGTTTTGTTTTGAAAATGATTATTTTTCTCATCGTGGCTTAGAGAGTGTGGGGAGCGATGAGAGCTCGGGAGCATGGGAATGGGTGGGTCGGCTTTGCCATCCATGACATATGAGACATTTTAATTGGGAACTTGCATGTTTTACTTAAATGTGTGGTGTGACATCATTGCATATGCACTTAGGTGGGGAGTAACACGCATAGGAGATTATCACTACTGGGCTTTGCTCACTGTCGTGGACCCCTTTTAGGTACACGAGAGAGCGGTGCTCCTTCGAGGCTAGTGAGTATGAAGAAATTGGGATTGTGGCCTTGAGAATTATTTTTGTAAAATATATTAGAATAATCTAGTTTTAATATAATTTGGCATATAAAGTGTAAAAGAGTTGTACATCAAACTCTTGTAAAATATTATTACAAATTGGTTATTTGTAGAAAATTATCTGGCTGATGGGTCTCCATATCTGAGACAAATGGGGGTGATATCAGCAATCGATATTCACATGTATTCATGGTTGACGGTGGTCCAGTGGGACCCCGGGGATAGAGGCGTCCGCGACAGTAGTGAGCCTAGGTTTATAAATGCAGAGCTTAGTGTTGATAAGCTAGGATTATCACGATTACTTTGTAGCGTGTGGCGTGGGCTGGGATATGCGGTTGTAGTGTAGTGCTGGTTAGGATTACCTAAACGAAATCTGATCTGGCTTCACGAACTGGTATTAGAAATTTAGATGCTTGATTACCTTGGGACTTGGTGGGTGTAGTTATAAGTTTAGTCCACGTGCGACAGCGGCAGTGTCGAGCATAGGTATCTATTTAGGGCTTAGGGGACATGGGCTTAGAAATTTATTACTATTGCGGTGGGGTGATGCCGGCGATCACGGCTTGGTAACAGCGTCACAGCGTCACAGCTTTAAGAGATAATAACATCACCACTTGGTGGCAGTGTTAGAGTTGGAATATTAGTACTAGAGCGATCACGGGATAAATATTAGAACCTTGCATGCATGTGTGTTTTAGGTGATGTTTGATGAATTTGGTGATTAATGTGAATGGTGTGAATCTTTGTTGATTATTATGAATTAGTATTGCTTATATGCTTGAGTGAATAGCATAGGAAAAATGTGAACTAAGTTAGAATTAAAATAGGTGTTGAAATTTTTTTGGACAAAATGGTCCAGAATTAAATGAAAAATAAATAAAATAAAATAAAATTTTATAAAATCAAATAAAATAAAATCTTTTCAAACAAAAAATTTCTAAAATAAACATTTTTGTCGAATATGATTTAATAAAATGAAATTATTGTCTTGCATTACTTACAAATGCATGGACATAGTGTATAAAATTTTACGGAATACGAATAGTGTCTCGGGGCTATGGTTACGCCTTAGAGATATTGTATTAGAATTTAACTTGTCATTTGACTTGTGTAGATGGCTAGTCGCGGGGGAGGACGTAGAAGTCGTCCGAGGTCATTCGAACACCCGTTGGCTGACCCGGCTGAGGCCTTTGTTGAAATTTGTAGGGATTCTGATCCGTATCGCACAGGCATGTGCAATAGTGAGCTAGGGCAGGTTAAATGACCTACAACACTTAGAAGCACCTCCTCCATTAGGCAAAGAGGGAGAGGTAGATGACTGCTTCGTCCTGATTAGTATGCCTAATTCTATTCCCAAGCGTAGGAATTATAGTCGTCTAGCATTGTATCTTGTAGAATCTACGGTCATCTCCACCAAAGAGTGAATTACGATTCGGTTGATCAATAAGAGCTATTCTCCACCTAAAGTATGATTTAAAGAAAGCGCCAGTGTTGTGTTGTTTTGATTGAATGGTTGATTGGTTTGAATGTTTTTTAAATAGAAAGACAATTGCTGGGATTTTAGGGTTCCACTCATATTCGGGGTAAGTCCGCCTCTTATTTTATAAGCTCATCTAGGAACCATTGATAAATGGTCTTCGATAGGATTTTATCTTTAAATGCTTTTGGAAAATAAAGATGATCAGTAATACTAAACCTTGTTCTCGATTAAAATGAGCCCTTAGTTGGCATTATGATCAAGCACAGCGTGTCACGAATATCTAGTTAACACGTTGTCGAATTTGTCTGACTAAGGATTTAAAACCTTTCTACACAAGTGATCAATATTACACAATCCGTGAAAATCAAGAGAGGGTGAGGGATTTTACCTTGATCGAGGTGAGTTCCCAAGTATGATCCAACTGATAGGGGTTTTAGAACTCCATAAAACTTGTATGAACAATTAAAGATGACAGATTCTTGTCAGCAGTACCTTGCGGACATCGGGAATTGACTTGTATCGCGAGAATAGAAAATATGGAATGCTAAGATTTAAGCAGAACAAATATTGATCTTTGAAAGATTACAAACTCTTGAATCAAAACTTCTAAAAAGAATGGAAATCCTGAAATCTGGATCTCTAAAATTACCACTCAAAAAATTGAAAAACTCTTAAAAACACAAACCACAGAAGTGAAGAACTCAAACTCAAGAGAAAAACTAAAAAGACTCCAAAGAAGAATCCTGTACTTGTGTCCTCCTCCTTTTATGGCCCCCCTCCAAAGTGATTTTCCCATTTTGGTTAAACACGAAAGTGCCCTCACGTCGGATTAGATTCTTAGACCCGATTCCTTAGGTTCCATAAAGTTCTCTGGGTAGGACTTTAAGTTCTGGGTAGGACTTGCTTCTTGCCCGATTTTCTGGCAAGTTAGGTAGGACTTGAGTTCGTGGGACAAGTTCCTCTTAGGTAGGACTTGTCCTTTACCAAATTTCCCGGTAAGTTCTCTGGGTGGGGACTTGAAGTTCTCTGGGTAGGACTTGTCCTGCAGTGCTTTCCTTGCCAGGGGTTCCCAGAAACCCCGTCGATTTCTTACCCATCCACATTGCTTCATAATTATTGGCTTCCCAGGAGCTTACATCCTTGTGCACTTGCGTTTTGAGACTTTGAAGACTTTTATTTGATCTAAAATAGAAGATTGAAGTGCGTTCTTATACCAGATATATGAATTTCCGATTATGATTTAGCGTTTGTAGTGATTGAGTTATGGTTTATCCTTTCAGGTGTGTATTATGATGACCATGCAGAGCATAATCAAAGTGTGATTGGTATTAAGAGAGGAAGGAGAATCATCTTCTTAGGCAGGGAAAAAAGCAGAAGAACACCATTTGTGAGATCATCAGGATGGTAGATGTGGGTTGAAGTGGATGGGCATTGATGAATGGGCGGATGATGTGGTATTTCTGGCTTATTTGGACACTTTAGGCAGGATTGTCACGGAGCGGGAATCCAGTTATGTTTGGTTGATCATCGGTGGGAGCGAGTTAGGGTTGCCCGGTCGGGATGGGCGGATGGTGTGTCTTTACCGGCTGCCCGTGACCGGACACATGAGAGGATTGCCCTTAGAAGGGGATCAGGGTTTTGGAGACAGTGCAGTCCGGTCCAATTTGAGACGAGGCGGATATAGTTTGTTCCTCTTTAGTATGGGTCGGAGGACCAGTCACCTAGTACTTAGCGGACCCGGGTCACATAGGCCCCGGACCAGGCCTTGGTCGGGTCCCAAGAGCGGGAAGTTCTGTGGTAGGGTTCGGGTCGGCTGGGCGAGATGACGTGTTACCATTGCCGCCCGACTGGGCATATAGTGAGATTGTCCTAGGAAGCAAGGTCTCATAGTGCGAGAGGCCCGGGCATGCGAGTTAGGCTGGATATACGAGTCACGTTTCTACTCGCCTTGTTGACTAGAGTAGCGTTTAAATTGGATGCATCGAATTCATTCATTGTTGCATCTTATATGATAGAATTGGGTTTAGAGGTTGAGGCCTCTAGAGATGATAGGAAATTCTTCCCTAGGATGTAGGGTGAGAGTTGGTCAGATGTGTCGAGATCGTGAGTCAGGGATCTCAGTGATTCTGCTCATGGTGGACCATAGGGTGGTAGACATATGGGATGTGATGTCATTCTTGACATGGATGAGTTGACAGCCATCGGGTTGTCAGTAATTGGGACCTTAGCTAGGTTGTCATACGAGCCACGGTCTTGGGTTAGGTGAGGTTACATATGCGTGGTTAGATGCGTATGCGTGGAATTTCGGAATGAAATTCTTTTTAAGGAGAATGCTTGAGGCCGGAAAATTCGATTTTACGAGAAGAGTAAATGAATCGTAATTTCGGTAAAAAAAAAATCCGGAATTTTTCTAAATCTCGGATGATGAAACTGATTTCACCATTGGAATCGTCTTACGAAATCTAGCTAACACGTCGAATTTCGTCGAATTCCGAGACAGTCGGAATTTGCACGTTTTTCGAGACAACGAGCATAGTGGGGGACACTTGGCTCATTTTGAGTGGCTCACAGTGTGCCACGTGTCAGGTGCTGAATCAGTCAACTTGAGCTCAAGTGTGGGACCCACATGGACATGTGGCAACACATGATTGGAGGGAAATCCAAGGTAGATGGATAAGGTGATAAGGGTAATCCAAGGAACCAACTAGAATTGGATAAGTGGCAAGTGAAAGGACATCTCACTTGACTTCTATCTTCTCCCAACCAATTGGGAGAAAGGGGGAGGAAAAAGGAAACCCATATTTGAAAAGAGAGAGACTCCACCTTCTCTCTAAATTTCCCGACGATCGGATCGCGGTTTTAACGAGCAGAGAGGAGTTCATCCTCACGTGAGGGTTTCGCATAGAGCCCAGGGTTGAGATGTTTAAATAATAGTAGAGAGGTAGGTTGCCTCCCTACTTACAGTTCACTTTCTATCTAGGGTTGTGTGATGGTTGTTTTTGCCCTAAGGGAAATGTTTGGTTGTATTTTGAACCAGAGGAAGAATTTGCCACATTGGGGTAGCACACATTGGCCGGACTTTAGAACTGATTTTTGGGTAGGAAATAAAGGGAATTTGGTAGTGAGTCCTTCTGATAAATGGTAGCCACGTCAATGAACTTGATGTTAGGCTTTTGAATTTCTCAATTTGGACCCCTGTAGCTAAAGTTATGGATTCGTTTAATCTGAGCGGTCTAAGTGGAAGAACATTGAGTGCACGAGTCGCCCCATTTAGATCTGCCCATTTGGGTTCCTAGTGGAGTTCCGTCGGTAGGATCTGTATGACCTTCAACGAGAAGGTCGCAACTGTAGATCGAACTCCGTTTTGGGTGTTCTTGGACTCCATGGAAAGCCCATTGAGTCAAATTTCTAGCCGGACCACTTTGGAGGGCAGTGGGTGTCTGAGCAGGCCGGAAATGGCCGTCAGACGACGAAATGAATGTTTGCCGGGTGAGGCGGCTTAGTCGTGTGTGACCTCGACTTCGGAAGGTCATAACTTCTAGCCGTCCAGAACTCCGATTCGGGTATTCTTGGACTTCATGACCCATTGAGTGGAAATTTCCAGCCGGCCCACTTTGGAGGCAGTGGGTGTCTGAGCCAAGAAGAAATGGCCTTCGAAGCGAGTAAGGTGGGGCGCGGGTGAGACGACGTCATGTGTATGACCATCGACCCCGAGGAAGGTCATAACTTCTTCTTCCGAACTCCGATTCGTGTGTTCTTGGACTTCATGGAAAGACCATTGAGTCACCTTTCCATCCGGACCACTTTGGAAGTAAGGTAGGCTGCCCGGGTGAGACGACAGTCGTGTGTGACCTCACGACTTCGAAGGTCATAGCTGCCGTCAGAACTCCGATTCGGGTGTTCTTGGACTTCATGGAAATCCCATTGAGTCAACTTTCCAGCCAAACCCCTTTGGAGGGCAGTGGGTATCTGATATGGCCGGAAATGGCTATCCGGGCAAGTAAGGTAGGCTGCCCGGGTGAGACAGCTTAGTCATGTGTGACCTCCAACTTCGGAAGGTCATAACTTCTTCGTCTGAACTCCGATTCGGGTGTTTTTGGACTCTATGGAAAGCCCATTGAGTAAAGAATCCATTCATATTCCTGAGGTGGATAGTGGGTGTCAGACCGAGCTCATCCAGGTCAGCTCATCTCAGCCAGTTATGGTCAGCTCGTCTGAGTGTGACTACGTATGGCCTCCAACTTCGAAAGGTCATAACTTCTTCGTCCCAACTCCGTTTCAGGTGTTCTTGGACTCTATGGAAAGCCCATTGAGTCAAGATTCCATCCATGTTTCTTTGGGGGATAGTGGGTGATCACAACGTTCTGAATTCTGTGTTTTGTACCGAGCATTCAGTTTGCTTAGTTGTCAATAAATGATGTATAATAAGAAATAACATGACCATTACATGGCATGTTGTAGGATACTGTATTGGGTATGGTAGGGCTGTCTATGGGAGGCCATGAGAGGCCATATGGTTTAGTTCCAAAAACTTGGGACTGAAGGATAAAGGATTTCTATAACCGGTTTCACACAGTCGAGAGGCGTGGTGGGTTAAGGATTTGAGCTGGAAACTAAAAGTTTCTAGGTTTTATAGTTGTTTGATGTCATTATGGATGATTGGAACCAAGGCGGTTCATGATGATTGTGATAGGTAGTAGGGTGCACCTGGTTGGATGGGTCAAGATGGTGACCTTATTGTGTGTGTGGCTTGTTTCAATAACATGAAAATTGTGTGTTGTTGGTGTGATGCGTTGGGCAATTCCAAGATGGACTGTTGGTTTGTGTATTGTATGTGGGCTAATTTACATATTGTACTATATAATTAATGAATAACATGTTGATTGTGTATAAACTCACATTGATATATGCATGCATAATATATTAACATGAATTATGGTGAAATGGCGTATTGCATTTCATATATATTGGGGAACCTAGAGTAATATGTGTGAGTGCGTAGTGCTGAGGTTTTACGAGAAAAAGCGAACATGAGTTTGCGAGGAATTTCACATGATAAATTTCGAGAAGAATGGGGTTGGGAGGCGGTCCGACGAGGATCATTTCGGATGAGGACCATGACTATTTCGGAAGGTTCTCCAACACATTCGCCTTGGAGGGTAGTCCCGTATTTCACAGGCATCGGTAGTGTATTTTCAAGAACAACGGGTTTTGTTTGAAAATGATTATTTTTCTCATACATGGCTTAGGCAAGTGTGAGGGAGTCAGTGAGGGCTCGAGACATGGGAATAGGTGGGTCACTTTCTCATCCATGACATATAGACATTTGAGTTGGAACTTGCATGTTTTACTTAAATGTGTGGTGTGACCATTGCATATGCACTTGGAACAGGTAGCCAGCGTAGGAGATTATCCTTTCTTGGGCTTTGCTCACCGGAGTCGTGGGACCCCCCCCTTTCAAAATTACACGAGAGAGACGGGGCTCCTTCGAGGCGTGTGAGTATGAAGAGAAGTGGGATTGTGGCCTTGAGGGGTATTTTTGTAAAATATATTAAGAACAATCTAGTTTTAATATAATTTGGCATATAAAGTGTAAAAGAGTTGTACATCAAACTCTTGTAAAATATTATTACAAATTGGTTATTTGTAAGAAAATTGCTCTGACTTGATGGGTCTCCATATAAGAGAGGCAATTAGAGTGATATCGAACAGCAGGTATTCACATGTATTCCATGATTAGCCCGGTGGTCATAGGGACCGGGATAGGGCGTCACCACAATGACTTGGATTCGGTTGTTAAAGTCTGTCATAATATTTTGTGTTACATTTCACGACGAACTTAATCAGGATTTGGTAATAGCACAATTTAATTCAATTGTTTAGTGTGTAAGCTAAAATATTTTATTATTTATGTTTTCAACCAGCAATATGTTGGTAGTACCTTGAACTAAAACCATTGGATGGTCGTCGCTAAATACTATTTATTAGCGACGAAATTGTCCCCATTGTGAACCTTTGCTAACACACCTTTCCCCGATCACCATGTTAGAAATATTGGTCGGTAAATGTTTATGGCAAATTTGTTTATCTCATTTAGGAAAAAGTCATTTTTCTTGTAGTGATACTTTTACTTATGAATATTAGTGTTGAATTGCTAAGAGTCAACTTTGTTGTAGTCATTAATTAATGACAAATTTGTGAATGTGGGAAAAAGCAAATGGAAAAACTCTAGATCGCCTAACACTTTTTGATGCAACTCACAAGAAGAAAGAAGGTACATATGTGGATCAAAATATGAAGCAGTTGATGGTATATTCTTACTTTATGTTATCATACTATTTGATTGTACTCTTGCATGCTTGGTTTCATATGTTAGTATATATTTCATGAGATGCTTGTTCTTTTTATGTTAATATAGTGCTTTGAGTTTGGCGGGAAAAACGCACAACAGGTTGAGCGTAGTGAAAGTTCCACGGAGAATTTTCAAAATATAAATGAACATATTTTTCAATAATTATTAGGTACGAACATAATGGTGAGAGTCTGAGGTCTTGGTTTAGGACCTATACAGGGAAATACTTTTGATCGATATCGTATAATGTAGGTGCTAGATGGAGTGGTAATATGAATTCAAGTCAAAATACTGAAGTGGTAAAACTTAGAGCATAACGTGACAAGGTCACATCACAACACAATGAAGTATCTAGGACATTGCACTCTCTGGTTGCATTTATTTACAAATTGTTTCTAGAATCAATTCCAACCGAAGTTAATAATTCACAGGTATAATTCTAGAATTTCTTTCTCAAAATGCCATTCTATTATTTGAACATAATTTTTTTGTTATCAATATATTTTCTTGCCATTTAAAATAATTTTTTCTATTAACATGCAAGTTAACGGTCAACATGTGCCTTCTACTAACAATCATTCATCATATTCAAGTTATGATCCTAGACATAGTTTTTAGTAATGAGTTATTATACATAGAAGTACAAATGAATTGTAAACCATTTTCTATTAGAGTTTACATAAATTAGTTTTTTTATTGCTTATTTTTTAAATTCTTGTTAAGAGATTTGATATTTTGCAATTGATGAAGTGGATATTTGATCTTCCTATGGGTTTATATATTATGATTGATGTTTATCAATTTAATCATATTTATTGGTCACAAAAAATATCATTATTAGCTTTGAATTACCAAGAAATATCAGCATAAAAAATATAGAGGTGATTCAAATTGCCTTTAAATATTATCAAATAACCGATTTGTACTTGTATTTTCCAACACTTTAGAAGGCAATTCTGCCCGTCTCTGAGAATTAATCAAATTAATTTTAAAAAAATGACGTCAACTCATAAGAGTGGTTTAAACTGCACCTACACATGAAAGTAGTAGATTTTCATCACACGTAGAGGCAATTTTGAGTGCTGCTGCAATTATGATTGGGACGATTTTAACCACCTAAATCAAACTGCCTCTATCAACCAACCCTACCCCGTCGGACAGAAAAACCACCTCTAAATGGTAGAGACGTGTTAGCTGCTTCAATGGATTTTAGAGTATTTGTTGAGACCACTACCACACTTTGTTGGAACAATTTAAATTGTCTCTATGACCTTAAAAAATCACCGTGGTAGCCCACATTTGTTGTAGTGAGTCTTTTTTACAAATAAAATTCAGCAAAGACATATACCCCTAAGCACTATTTAGGCTCACAACTATTGGAAAAAACATGTACTAAAGAAATTCAAAGAAATTAAGAAGCGTCCTCAAATTATTAGGAAATGTTGTTAAGCTTGCAGTAGGCATAATCACAGTACTTCTTCTTCTGATACTTTGGTGGATTTCTTTCATTGATGAGCTTCGGGAGAGGACCGATGGCCAGCTCCGATGGGGGCTCAAGAACACAGGCCACGACATTCTGGTCAACTCCTTATTCACAGTTGTTCTGTGAAGCACACTCTTGTACTTGCCATTGCTCAAAATCTGCAACCAATGACAATATTAATTTCTTTAACGCTTCCATAATATATCTTGATTTGTATGAACGAGCGAATGGCCGACAAAACAAATCTCAAGTACATGTGAAAGAAAGAAGAAAGAAGAAGATTTTCGACTGATCACGATACTTATGAATGACAAGGGCATTAGGGATATAGTCGACATTAAACCAATGATCGTCTCTAAAGACTTGGAGGCCTTGAACATCATTAGGAACAAGAATGGTAATGGCGCACATGTCAGTGTGGGCAGGCCCAAGAGCAAGATCTGGGCGAGGGCATGGTGGATAATAATTGATCTTCAAAAGGTGACTGTTCATCGCCTCCCAGGTTGTCTTTGAGCTCATTCTTCTCCACACCTAACCCTAGCGACAGCAAACTAAGCAGTTTTTGTCCTATTTCTTGAACCCACCTGCTGTACTCTTCGTTCATAGCCCTGAAAATATTAAAACAGAGAAAAACTTTGAAAAAAATCAAAATTGTATTATCCATTCAGATCAATTTTTCCGTAAGTAACTTTATACAAGATTACAAAAAAAGGTGTGTTCACACACCTTGATGTTATTTAGAACAGTTCCTTGTTCTCGATAATTAAAAAAAAAAAGAGCAAGTATAAATTGATGTTATAAAAGTTTTTAACGCGTTTGATAAAAGAGAGGAAGTTCTCCTCGTTTTTTTTTCCCTGTTCTCCATTATTCTTAAAATGACTGTTTCAAAGAGCAAGTATAAATTGTTCTCTGTGTTTTCTATTAGAGAACAACTTTAAGTTGTTCTCCGTGTTTTCGATTAGAGAATAGCTAAAAACCATTTTTAAAAACTGCTTTCTAGAATAGTTTTCAAGAATAGCAACCATACTAGGCCTAAGGTTCCTTTTGGATCCGAAAAGTATTAAGAAAAGAAAAAAATACTAAGAAAATTTATTTTTCCATATTTGATTTTCATCATAAAATTATGAAATAAAATCAAATATAATCATAATTATTTAAAATTTTATATATTTTTAAAGTTTTTAATTCTTATAAAACAAAAAAAAACAAACAAATAATATGAGCTTGAATAAACATATAAAAATTAATATATAGAGTTTAAACTTCTTCTATTTTTTAGCAAGCATAAGGCAGGACCATTGTGAGGGCATTTCAGACCTGTATGAAGGTGGGTTTTTAGGCCAGTAGTGGTAGTTGATAGCAGAAGGAGGGCAGATAATATGGAACAAGTGATCCACCCAAGCTTTCTTTCCCTCCACCTCTTTTTGCAGCTTGCTTCCATACCCTTCAATTGACTTGGAATCAGCTGGCTTGGCGTAAACTTCCTTTTCCACTTGTGGGAGCTCAAAGAATCCCTTCCCAACCTTCTGCAAATCGGTAATAACTTCACTGGGAATTCCATGATTGACGATCTGGAACATCCCCCACTCCCTGCTAGCCTCCTCGATAACCCTTGTGAGGTTGGCTTCATCTGGGTCGCTGAAATCAATGGTGGGGACTTGAGGGATCTGCTCACGACAGGTAGTGAGAGCAGGTTGTTCTTTTTCAGATCTTATGAACTCCGGCGGGATGGTGTCTACTGAGACGGAAGAAAACGCGATTGTCTGCACTCTCTACCTCCATTTCGTTAGGGTTTGTGGGTTTGGTCTCTCACAGAAGTGGTTTTAGACCATAATCTGAAATCTCTTGCCTCTCTCTCCTCTCCTCTCCTCTCCTTTCCTTTTCTGGGCCTTCTTAATTAACTACCTATTGTATTTAGATAAATGAATAGTTAAATTAATCGGTAGGTAAGCTCTATCACATGTAGGGGTGATGAATTAATAAATAGTTGTACTGTTGCAATATAAATAGTTTATATTTTAATTTGTTTGGCGATTGGCTGCATTACTTATCTGATTAAGCAGGTCGCATAAGATTTTTATATACTGTTTTTGTTTTTATTTGCCGACTGCCTGACCGATTGCCCCATTCTAGACCGCCAACATTTATAAATCTTGTGTGACGTTTGGATGTAGTAAATTAATGCCGTATAGACTCGTTCCAATCTCATGCAAATAAATATTAATTATCCTCATAATTGAATAATGAACTTGCATTCACTACAAGAAAAACGATGATCGTTGACATATATTATCTTGACTTATACAAATATATGTCAATATTATTCATTTAAGTGAATAACTATGATATATCTGACTTTGTTTACACGATAATGACATATATAAAAGTTGCTACATTTTCCATTATTTATATAGAATCTTGACAAATAATTTATAAGTTAATCCATAGTCAATATTTAGATGTATCAATGTAATTATATAAATAAAATTAACAATGACTATAATTTGTTTGATATGTGTAAACTAATTTACATACCAAGTCTAATAAATTGAAATGACCACTTATTTTAATAAAAGTAATAATTATGTTTAGATAGATTTTAATTTTTTAGTTAAACCAATTAAACCTTTTTGTCTGTATATCAGTAATAAAATACATAAATTTTGATAAATTTATTTTTTGAGTGGATTAATCGATATCGTAATATCTATTCATTGTGGTAAGTCTTGACGTTTCAAAAGTAGGACGTAAGGAGGGAGGGGTCCCGGGTTTGTGTCCATATGAGACAATTTATTACATCATACCTAAAGTATTTAATTGTAAAAAAAATAATTAATCAATATGACGGAGTAAAAAATATTTTGTTAATATTGATTTAAAAAATATCCAATTAATAATTAATAACTTGCTAGAAGATTTTATAAACTATTTTATATGTTTTTAAAAAAATATTATTTTATTAATATTAGTAAATAAAAAATAGCTTTTAGATATTTATATTAAGTGAATAACAAATTTTTGTAAACTGAAAATGCAAACAACAGTGTTTATAAGTTGTTTTGGTTGTTGTATAAATGCTTTGGGAAACTGTTTTGGTAGCTTGTTTTTTGGTTTGGTCATTTTTGTAAGGTAAAAATGTAAAAAGCAATTTCATGGTTATGTATATGGCAAGCTGTTTTGGTAGCTTCATTTTTTGTATGGTCGTTTTTGTAAGATAAAAGTGTGAAGAACATGACTTTGGGTAATGTATATGGCAAGCTGTTTTGGCAGCTTGATATTTTATATTCTCATTTCTTTTGTAAATAAGAGTACTCTTATGGTTATATATTACCAATATTTAGGTAAACAACAAGCTTATTGTTCATACTTGGATTGCATTTTTTGTAAACAAAATATTGTAATTAGGCTCATACTAATACACGAAATAGCATACATTCAAAATGCAAATATATATATATATATATATATATATATATATATATATATATATATATATATATATATATATATATATAAATACATGAAATAGAAAAAAAAAAAAATTTTTGTCAAATATGAGGCATTCTTCAAAAAAACATGGAAGTGATTAGTTTTACAAATTTTGAGTCATTTGATGTCTTTTAACCAAATATTTTTATTCATTGAAAAAAACTAAAATTTTAAAATAATAAAGTTATATTATCATTACACAAACAAGTATTGACCTAAATTATTATTTTTACTATATTTAAGATGTTCATTTTAAGCATATAAAAAAAACAACTTAATACTTAATAGAAATATAATATTAAAATAAATAAATAATTTAATACTTAACACTATTAAGTCTAGTATTAAGGTGGTGTTTGTTTTTTTTACTTAATACTGAATAGAACTTTTTTTGAGCTTAATGCTGAATAGCACTTAATAGCATTAAGTATTAAGTTGTTTGTTTTTTAACATTAGGTAGTGAGTAGGGATGACAACGGGACATATTATTTTGGGTTCCCGTCCCGTCTCGCTCTTAATGCCACATGTTTAATTTAATTTTAATCGGGTTTTTAACGAGAACTGAGTTTATTTTTCATCAGGCACACGGGTTCGGGTATTATTCACTACATGGAAACACAGAGAAAATTAGAAATTTTCAAAAATGGTAAAATGTTAATAAAAATAATAAAGATTGTCATAGGGTTCGAGAGCTTATAAAATTCTCTAGATCTCGGATAATGAAGCAATTTGCTTGTGGGTTAAAGTGGATTTAAGTGATCTAATGATCCTGAAAAGTTTAAAGTCCGAATTCTAAGACGAGCGGAGATTTTCGATTTTTAGGTGATAAGTTGTTAGTAACTCTAGAGACAATATTTTTGAAAATGCGAAAGTCGAGGAAATGGCTTGAAATTTGAGACAATTTAAAATAAAGTGTTGAAAAGAAATAAATTGTTTAGGGGTATAAGCAGACAGATGAGCAATATGAACCATATATTTAAAATAATAATAATAAGCCCCGCCTCGATTATATTTAAAAAATAATTTTTTATTATTTTATTTTATACTTTAATATAAATAATAATAATAATTATAATGTTTTAATAAATAATATATAAATTCATAATATTTTATTTTATGAAAAATATTAATTTTAATATAATAAAAATAAAAAAGCAAATATAAAAAATTAAGGGTAAAAAATAAAAACAAAAATAAAATGTAAGCGAAATTTGGGTAGGAATTTTCCCATCTCAGCCTCATCTGTTTTAATTTTTTTAAATGAACAAGTTTGAGAATTGAAAAAAACTGTGGCTAGGAATTCGAGGATGAGGATAGCCGAATCTAATTATACTATCCGTTGTCATGTAGTAGTGTATATTCTTTAGTTATTAACTTTGTTGGGTAATGATTGAGTTTTCTTTATTTTTGTGGAAAATAACTTTTACGAATAGAAAAAAGCCAAATATTACCAGCTTTTTATTGAGCTTTTAAAAAATTTCGATAATAAGTCGTGAAAATTTAAAAAAAAACAAACGACTTAATCTTTGAAAGCTATTCGACTTAGACATTAAGTCAAAAAACAAAGCGCGCCACCTAAGTCTTGTGAGCGTTAGTTAAATAAAGTTCTATTCTCCACCTAAAAGTATAGAATTCACGTATAATTATTAAAGGAAGAGCAAACAGCGATAATCAAATAGGAAAAGAAAGAAAGGAGGAATTACTAATGAACCATAGAAATTAAAAATTATTAAAATGAAACATGATAAGTATGAAAGCATAAGAGAATCAAGGCAAGAGAATTTTTAGAGGCATAAAAGTCTGGATGATTAAAGAGAGGAGAGAGAGAAATGAAAGCCAATAAGAAGGGCTAAATGAGAGCAACTGCAACAATTACTAAAACATAAGAAGTTCTAAAGTGGGAATCATTAAAATACGAAAATATGAGAAATGCTTTACAAAAGCCTGGGCAATTAAAGGAAAATGTGACAATAAATAAAACACAAAGAAAAAGTAGAAAACCAGAGACTATTAAAGCATATATATCATTTGGAAGAATTACTAGAGAGTGATAGAAAGGATTATCATGTGTATTATTAGAAACATAGAGAGAAGTATGAAGTGGAATTATTAGAGAGAGTGAGAATTAAATCACGGTGGTGAGAGAGAGAGAATGAGGGTAAATGTGAAACTTCCAATGAGAATACCTTTTGGTTATCGAAATATGATGAGAAAAGGGTAAAACCAAAATCTCCTACAGTCTCTCCATAGATCTCACCAAATCTTCCTCTCTTTTATTTTCCCTTTTTCACCTTATCTCCATCAATGTCCTATAATTTCATTTCTAATAAGAAGTTACCAAATGTTGAATTAAAAATTTTGACAAAAAAAAAAAAAAAACATCATACCATGAGACCTTATTATCTAAAGTTTTCAAACTAATATGGCCACACAAGATTCTGTTTACCATACAAAAAACATAATTCCCCAAAGGGTCAAAACCATTCCCATCTTGCTTGCTTTTGAATCACACTATATAATGTAAGTGAAGATGCCTCTGTGAAGTGCAAGTTATTACAACAACTACATCAATGGCGGACAAGCAATCGATTGCAGTGGCACTCATGGTGATTCTTCTAGTAGCTTCTTTTGGACAAGAAGTAAAATCTCAGAACTGCGTATATGTTGGACCATGCGAGACCATTTCGGCTTTTGTGTCAAAGGCTTTTGTTTCCCTAATGGTCCTAACGATAAACATTGCTGCTGTGAAGTTCCTTAGATTGATCATGTCACCCTAAGGCTTTGTATCACCCTTTTCCCCTCTTAATAAGGCTTTTTTACTAGCCATTTAGCCAATCTAAGTGTCCACATTTCTTTTTCTATTGATAATAATATGTCAGAAAATTCCAAAATTTTAGAGTGTTACTTGTATAATTTTATGATTTGCAAGAAAATCTCAAACCATATACTATTATGGTTTCTGAGAAAAACAAGTTAGCATTCATGGAGCAGAACAAATGCGAGCAAAGGGATAGGAGCAATGCTGAATGAGCTCTATAGTTGTTGCATACATTAAAATGAATATCTCCCCAACAGCAAAAACATTAAAATGACAAGCAAAGCTCAACAAGAAAAGCAGCCCAGAACCTTCTTGCCCTATCACCTCCTACTTTGCATCTCATATTAAGCGGGGTTATAAACCAATTTTCAAGAGACTAAGCAGTGAACTTATAGGGAAGGTATAACTTCAATTTTCAAAAGAGTTCTATGTAGTAATTCTTCAGGAAGCACTTTTAGGCTTGAGCAAAACCTAATCTCCAAATCTATGAGGGATTGTAATGCTCCTTTCTCCACATTCCATTCCTCTGGTGCTCAAACTTCCACTTAGTTTAAGAACTGTTGAGGAAAGCCTCCCCAAAAGCGAAAGCATGTTCTTCCTAAATAAGATTTGGCAAGCAATTCAGGACTTCTAAGGTTGGGGCTTATCATGTTGCGTTGGGTCTTCTACAAGTACCGTGACCGATAAGGTTAGTCGATAAGGCGCATGGGAATTGGGATATAATAAGATGGATTCCTTATCCTTAGAGCGGGTAAATGTAGGAAAGATTCACAAGGCTTATTAGAGGCTTCAATTACAGTTCCATGGCTGATTGTTTTCATCGATGGTTGAGCCTTAAAGATCGAATCTACGGCTCAACCCGAACCAGTTAACTCTTTGCTTTGTAGTTGTAATGACACTAAATAGCAGGCGATAGTGTCAATCCTAATTTCCTTATCTTGAAGTAGCGGTCAATACACCTCTCGAGGGAGTCTCCTCGTCCCACGAATATCCAGCACGATGTTAGGAGGATTGTAGGAAATCTTGCAACATGTTGGGCGCAGGTTACTTGACTACTCTACGTCAGTGTAAGTGTACTTGGTGTTGTAGCTTAGATTGAATTGGGAAGAGCGTTGATGCTAGTATGCTTCATGTACAATGTTTGAAGATTCCAGCGACTTGCTTATAGATGATGGAGCGTCTCGAGGAATGTAGATCTTAAGCGAGATATTTTAATTGTGTGTTTGTCAATTTACCTCGGGTAGCTTGGAGTGCAGACATTTTCAAGATCAAGCACGAGCAATAGTAGGAAACGACCACTAGATATGCCGTAGTGCAGAAAGTTTCCTACTTACTCTGGTTTGCTTTCTTTCGAGTAAAATGAAAAGAAAGTACTTAACCGTCATAGGTGTTAAAGATGTAGAAGTTTATGCAGTAATCACCATGAATATGATGAAAACTTATATCTTCTTTGTCGAGATGATCGTAGGAGCCCGGCGTATCTTGTTGGTGCCAAGGGACCAGCTGAGATCTTGTGTGTTGGTATGAACTCCATGAAATGTGGCTTGTTGAGCTTTGGATAACTTGATATTGTCTTAGGGCCAGCGTCCTTATAATTTAACATTCCCATTAAGCTTCTTCTTTGTTGGATTGAACCATTCCTTGAAGTATCAAAATTCAAACACCTCTGCCCAGCATCTTACGGAGTTTCATTATCGCCCACCCCTAGCTATACCAAATCTCTGCAGCCCACGATGCTATGATCTTCTTGTTGGAATAACAAAATCAGAAACAAAGTGAAATAGAAAAGACATCTCCTCATGTACAAGGGCGAGATCCTTGTGGATCACTTATAAAAGTATTGGACCAAAGTTCTTTGTTGGTCATGATGAAGCTGTTGAAATCTGATCGGCGGAAGGCCGCAACGGGTGGGCGAAGGCGGTCGCCTCGGGCCCCCACATTTTTCTTAAAAAATAGGCCCATGAAGTTGACTACCGCCAATAATTTAGGCCCTCTTAAAACCTCACTTTTAGCCCTCCTCCTCAAGTCCCATAGTCTCATCCACATTACGCCCAGCGCCCAGACACCCCTCGGTTACTCTCGGAGATCGAGAATCCGGTCCAGGTCCGGTCACCGGTCCGGTCTCGGATTCGGACAGTCTCCGTCTGTCCAGAGATCGGATCCGAATCAGGTCTAGATCCGGTCGCCTTGATTCGCCTTGTCGCCATTCGCGGTTCGCGGGCGGCCACGTCTCCCGTCATGCGCTCTCACTTCTCGATCGAGGGTTCCTTTACATTCGTACATTCCGGATTTTGTAGCTTTGTAAGTGACAGTGACGTCAGTCGGAGTTCGAATTTAAATATTGGAATATTATATTGGGGATCTAATCATACTTTATTTAAGTTAGCAAGTTGCATTTGATTATTATTTAGACTAATTTCAGCAATATATTTAATTATTTTATAACCTCACTTCAGTTATAGCCATATGGTAAATTTGGATAGTTGTAATATTCGATTATAAACATTGCTTTTGGTATTGAAAATCTATTACCACACATAGGCGTGGAAGTAAACTTTCAAAATTTAATGGTTCATCGAGATAAATTTTTTTTATTTTTTGCTCTTTGATAAATTGATTAATTGATTAATGCCCATTTTATTTTCCACTCGGTTTTCTTGGAAACGAATAGAGGATTTGGTCACATTGCACCGCAAGGTAAGTTTCCCATTTTTCATAATTAATTTTGAATATTTTCGTGTATTTTCAAATAAATAAGTAGTAAAGTGTGATAGACTGAGGCGGTGGTGATAGGAGGTTGGGGTGAGCCTATTGAAAGGAAACTGTTGTGTGTTGATTGTTGTAGAATGGTTATAGGAGGTTGGGGTGAGCTATTAGAAAACTTTGTTTATTGTGTTGATTCTTTGTAGAATGGTTATAGGAGGTTTAAGGGTAAACTGTTGAAAACCTATTTATTGTGTTAATTGTTATTTGTATGTTGATTGTTGTAGAATAGTTATAGGAGGTTTGGGGTGAGCCTATTGAAAACCCTCTTTGTGTGTTAATTTTGAAAATGCACATATAAATTGATTGGATTCCAAAATGCTAATTTATTTAATTTCTTTCTTATTTTAGGGTTGATCATACAATCATGTCTTCTAATAAAAGTATATATTAAAATGATAAAAGGAAAAAAAGTAAGATAGAAATTGATTCGGTCTCAAGAAGGAGCTCTTTTCAAGTTTTCAATTAATTCGACAAAGCTGAGACTTGAGTCGAATGATAATATTCAAAATGAAGAACATCTGGACTTGATTAATGAAGAAGAAGAAGAAGAACCAATCGATATTCAAATGAAAGATAATCAAGCGTGAATGAGAGTTGTCAAAATCAGGTTGATAATATGAAGTGCAGGGCTTTAAACATTTATGATCAAGTAATTGGAATCATGTAACTGAAATTTAAAGAGACTTGTTAGTAGAAAAGGGTCCGATAAGGAAATAATGATGATAATTTTTGAAAGATGATCATGGTAGACATTTCTCATCTGTCCATTACCTTGATCATTACCAAATGGAGAGAAGCGAGGATAGGAAATGGCTAATGTATTCACATATGAGCCATAAAGTATATTGTTTACATTTGTAAAATTTGTTGAAAGAAGGAAATAGTATCAATTGGCCCGATGAAGGATTCAAAGATTGGAAAAATCTTAGTCATGGAGCTTAAAACTCATGGAAACTAGTGATGAACATTGGAAGCACATGAAAGGTGGGTTGAACTCACTTTGAGGTTGGGGGAAAAGTAAACGATTGATAAAGTATCTGTGAATGTCGATAAAGGAAGGTGCTTTGGAAAAATGTATTATATAGGATTCTTCTTTGTTGTAAAGACTTGCTACAAATAATAGTATTGCATTTCGGGGAACTGTGAGAAGATTTTTGAAGAGCATAATGGGAATTTTCTTAGCATAATTGAAATGATTGTTGAATTTGATCCAGTGATCACGAGGCACCTTGAGTATCAGCCAGAATGAAATTGATATCACTATCTTAGTCCTGAGATCCAAAATGAATTGATTCAAATCTTGTGAATGAAATTAAAATTGCAATTGTTGAAGAAAAGAATTCGAGAAAGCAAAATACTTTTAATTAATACTTGATTGCACTCGGATATAAGTAAGTGTTGAGCAAATGTCACTTGTAATACGATGTGTGGATATTTCAACTAGTCCAGATGAAAGTAAAAAGTTCTTTACAGAATTTTTTTAAAGTTGATGATACAACCCAGGGAAGGACTTTTAATGTACTTTTACAAGTTTGCAAACTCTTGGGCTTGATGTTGATAATATAATAGGACGAGGGGATATGATGGCTCGATATGAAGAAAGGGAAATTGAGGTGTTCGAAAAGAGTGCTTGACATAAATCCTAGAGCATTTTACACACCATGTGGTTGTCATAGTCTTAACCTTACACTTTACGATATAAATTTGTCTCTTGTACTAAATTTGCTGAATTTTTGGAGGAATACAGCATTTATATGCCATTACATTTCGTCTTCTCAAGCGTTAAGCGATTTCGGGGATCATGTTAGCGGTCTTTCACTTAAGCCATTATCTCAAACGTTGGGAGGTCGTCTTGAGAGTGTTAAAGCGTAAGGTTCGAGATTAACCTTGCGTAAAAGTGCTATACTTCCTTGGGAAACGAAAAAAGATGATTTTAGATTTTCGTGATGCTCGGAGTGTAGCAAAATCGAACTTGATGATTTTGAGTTCTTAGTTGCTTTGGTTATTTGGCACAGAAGTTGTTGTTCTTTGATAATGTTGTTAGCAAGACTCTTCAAGCGGAGAACATGCATATTGATGTTCTTTATATAATGTCATTTGAGAGGACTAATTGAATTTCTTAAAATTATAGGGAAAATGGATTTGTGGAGCCATAGGCGAAGGTAAGGGGGAGTGAATGACATGGAGATTGAACCAGTTTTCATCAGGTATCATTCGTAGAAAAGAAGCATTTTGATGAGAATGTAAGTGAAGAGGTGACTGTCAGTGAAGAATCCTTGAGTTAATTTTTATATATGTTGTTGATCAAGGCATTTCTTCACTTGAGCGAGGTTTGAAGCCGATTTCAAATATATGCAAAAATTTTGGATTTTTATTTGATTTGAAGGCATTTAATTCTACCAATAATGAATGTTTGAAGACCAAGTGTAACAATCTTGAAGAATGTTTAAGACATGGCATGCAATGTGATATTGATGGTAAAGATTTATTTAGGGAGTTGGAAGTCTTGAAAGGACTATTGCCAACAGGAGTCAAAGGGCCGATTGAAGTGTTGAATCATTTGAAGCTAATGGATGGTTGTTTCCCAAATGCATGGATTGCTTATAGGATATTGTTGACCATTCCAGTTACAGTTGCCTCTGGAGAAAGAAGCTTCTCAAAGTTGAAGTTGATTCAAATCCTTACCTTAAATAACAATGTCACGAAAGGCTAAATGGGTTAGCTATGTTATCCATTTAAGTAGTTGTGAAAGATTGAGTATGAAACTTTAATTAAGCGACTTTGCGATAAAGCGCAAGAAGAATAAAGTTTCTATGATTTGTTGATATTGATGGTTTGTTCACGAGGAAATGATTTTAATTAATTAAATGAAACAAATAAATAATATTTTGATTTATGTTATAATTTTTAAGGCGGGTTTCTAAAGTTATATTTTTGTAAATACGGAAGAGTCAAATGCTCTTTTGTAATTAGCGAGAGATAATATTGAAGTTTGCTTAATTGGGTATGTTTTCCTATAAAACTTTTATTTTTGTTGTTGCATTTTCCTATCTAATATATAGTTTTTATTGATAAAATGAGTTCTTTATTATTGTTTACTAGTATTTGTTTGATATATTTTTAGTGCATGTAGTAGTGGTGATAGGAGGTTCGGGGTGAGCCAGTAAAACCCTCTTTGAATTGATTGTTTGTAGTATGATTTTGGGTTTTAACATGTAATAAAAACTAAGGTTTTAGGCTTAATATTAACATTACAAGTAAAAAAAAATTTATCGCAATAGGCACTTTTAGAATCTGCGCTGGGCACACCGCGTACGGGACCGGCCTTGAGTACGGTGGACCAGTCTTCAATGGTTGCATCCTTGTGTGAGAGTGCTTCTGCCAATTTTACAATCAGCAGTGGCAGCCCCCCACATATTTTTGCAATTTCGTCTTGCAGCTTTTGCAATTCTGGGGGTATGCTCACATCCAAAGCACGTGAGTAATGGCCTTATCTCCTCGTCTGTACGTAACCGCAGAGGGTGAGGATCACGCTTTATTTTGAGATTTGGAGGTAGCCTCGTTTTGGTACTAGTCAAAATCATTCTACTGCCATTTAATGTTTGTTGAAACACGTGTAGCATCTCGTACGGGAAATACGAATCATCAAGAACTATGAGAGACCTGTTGTTAATGAAGGCAGCTTTCAGCCGTTTCATCTCCTCCTTGTAACTCCGCACATACACGAATTTTATCCCTCATTGCGGAGGAGAATTCATTGGCCTCCCTGAGAGTCCAAACGCCAAAGGGGAAAAGATCAATAACAGCTTTATGGTTGAAGATCAGCTTTGCCAAGGTTGTCCTTCCAATCCCTTCCATACCCATAATTGGAATCACTATGAAACTCTCATCTTCTGTAAGAAACCGTGCTATCATGGCGTGTACATCAACACCAAAGCTGGTGAGATTCGGTTCTTGCATTGTTGGCTGTGATGGGATTCGATCAGAAGGATTGCTACTTTGACCTTGTGGGTTGACTGCTGTTGTTGGCCAGTGGATAGAGAGGTTGCTGGATCTTAGCATATATTTTGTCCATCTCACAGCAAGTTTGTCCTGAGATTTCGGTTTTCCAAAAGCAGAAAGAAATGCCCTGGAAGGTCCCATCCAACTTCTTTTCTTGAGCTGTTCTGTTCTGTACTTGATGATAAAGTCATCCATGGCAATCACGGCAGACAGGGCAACATGGGAGAGCTCCTCCATCCAAACCATTCCAGAATCATCTAATTCTACTGATTCTAAGCTTTTGATAAAACCATTCAAGGATCTGATTTTGTCTAGTACCCGCATGACCGCCTTCTTGGTAGAGGATTGAATTGCCCCCTGAGATAGCAGAGCTGATACCTTCTCTTCCACTGGGGAAACCATTGTGTTCGCCACACTCTGACTATGACTACATACCAAAAAGATGTCTGACCAAATATCTCTTCAATGCTGTCGGTGTGGGGAGGCAGACTATTTTACGGAAATTAAGGAACAAGGAAGAGAAGGGATCTTAGACTTGATCAATTCGAGCTTCTTGTGGATTCTGAGTAACAAAAGACACCTCTCCCAATTTCCTACTCTGTTTTTCTTTGAGGCAGATCTGAGAATAAGGTCGTCAATCACATCTTCAAAATCATAAGCAACGTCCGTTAATTCCTCTGGGGAATAACTATATTTAACCCGAGCGTCCATCATCTTCTTTTGGATCCATTCAACTTCTTCTTCAACTCCAACGAAAACTGATGGTTCTTGAATCCTCAAAACATAAAGTTTCTCTATCACCCGTAACAACACTATCTTGACCAAATCTTGTGTGTGGTTCATCCTGATCAACATAGAGTTTCTAAGCCGCATCTTCTTAGCTTCTTCATTCGTACCCTCTTCCATCGTCCTCCCCGCCTCCTTCCTTACCTTCCTTGTAGAATGTTCCTGCATCATTTTTCTGCAGGGAAAGGAACAGAAAAGCTTTCACACAGAGCTTAATTAAAACAATCTTATATAATTATTGACAGAAGCAGATTCTGCTTTTCAACCCAAACAAGAATCTAGAAATTAAGCCAAGGGAACAAAAAACAAACTCGAAGGCAAAATATCTAAGAAAATTGTCAAACAATAGAGTTTCTGCAGAAAGATTTCAAAGAGATATGTGCTTAAAAGCAGAGATATAGATGTGATTACATCCGCAAAATTAGGTCCTAAAGGGAAAAACAAATTGTTTTTTATATCTATATACAAGATTGGTCAACTATCGCAATTTCTAGAGTTAATTACACAAATTGTTTCTATATCTATATACAAGATTAGTCGACTATCATAATTTAAGTTAATTAGGAATCGATCTAATGTGATACCACGACTCATGTGGAACACTCACTCGAGTTGGTGCGTAGATGTATCATGCCCCAACATCGAGTATCCATAAAACACCTTCCTTGAAGCTGCCTTTGTGAGCTTATCGGTAGTGACTCGGATTGAATAAATGGGGTGTACAATCTTTTTCATCGAGGGTTCTGTGATGAAATAGCGATCAACTTCAACATGTTTAGTGCGATTGTATTTGACGAGATTTTTGTGCAATTTGAATGGCTGCCTTATTATCACAATAGAGATTCATAGGTGTAGCATATTCAATCCCCAGTGATATATTCCTTATCCTGTATAGTGCATACCATGGGCCATACCTCGAAATTCAGCTTCAGCACTTGATCTTGCTACTACCTTTCCTTCTTGCTTTTCCAAGTGACAAGATTACCTTCCACAAAAGTAAAATAACCGGATGCTGGACCTTACGGTTGTTTGATCCACTACTTAATCGGAATCACATGTACCCTTCAATGTTAGAGATACCATTTTTTGAGAACAACAAACCTTTTCCTGGAGCACTCTTTAAGTATCTTAAGATCCGATAGACTGCTTCCATATGTTCTTCACTCGGTGCATGCATGAACTGGCTCACAACGCTCACCGCATATGATATATCTAGCCTTGTGTGTGATAAATGGAGTTAATCTTCCAACTAATGATACTTGACCCTTGTGCATTTGGGGCTTGATCTGGGAGAATTCCGAGCTTATGATTCATTTCCATGGGTGTCTCTACTGGTTTGCAATCAAGCATTCCGGTTTCATTTAGAAGATCTAACACATATTTTCGCTGTGAAAGCAAGACTCCATGTTTCGATCTTGCTACCTCAATTCCCAAAAAATATTTAAATTGAGATCCTTCATTTCAAATTTGTGGCTAAATACTCTGTAAAGCTTTCATTTCGCATGGGTCATCTCTGTAGAACCATATCATCAACATACACAATTAAAGTTGTTACTTTTCCTTCTTTGTGTTTATAAACAAAGTGTGATGATATGAGTTATTTTGCTTATAGCGAACTCCTTCATTGTAGTCGAGAATCCTCCCAAACCATGCTCTGGGTATTTGTTTGACCCGTACAATGACTTTTTTTAATTCACGAGACCACGCTTTGCATGAAGAACCATTTTAACTTTCAGAAATTGGTAGCTCCGTATGAACCTCTTCTAAATCTCTCCATTAATGAGAAAGCATTTTTAACATCAAATTGTTCTGCGAGAGGCAGTCTCGATATCTTTGCTATAGATATAGAATGTGGGTGTAGTGATCTTGTAGCAGTGTAGTATCTGATAGTACATCCCGTACCTTTGTGTATATCATATGACTAGTCGGGCTTTATATTTTATCAATACTTCCATCTGGTTTGAGTTTCACCGTGAACACCCATGCATCAATTGGCTTCATTCCTTTGGCGAGTGGAGACGAGTTCCCAAGTGGCATTCTTTTGTAGAGCCTCCATCTCTTTGTTCATGCCTTTCTCCATTTGGATCGACCCGATGCATCCTGCACATTACTAGAATAGAAAGCGTGGACAATTGATTAACGGTAAATGCATACGATTCGGTCGACTATGAGATGACACATAGTTGTTAATTAGGTATTTGGTCTTGGCTTGAGGATCGGGTTCATCTTGTTTTTTGGAACTCCTATTGATCTTTAATGGATATCTGGGAGGCACCATTTTTACTAGCGAGGAACATATGTTTCATTAGACTCTCAAACCGCAGGATTCATACTTGAGGGAGGAACATTACAGGTTGATTCTTCGAGTTAATGGTGTAGATTAGAGGCGACTGCGGGGGTATCGGTGGTGATTACTCCGAGTTTCATGATTGTGATCACGGCCTTGTTGCCTGACATGCTTAAAATGTTCATTCACCTTTTCGACTCAATAAACTCATCACCTGCCACTCTCTTGTTGAATATTCTCGACTCAAATAAACTCATCCACCTCCGCCCATTCTCTTCACTTGAGCTCTCCCCCTGAATAGAATTTTTAGAGACTCCCCCGGAGTAATAAGGCTCTAATTCTCGGAAAGAGACATCTAGAGTCACATGTAGCTTTCGGGTTTGTGGATCATAGCACCTATATCCTTTTTGAAATTAGTGGCAATAACCTGTCGTTTGCACATGGATCGAGTTTATTTCTCAAGATTTTGGGGATGTGAACATATCTGAAGGTACATCCAACTCGGGGTTGAATTCGGAAGATGGGGTAAATGGGATTGCAATTTCTGTTGAGGAGTTTGAAAGTCTGTGCGAGAAGGTGTTCGGTTGATGGTAGGCGCGGATTTCATAGCTTCACCTAATAAAATCTGAGGCATGTTCATGCAGAAGGAAGACACGCACTACCTCCGAAGTTATACATTCTTTCTCTGCTTGATCCATTTTGTTGTAGACATAGGTGCATGAGGTTTGATAATGAGGAATTCCATGGTTTCTCAAAAATTCCCAGAAAGGCATCCATCAAACTCGGTACCATTGTCGGATTACGAGCAAGATACGCTTTTGATACTAGGTGTGAGTCATTTTGTGAAGTGCAGATATAGACATAAATCACTTTTTAATAAGTAGGGACACCCCGAGTCATTCTAGTGCGTGTCCCGATATAAATGTCACCAAAATGCGAGCTCCGGATATAGAGAACCTTTGCGGGACCCCCGAACATCGAGTGAATAACTTGAGTTACGAACTTTTATTGGACTTGGTGAATAAAATCTCGAACGGCTCTTAGCCCGATTCACAGAATGTCTGATAAATTCCCTATCATTCGATCTACGAAAAAGTTGTGGTTGCAATTTCTTAAGATAACCAAAAGAAAGATGTCCTAATCTATGGTGCCATAACCATATAGTTGTTCGAGCCTTGTCTTTACTGCTAGTTTGATTTGCCTGACTGATTTTCGATCCCTCGTTCTCTGGCAACTCTAAGTAGTAAAGTTTGCCCTGTCTAACACCATAACGAATCTTGGGTTAGAATGTCGCTTGAAAGACCTGAAAATGAGGGCGAAAAGTTACAGTACAGCGAGTTGAAACAATTTGGCTAACGAGACAAAGGTTGTATTCAAGAGATGGAATAACGAGACGAGTATCTAATGTAGGAGTATTAGACAAGATAACGAATCCTTCCCGATAATAAGGGAGGTCTTTACCATTGGTATGGAAATAAGCGATTGAGAAGAAGGAGAAGCAGTTTAGCCCATTTGAATCCCCGTCATGTGATCGGATGCACTGTATCGATAATCGATTACATTCTTAGGATTCGCGAGAAAATACGGATCTTTACCAATAATACCTAGATGGGCAGCATTTGCGGGGCGTAGTTGATTTTCTTAGATGATGTCATCATAGCTTTCCCGGCAATCTTTTACGAGGCTTCTTTGAAGTCCCACCACTCGAACTCTTGGCTGACTTCTGAGGGTGATGGGTTTCGGGGAAAAATACGTAATATGATGGTTTCTTGCAGGACTTCTTTGGGATCAGGCACCGCGCTGCGATGCCATGTCGAACAATAGAGTTTAACGAGAAAGATTTGAAGAGATATATTCTTCTCTAAAATAGAGGCAATATAGATCTGATTACATCCACAAAGTGGAGTCCTAAAGGGAAAAACAAATTGTTTCTATATCTATATACAAGATTGGTCATTATCATAATTTCTAGGATTAATTACACAAATTGTTTTCTATATCTATATCTGAATTGGTCAACTATCATAATTTCTAGGATTAATTACCGAATCCCGATCTAATATTGCGTCTGGCTCATGCGGACAAAAATGTTAAGAAGATAATGAATAAAATGAAATCGAGCGAAATTACTAAGGCATAATAAATATTCAATAATCAGTGATGTTAGGAGGATGACAAAAGGAGAGATGATGTTGCAGAAAATGTAAAAATTTTAGTTGTTTCTTACAAGAAGCTGTAGGCGACAATGCCGGCCCCGACAAAACTCAGTAGCCATTTCATATTGCCAAGATAAAGCTGGCCTTAGCGGAGTTCCCCTTCCACTGCTGTGACAAATGGCTAAGAAACAATCAAGTAAAACCAAGTCTTTTTTTATTCTTCCTTTTTCATTTAATATTCTCGTTTTCTTTGTTTCCAAGCCAATTGGCACTCACCACCTTCCTCTTCTCTTTCTAAGAACATCCCCTTGACCTCTTTTCTCCTTTCCCCTTCCTGTACATATATTTTACTCTGAAAGCAACTTACAGTGACATCACATGTTGACCCCCCAATACCATCAGTTCCTTTGTCTTTTTCTCT
Source organism: Tetrastigma voinierianum (assembly GCA_016808115.1). Classification (NCBI taxonomy): domain Eukaryota; kingdom Viridiplantae; phylum Streptophyta; class Magnoliopsida; order Vitales; family Vitaceae; genus Tetrastigma; species Tetrastigma voinierianum. The sequence continues at coordinate 168,617 of JAEQBH010003252.1, forward strand.
ATCAAAGAGAATGGCCTGCTTCCACCCTTTTTCTAGGAGGAATACTGGAAGGCTCTTCTGGAATGACTTGTAACATAAACAACTACAAATAGATTTACTTGGAAAGTAAGGTTTTTATTTTAAAAAGTAAAGGTGCATGGGAAATGGGAAATATTTTCTTAGCCGAAGTGAGGATGCCGTCCTTGATGAAGGTTAAACCAAATAGTTTCGAATTGGAGTAACTTTGAAAGTAAAGCATGGCAATACATGTATAATCCTAACATTATAGCAATTGATGAGTATTGAGTAATATCATGGACTCTTCCATGGTAGAGTCACTATTTTCTTTTTAATCCTTTTTGAATCCTTTAAGGATTTCAATATGGTATGAAAAGTACTTTATCATCAATGAGACTTTTGTTTTGGATAAATAGGTTCAAACGATGTCTGAGCCCCCAAGGGCGAGACAGTTGCTGTAGTGCAATAAGTATGCAAGCTAAATGATGACTCTGATCGATCTTATTCATGTTCATGTTCTCCTGTTGCTCAACAAGATGATGGCAACATTACAATGAGTAATATCACTGCATAGGGTTCCTAGATTTTCTCAAGCTTTCTGGGAAGATCTCCAGTTTTCCTTTAAAATACCAAACACTTATTTATCATTATAAAAACCAGAGATGAACATTGATTGGTACTCGCATTGTGTCTATGAATGTACATATTCACGGAAGCATAGATAACTTTTGTCATCTAGTACATGTGCTCATGTGAAAATCCAAGTAAAACATTTAACACAACTCCAAATGCTATAACATAAATCCTTAAATAAATAAAGAAAGACCTGTAAGACATAAATGGTTGAAATGGGCTTTAGATGTATTAAAAGATGAAAAGAAGATAAAGATGAGAGAAGATCAGGAATTCATTAATTTCTGGCAAAATTGGCAAAGCCAAAAACAATTGAGCAGCTCTTCACCTTATCTGGGCTGCTTGGTATGTTGATCCGATCAGCCCTGTCTTATAGAATCAGATAGCTTCTCCATTTCTGTGCAAACTCCCAATCATCCCATTGTCTCTAGCCATCCTGCAGGCATAAAAAAATCCGAGGCTTCCAATGTTTTGCAGCTTGGTTTTCTAGCTGTTGTGGACTTCCTTTCTTGAAAAATCTTCTAAGGCGTGTTCAGGAAAAAAAAATGAAGGATAGCTGCAATTTAGGCCTTAAATTTTTATGGCATTCTGGAAACTGTATTTTAATTACCCTGTTTGGAACACCAAAACCACAGGCTAAACGTCTGGTTCCAAAACCAAATGTAGGTCTCAATTAATTTGGTGAAAACTTATGATTAGTATACTTTTGTACCCTAGATAAAGGAGAAAATATTATTCATGATTGCACTAAATTGATAGATCTAAGAATATATATAAACAACCAATACCAGGTGATAAAGGACATGTTTTATTTTTAATCGATACCAAATAATTAGAATGAAAAGCAAGGTCACTAAGAGTTCTCTAGCCTTTAGCCTTTAATCAGAATATGGGCTAGAGAAATTCATTAGTCTTGTAATTAGGGGTACAACAGCACATATTGGCAGAAGAGATGGAAAACCAATCCAAAATGAGCTCTATTAATTAGTATTTGAATATCAAAACGTTGACATAAAAAGCAAAGCCCAAGACAAAGTAGTAGAGTTTATAACATTCAAGCAAGTCGTCATATCCATTTCTTCCCTCTCGCACATTTAAGTCACAGCTTAATCAAGCATAAAAAGAGCAATCCATTGCATGGTGTCTCGGGAGGTGGGTTATACTAAGCAAGTTATAAACCAAAATTTGAACAGATTGTGTAATGAACTTACGGATCAGGATATTTAACATCAATCTTCAAGACTGGACTCATATCTGCAATTCCTCCAGGAATGACCGAGGGAAACTCCAGTACTGCACGATCTCGAATCTCGAAGAGGGCTTGTAGGGCTCTTTCTCGACCTTCCATTCCTGCAGTTGATCTAGCTTCCATAGTTTAAGAACTCGAAGTTGAGGAAAGCCTCCCCAACAACAATGCATGCTCTTCCCTACATAAGATTTGGCTAATAATTTAAGACTTCTAAGGTTGGGGAGTTTATCCAGTGACTACATTGGATCTTGGGTAAGTTCCGATCGGATAAAGTAAGGTCGATGAGGCTAAGTGAGAACTATTAGAGTATATTTAGGGTTTCCTTTTATTGGATCTATGCTTTTATTTCTTTGCCCATGTATTGGTATATATATATAACTCATCTCTCTCAATAATAATTAAGTCTCTTTCATAATATGGTATAAGAGCCATAAGTTTAACAACAAAAAAAAAAAAAAAAAAACAACAACCTTAGTCGTCCCTACTGCTACTGCTCATGATCCGCCTTCTTTGTTAGCCCTTATCCTTCTCAATGGCCAATGAAGCTTCTTCCTACTTCTTTGTCATGCCTCCTCGTGATGCAGCGTGTGTAGAGATTGATCGCCTCGAACTTAATCGTTCTCAATGTCGATTGCTTGAAGCGCAGCTAAAACTCACGGCCCTTGGGTATTTCGCGTAGGCGCTCAGTCTCACATCTCTCATTCGGTATGATCTGCCAGGCAGTCGATGGCTCGAAGTTGTGTCTCGCGTGTCTTCTGTGATTCCTCCCCAATCAGATCATATTCTACGGCTCTTAGAGACCAATTGTTGGGATTTGGTTGTCGTGCATGCAGGTGGGTTTGTCTTTGCCTCTCACCACGTCTCGAGGCTGCGTGGACCCGATCTCGAAAATACGTATACCTCTCCTTCGCACGGACGGATCATGATCCATCGCCAGAATCTTGGTAGCCCTCAGTAAGGTACTCGGACTATTACCTACTATATGCAAGATGTCGAACACAAAGCTATATGTAGGCTCAACCGGGGCATCACGAAAAGCGATTACTCAGCATCATGTTTGTCATTTACCTAAAGCTATTTATGGGCTCAAACAGGCTCCACGGGCTTGGTACTAGGCACTCCGCACCTTCTTGCTCGGGCTTGGCTTTGTCACATCCGTCTGAGCTAAATCCCTCTTTGTTTACTCCTAAGGTAATGCACTCATCTATTTCCTGGTTTATGTTGACGAATTGATTATTACAGGCAATGACCCCTCCCTTGTCGACAATATTATCCAGTAACTTGACTCTAAATTCTCCATAAATGATCTTAGTGTGCTATCTTTCTTCTATGGCGTTGAGGTTTTGTCCACATTGACGGGTCTTCTACTCTCTCAACAAAAGTATGTTATTGATCTTCTGAGGAAACATAACATGCTAGACTCCAAGTCTGTCCCCACCCCGCTTGTCGTCGTTACTTCTCGGCGCTATAGATGGATCTGCCGTTCCAGTACCACCGTGTACCTATAACACTAAAAATATACCATAACAGTTTTTGGACATGTTTAGGGTATAATAAAAGTTAAATATGAATTTTCGGGAAATAAAAACAGAAACCCGGAATTTGTATAGGATAAAACAAGGGTAAATATGTAATTTTCCAAAAAGGGACATAGAATTCATAAGATAAGAAGGCTATGGGTTAAAATAGAAATGTGCCTAACTTGATTTGCAAAAGAGGAACTTAAGGACTAAGTGAAATAAATGAAAACTTAACCCGAAAATGGGTTTTTAGGAGCTTGAGCATGGCTGAGAGAGATCTTTGATTTAAATTGGGTGAGTGCTCATTTTGGGGAGAAGCTGACAGTAGAGAGAGAAAGAGAGGAGAAGAAGAAGAAGAGAAGAAGAAGAATAAGGGAAGGAGAAGAAGAAGAAGAAGGAAGAAGAAGCCAAGTTTAAGGTATGGATACATGTTTTGGGTTGTATGGAACTACCTTGGATGTAAGGATTTCTTGTTTGGCATTTGATCTTTCTAGGGTTTTGTTAGGATTTCATCCCAACCCTAGATTTCTTGAAAGTAGGGTTGGTAAAACCCTAAATGGTATAACAAGAGTATGGAATCCTCCATTTGAGGTTGGATTCATGGTTTAATTGCAAGTGATGGAGTTTAGGTTTAAAACAAACCCTAACCATTCTTTATGTTTGGTTTATGTATGGGTTATGACCCATATTAGAGTTGTTTTGGGAGTAATTCATGATAGGTTTTTGGTGTAAGATAAGTATTGAAAGATGATTTGAGTAGAATAGAGTTCACAAGTGAATGTAGATGGTTTTAATGTGTGTATTGAGTATTGAGTTGGTTTTGGTGGAAATATATGGAAAATGGGAGAAAAATCCTTTACGGGTATTTTAGGTGTGATGCAGGTACCACATGTTATGATCATTGGTCACCGTCTTGTACCTAATGTTCTATTTTGGACCAGCTTTAGTGTTTTGGCCATAACGTGGTCATTTCTTATCCAAATTGAGTGATTGAAGTGGCTAAGTAAACTAGACTTCAAGGAAAACAAATCTCCACGAAATAGAATTGCCTTGATTCTCACCCCGTTTGGCACGAAAGTCACTCGAGTGGAGTATGTTTAAACCGATTTAAGTTGCATTATGAACATAGAGTAATCCCGTTGTTTTAGGACATATCTTGAGTTTTCGGTCACTCCGATTTGGGTGATTCAGTTGGAGAAGAACCCTTAGCATCTTAGCTTCAAATGAGTCTGAGAACCGAGTGTCAGAGTATAGAGTTAAGACCTGAAAATGAGTATTTGGTATCCTAGTGTAATAAGGCAAGTGACTAGTTGGCATGAAAATATCATAACTTGAGTTTGGATAATTCAATTAGAATTATTCCAATTTCTAAGTAAGTAATTCCTTAGAGAACGAGAATACATGAATGATGTGTGATACCATAGGGTGTCATATTGTAAAAGTATATGAAATGTCATATGTAACAGGCATAAAACAGGAAAAATATAGGAAATGCAATATGTATAGATGTGTTCATGAAACATGAATATGATATGAAACATGAAAACGAATTGAAACATGAACATGAACATAAAAGACAATATGTCGCGAACTCGTAATGTATGAATTTAGAATGCCTAATTATTACGTACAAATAAAATAGATTATATATGATTATTATCGCTATAGCAGGAAGATAGCAGAATGATATTAAATAAAGGAATGAACAAGTGATAGCGATTAAGAAGGCTATGAATAGATAAAAGACTTGATGATAAAATTGAATGAATAGCCATTTGATAGAAGTCTGAAATGCGTGTATAGATACCTCGAGTATAGGTATAAGCTCTATAACTCTTAGAGATGAATGATATAAGTTTGCTATAAACACACAAATATGTATATAAGTTGTTATATCTGAAATGAAAAATGCAAGGTGAATAAATGATTGTATATCGCATATGATTACGGATGACCATAATTATTCGGGAATATGAGATATGTCTTGAACATAAAATACACATGGATTATGCCTTAGAGCCTAGTAGAGGGATAGATAGGCATGCCTATAGGGATACGATTTAACTGCGGCATACGAGTTTACAATATCGAGGCCGTTTGAGTGGATGACATAGATCAGCGTTTGGATCATTACATGGCATAGGTCACCATCTCGTACAGTGATGATACCTTCGGGTATATACGGCTTGTTTGGGTCACATATTACATGGCATAGGTCAGCATCTCGTGCGGAGTGATGATACCTTGGTATATACGGATAGAAAATCAACTGTCTCGTGCGGTGATAGTACCTTTGAGTACATACGAGTTATTTCCGTATCATTCTAAGGTATTTCAGACATGAAACATAAAAGAAAATGACAAATATATGCAAATGAAATGTAAAGAATATATGACTTAATATGAGAAGTATATCACTACTATGCGATGATGATATCACAGTCTGAGATAAGAAGAAAAGGTAAGATGATATAAAAAGTATATGAGATATGATAAGGCATGAAACATAAAACAAATGATAAGTATATGCAAATGATAAAAGTACATGAATAAGACCCAGTATGCTTAGCATATTTCTGTACCGTACTTTGTACCCTCGGGTACCATATGTTCCGATTTGTCTGATATGCACTCCTACGGGGGAGATGTATAGGATGATATATGTATATATCTCTATCAATGAGCTTGATAGACCAAAAATATGTAAATGATAGAAGATCTGATATTGATAGGACACATCTAGTATACTTAAGGAATGTGCCTTAGCATACTTCTATTGCAATGTATGATAGGAATAAGTAAAAGTATACAAAACCTGATAAATTCATGGAACATAAACCATGTAAATTTGAATAATGAGCAGATAAGAGAGAAAGGAATTCGGTTAAAGCTGTAATTGTACCTACGGGTACCTGCGTATAGTCTACGTACTCTACGGGAGATGTAAGAATTACATTAAAAGAAGTTATAAGGTACAAGAGTAGACGAAATTATGTAAATGACATAAACAGGAACATGATACGAAACTAGAAAGTCATGAAACATGTAAAAGAGATGAATCGAGATACGCCCGACATGAATATATATAACTGCGAATATGATCGACTTGTCATACATATGCAAAGATAGATTGCAGCTTTATAAAAGACATGACACATGGAAGTAATACGAACATGATAATGATATGGAATCTGAAAAAAGATAAAACCTACATGTGTAATATGATATGAGTTAGAAGTCACATACGAATAGGTTTCGTTATATGCATAAGGAAAAGTAAATGTAAAAAGAGTGTGATGATGATTATTGTTATTAGTGCGATCCGCATTTATATGTTCCCAGCTGGCGTAAAGCAGCACGGGTGTTCAATCGGGTAGAGTAAGAGAGGAGGAAAAGGACAAGACATTCCACAACGGCGGTCACGAGTCATCTCGGAGATGGGGTGCTCATCGGTATTATAGCGATCTCGATGTTATATATTAGATATGTATATGTATAAGTGTTTTATATAAGATGTAAGCTCGATGAAGGAGTATGATTATATTTTGTATTCCCTTTTACAAATATATTCAATAGCAAATATACATGTATAACCAAATGAGATTTCGGTATATGTGTATAGATTTTGATGGACACCACTCGTTGGTAGTTCTTTTGTATATGTAAATGATTTTTTTCGTTATTACGAAATTGTTTTGTATACCTGCAGTACGAGTTCGGCTACGAGAAAGAACGAGGTCAATGAGTCCCGATTATATAGTCTCACGCCCTAGACTTGGTTCGGATCCATGTTAAGATTGAATGGGATCGGCGTGACGTAATAATCGGTGGTTGTGCCTCGACATGCATGGATGACTCTTGAGTGATGAGTATCTTAAATACTCGTTTTCTCTCCATGTTTTTCTTAGATTTTAGTAGTTTTATAATATAAATAAGTGTCATGTTGATCTATTTTCTCAATTTTGTGATTAGGACAACCATTGAGCGGAAATGAACGAAATAGAAGAAAGATCGGTAAAGTCATCATGCAGTCGCAGCAAACATGTGATCATTTCGCCTATGTGATGTCCTTCTATGGCTCCTTCATTGGCATGGGAAAATTCAAGACTCCAAGAGCTTTCCATAGACACCAAGATCGAGTGATTCGGAGTTCGGATGAAGAAGTTATGAATGAAGGAGTGAGGATGCAAAAGAAACTCTTGATGAGTTGAAGAATAACTCTTGTTGTAGCGTGAGTGACTTCAAGCTATAGCGTGAACCCATTCATTCTGTGGCGTGAGTGTTCTCACGCTCTAGCATGGTCACAATCCCTTCAACGCGGTTTTGACCGTCTCCTCTAGTATCTTGCCGGGTTTTTCTCCGCCGCTGCGGCGTATAGATCCGCCTGTTTCTGACATGGATGTCGAGGCCCCGAATGTGATAAAGCGCATTTTTTTCATTCTCTTGGTTTGCCATTAAAAGAAGAAATTAGGGCATTTGCAAGGGGGTTCGATGGAGGAGAGTCGAGAGCTGCTTATGGATGCAAGAAGGAGACGATTCTTTTGGTGGAAACACCCAAAGGCAAATCTCTCTTAGGGAGATCGCTTCTTGGCTTTGAAAAAGAAGAAGAAGGAGATTTGGAGAGAAGAAATGGGTTTCATTTATCCTTTTCTCCCATTTTCACCTTTCTTCATTTTGTAGTTTGTATTTCTCCCCTCCATGAACTAATCCCATTTTCTAGGGTTTTGATGTAGTCTAAACAATGAACCATGGTGTTTAGTTTTGAATTGTAATCTTTGATGTTTAGATTTATATATATTAAATGTTATATTGATTTCTCATGTTTTTTATGATTGATCACCGTTAACATGATTTGTGACCTAATTTGAGGTTTAGCTAGAAACAATAATTAGGTTAGACCATGAATAGAATGTCATGTTTCTCCATAGAATAGAGATATTTGTGGGTTACATGTGGCTTTGTGGGTTTCTAATGCTTAATGAAATCTTTGGTTATGATGGTTTGAAGTAGAGATACATCATAACCTTTTCCAAAGGTAGATTATTATTGCTTAAGAAAGAATAACATGTGCAAATCCACCATTAATATATAATTTAGGCATCATGAGGATCATTCCGAATCTCACGTGAATTTGTTCAGATAAAATCAAAGCCACAAGCTTTTCATGTATTATATTTTCCATTAGCATGTTAGAGATCTTAGTTTTAGAATTTCTTTAGTTTAGTTTGTTTTATTTACTCTTCGCCTTTGTGTTAATCGAATAAAGTTAGGACTATTCGAATTTTGATGTAGTAATTTAATTCCCTTGGGAACGATACTCATCACTCATCACTTTACTACTTGATACGACGTGTGCACTTGCGCATATAGGCACACACATTTTATATAGCACATTTTAAGCCTATCAAGTTTTTGGTGCTGTTGCCGGGGAATTGGTTCTTTTATTAATATTGATTCGAAATAGCTTTACTCTACTTTGGATATAGTTAGTTTTGTTTATTTTCCTTTTCTATTTTACTTTGCATTTTTTTTTCTTTTTGTTTTGTAGGAGTTAATTCATAATGGAGGCTTTCATCGAATTATCAACTCAATTGACTCTCCCAACTCTGCGATTACAAATGAGGCCTTTATAGTCGGCATCAAGAGTGGCAAGTCCAGTTTGGCATTCAAATATGACTTTGAGGAAGTTATTATATAGGTATTATATGAACACGCGTATGATTTAGGATGCAGCACCACCTCATGGGAGAAAATAAAATATTCTCGACCTCCTGAATGGAAGGAAATTCCAAGCATTGAAGATGGAATAGTTAAATTAGCAAGTTCGATGGTTAAAATTAGCTAGGTGTCAAGATAAATTTGCCAATTCTCAGCTCGATTCATGAATGGGACATGGGCAACTCTTCAAATTGATCGGAACAACGTAAAGAAGCAGGTGCGAGTGGGGCGAATGGTAGGACTTTTAGAAGGTGTGAAAGACTTTCTGTGTTGAGGAACCTAGAAGAGTAAATTAGATGCCATGGGCTACATGAGTTAGTTGCGGCCCGAAGAGGACTAACTTCTCTAGGGAAATGGAGAAATAGAAAGAATTTAAGACAGTGCGGAGATGATCCTTTGGAGAAGTGCATGACGAGTTGGAAGGCTCAAATGACTCCCATTTCGAGTTGGATGAGATCATGTTGAAATTTGAATGAGAACTTGAAAGCAACCAAAGTGAAAGCTCCTAATTCCCTAGAAATCCCATTTCAAGCCTCAAAGTTTATGTGCTCGATATTTATTTGAGCATAAATATTGCTTCTTAGGGAAGGATGGAGGAAAGAATCACCAACCATTCGAGTGGTTGGTGAAGTCGAAGGGACTTTAAAAGCGAGCGATGGCAGGAGGCAGCAAGCTTAGTAATGTTTTCTTTTTCCCTTTTCCATTTCTTAGTTAGTTTTAAGTTTGTTTTTGAATTAATTTTTCTTACTTGATCTTGCGTTTCTTAGTGTTAATTTTCAGGTTTTGGAGTTCAAAGTTGGCTATGGAGATGGAGAATCTTGAAAAGTGGAAGTTTATAGCATCTTAGAGGGTTGAAGTACAAAAATTTAAACAAGAAAATCAGTTTCAGCATCCTCCCTTATTTCATTCCATATATTCTTCCTATTTTCAAGCCTCTTTTCATTTGGAACTAAATCCTAATCCCACTCAACACCTTTGCCTATTTTAGAAACCATTTCAAACCATCTCCACCCCCATTTCCTTCCCTCCAAATTCATTTTGAAAGCCATACACATTTCCTTTAATGCAAAAACCACAAAGCTTTCCAACCCGTCTCAAGTCTCTCTATCTCTTGGTTCACCTGTCTCTACTCTCTTGCTCTTGATCATATTTACATGATCTATGATTTGAGTGTATCTTTTGGTTATGGGAACTTGGCATGAGAAAACCCACCACTTTTAATCATTTCTTAATGGAAACTCATACACACACACTATGTCTCATTTTACACCTTGGTTTGGCCCTCAACTACTCAAATTGAACTTTGCGGATACCTTGCTTCTATGGTGGTGGGACACCTCAATAAAGAAGGCCAATGTGCCTTTCCTATGCAAAAACAAAAAGGAAAAGAAATAGAAAAGCAAAAATGTGAAAAAAAAAAAAGAAAAAAAAAGAAAAAAAATAAGTGAGTTGATCACGTCGAATGTGCGATTCGAGGCGCACTGAAACTAATGTCTGCAGCTTGGTAGTATAGATCATTGACTTCAACGCATTACATGGAATGATGGGTCGTGTCAGTAGGTACTTTGGTTTTCTAGTTTGGTGTTCGAGGTGAAGTTTGAGGGGAACTTAATGCTCGGTGCCCTTAACGATTGGTGAAGTCATACGTGGATCCATTCTATGGACACTACAGAACTCCATAGCATTGCATCCTACTACCTAGTTTTAAGTTGTTGAATAGAAGGTGCGTTCTCAACCTGTTTCAATTAATTTTCTTTCAAAAGTATGAGTTGAGTTTGGTTGAAGAGTGTTTAAGAACCTTTGTCTACATTTGAGACACAAAACACCATTTTACACTTAGAGTTTCTTAAGGAAAGGTTTATTGAGATCTTGAGAGCGAGCTTGCTTTGATCACCATGCCTTTAAATCACCTTATCCTTTAGAAATTGAAAATGTGTTGGGATCTCATTTTGACTACCATGTTTTCATAGAACTTATAGTGTCCTCTTAACTTATTACAGCTTTTGATCCTTACTCATATACATCTAGTGTTTTGTATATATTTGTGTTTTTCCTTTGGCAGGAGACAGCAGATTTAAGTTGGGGGTGATGAGTATTTTAAATGCTATTTATCCCATGTTTGCATAGGTTTTAGTTGTTCTGATATAAATAAGTGTCCTAATGCTCTATTTTCTCAATTTTGTGATTAGGCTGACCATTGTTGGAAGCAATGAAATAGAAGAAAAATCAGTGAAAGTCATCATGCGGTCTCATCAGCTCATGATATTCTAATGTCTTCTTCATCTCATTATAGTATTCTCTGAGATACTGATTTTCGTGGGCAATTCTGTAATCGATTCTGAAGATGAAGATTATGATAAACAGATGCAAAAGGGATGCGAGTTGACTGACTGGGGCGTGAGTGACTTCACGCTATAGCGTGAACCCATTCACACTGTGGCGTGAACCCATTCACACTGTGGCGTGAGTGTTCTCACTCTCTAACGTGAGCGTGATCACGCTTCAGTAATGGTTTGGCCGTCTTCTCAGGTAGTTGCCCATTTCTCTGGCTGCGGCCGATCGACCACGGCTACGGCGTGGATGTCGAGCTTGAATGTGATAAAGCTCATTTTTTGCATTCTCTTGGTTGGCCATTAAAAGGATAAATTAGGGCATTTTTAGGGGGTTTGACGGAAGAGAGTTAGGAACTACTCATGGATGCAAAAAGGTGACGATCCTTTGGGTGGAAACACTGAGGCAAATATCTCTTGGGGAGATCGATTCTTGGCTTTGAAGAAGATGAAGAAAGAGATTTGGAGAGAAGAAATGAGTTTCATCTAACCTCTTCTCCTATTTTCTTGCTTTTCTTCATTTTCTGTAGATTTATTATTATTTCTCCTGCTCCATGGCCCAATCCATTTTTAGGGTTTTGATGTGTCCCAAACAATGAATCATGGTGTTTAGTTTGAATTTGTAATCTTTGATGTTTAGATTTATATATATTAAATGTTATATTCAATTTCTCATGCTTGTGGATGATTGATCACCATTAACATGATTTGTGACCCTAATTGAGGTTGAGAAACAATAATTAGAGTTAGACCATCGAATAGAATGCCATATTCTCATAAATAGAGATATTTGTGGGCTACATGTGGCTTTGTGGGTTTCTAATGCTTAATGCAATCCTTGATTTACGATGGTTTGAGAGTAAAGATACATTGTAACACCCAGGTATACCTATGATGATTTTATAACATGTTTTAGGTATAATAAACGTAAAGTATATTTATTCGGAATAAAATAAAGATAAAAACAAAAGTAGGAATATGCGTAAGTTAAATTACAAATAATAAAGAAGATTTGAGGCTATTGTAAAAATATTATAAATGGATTTGTAAATATTATAAGAGTTGGAGGACCAAAGTAAAATAAAAAGGGGATAAGATCAAATAAGGATAAGACCAAAAGAAATATCTTATTTTGGTCTTGGAGAAAGGGAGAGCAAATACGGACAACAGAGAAGAGAAGAGAAAGGAAGGAGAAGAAGAAGAAGAGAAAGAAGAAGATCACAGGTATGGAACTGTGAATATTTGTATGAATACACATGTCTTGGGTTGTATGGAATTCGGGTATGGATACATGGTTTAGAACCCTCTATCTTGTATACGGTTTGGGTTTTGGGAACTCCTAAACTCATTTCTTGTAGGGTTGAGTGGAGAAGAGCTTTAAGACTCCTAGATATGTGTTTTGAGAAGGGTCACAGTTACAAATTGAACGGAAAATTCCTATGTTTGATCATATGCGGTAGCGGACCTTAGAGCGAGTTTTTAGGTTAGAAATAAAGGGAATCTGGAAGTAAGTCCTTTAATAAATTGTAGCCACATCAATGAGCTTGATGTTAGGCTTTTTAATTTCTCAATTTAGACCTCTGTAGACTAAGTTATAGTCCTTTTCTTTGAGTCCTTGTGTATTAAAATCTGGTCGAGGTCAGTGCATGATTCTTGTCAACTAGCCGTGCCTTATAACGGGTTTTTGGGTCATAAATAAAGATAATTTGTCAGTAAGTCCTTCTGGGAAAATGTAGCCACATCAGTGAACTTGATGTTAGGCTTTTGAATTTCTCAATTCGGACCCCTGTAAACCAAGTTATGGTCTTTTACTGCGAGCAGTCAAATGGTGGAAAGATTCGGCCATAAGTCGTCAAATAGAATTCGGCCGGACCTCGTCTGAAGAAACTCGACTCGTACCAGAGCTCGAATCGTCATGCCAGAGCTCGACTCGTCATGTAGAGCTTAGCTCGTCTGAAGAGCTCGGCTGCGTCCGTAGATAATTTCGTCATGGTCTGACTGTCGGTCGAACCATTTCGTCGAGGCGGCGCACATGACCTCGACTTGGAAGGTCATATCTTCTTCGTTTGAACTCAGATTTAGGTGTTCTTGGACTCTATGCGAAGCCCATTGAGTCAGAGTCATCCATATTCCTGAGGAATATATTAGATGTCGAACTGGTGTTAGACTGAGCTGTCGCGGTCTGGCTTCGTCGATCCCGGTCGGCTGTCGAGGCGGCTGCGCATGATGACCTCCCGACTTGAAGAGTCATATCTCCTTCGTTTGAACTGGGTGGGTGTTCTTGACTCATAAAATCCCATTGAGTCAGAATCCATCCATATGCACGAGGAAGATAGATGTCGAGACCGAGGTGTTAGGCCGAGCTCGTCAATTCGGTGCGGCTCGTCGGTCGGTCGGCTCGTCGAGGCGACTGCGCATGACCTCCAACGGGGAGAAAGGTCATATCTCCTTCGTTTGAACTCCGATTTGAGTGTTCTTGGACTCTATGGAAAGCCCATTGAGTCAAGAATACATTCATATGCTTGAGGAGGATATTAGATGTCAGACCAAGGTGATATATTGAGCTCGTCCAGGTCAGGTCAGCTCGGCCAGTTCAGGATTTGACTACGTATGACCTCCAACTTCGGAAGGTCATAACTTCTTCGTCCGAACTCCGATTCGAGTGTTCTTGGACTTTATGGAAAGCCCATTGAGTCAAGAATTCATAAATAGACATCTTGATAAGATTAGAACTCCTATTAGTTCCAGAAAACACGAAAAACAGTAGGCACTACAGGTAAACATAGTTATTTATGAATATAATGAGATATGAAAAATGCAAAGATATGAATAAATGATTGTATGTATATTTATATATATCACATATGAGTACCGAATAACAATAATTATTCGGTAATATGAGATATATATTGAACATAACACATATTGATTTATGCCTTAGAACTGGTAGAGGATAGATGGGCATGCTATTAAGGAAAACCAAGTCTGCGACATACAAGTTACGATATCGAGGCCAGTTTGGGTCGATGAGATGAATCGTTGGATCGGTGGCCGAAAGGGTCACACAGCCGGGCCCTTATAGATGGTCATTGTCATCTGATGATAACGGCGCCAGACCCTTATAGACCCTTTGTTTCACACGGTGAATGCGAGCCGGTATATAGTTCACTTGTATCCTTACAGGGTTATCTGAGCATAGACATAAAGAAAGTGACAAGTGTATGCAAATGGAAATGCGAGATAATATATGACATGATATGAGAAGCATACTTTGCTATGCGTGTGTATACGATTACATGAGCAAAGAAATAAAATCACAGATGACATAGAAAGTATTGATATATGAGAAATGATAGGAATGCATGTAATTGTATTTATATGCATTTGTATAGAAGTGTGGTGACCCTTAATAGAGGTCATCCATGTGTATTAATTCCTTTAAGCGTAAACTGCGGGTGTTCAATCGGGTGTAGGTACGAGAGAGGAGACCGGAGGACCCGGTTGTCCACATCGCGGTCAAAGCCGCTGGTAATAGATTGCCTTTGGAAGACCTTTAGGTCTATTTGTATATGAAATTTGTAAACGATGTAAATATTGCTTGTAGATGTTGAACACTTCCATATATGGAGCTTGTATATATATTTTGTAATCCGCTTCTACGGAATATAATACAAGTTAATTGTTTAACATTATATGAATATGCAAGTGTAAAGGTTATAAAAAAAAAAAAAAAAAAAGTGACCCTCACTTGACATCCTATCTCTTAGGGTTGGGCGTCACGTACATTATAACCTTTTCAGGTAAGTGTGCTTGAGAAAAGAATAACATGTGTTTCGATTAAAATCCGCTATTAATATATAATTTAGGCATCATGGGGACCATTTAGAATCTCACCATGAGAATTTGTCAGATAAAATCAAAACCCTAGGCTTTCGTGTAATTATATTTTCCATTTGCATGTTAGAGATCTTAGTTTAGTATTTCTTTAGTTTAGTTTGTTTTCCATTTACTCTTCACCTTTGTGTTAGTATAAATAAAGTTATAACTATTCTAATTTCAGTACTTAGTAACCTAATTCCCGTGAGAACTCATCAATCATCACTTTACTACTTGATACGACGCGTGCACTTACGCATATAGGCACACACATTTTATATAGCACATTTTAAGCCTATCACCTAGATATTTCCTTTGTCGTGAATAAACTCTCCTAGTTTATGTACGTGCCATTCGAGCACCACTAGGGAGCGGTCAAACGTTTTCTTTGTTATCTTAATGGCATAAGATTGCTAATTGCTCACGGCTTCTTCTGACCCTCCTCGTACATTGCATGTAGTTTACCACGATGTGGGTGGGTTGGTAACCTAGATGGCCAGTACCTGCACAAGTGCTTTTCTTATTTTCGCAGGAATTGCTAATCCAATCTCTTGGAGTTCCTCTGAAACAACGCCTTGTGACTCATTTTCTTCCATTGAGGTGAGTATCGTGCCATTCTTGATTCTTTGTAGTTGAATTCACGATGGGTGAAATCATTTGTTGTCGAACTTCTTATCTTAGTGTAATTATCCTTTACCTGTTCTCGTGAACAACCTTGGGTGCCACTTATCTCTTTGCTAATCATGTACTTCATTTTCTCATGAAGTACTTTGCTATTGATTATCCTTTGTTTGTGACCTAGTTCATTCATCCAGGAGTTGTGTTATTCATGTCTCATTGGTGATTAGCTTGTTGATCCACTTACCAAATCTCTATCTCGGCCTTACCTCTTTTCCCTATGTAACAAGATTGGTATTATCTTTGGCATACCATCTTGAGGGGGTGTATTAAAGTATATTTAGGATTTCCTTTTATTGGCTCTATGCTTTTACTTCTTTGCCCTTGTATTGGTATATATATACTTCACCTCTTTCAGTAATAATTAAGTCTCTTTCATAATAGGAATTGAGACATAATGGATGGATTCATCAACCTTCCAAACAAAAAAATGTATGAAAGATTCAGGTGATCTCTTAAAGACTTGAATTCTAGGTCCCCAGGCTGGTCATTGCCATTAATGGATTTGAGACTCAAAGATCGGAGATGGTTTAGATTTAGAACTCATCGATTGTGGCCTACTTGTGATGACATTGCTGGTTGAGATGACAACTGTCGATCCCTAATTTTCTAAGATCGAAAGGAACTGTCTAGGCCATCTCTCTTACCATAGTCTTCTCATCTTATAAGCGGCCCAGACCTGAAAGTTTGAAGGGTCATAAGAGAAGTGTTGTCTCTTTGATTCTTAGAGTCTCCGGATCATCGGGGCATTAACCTAGCGGTAAGGACTTGCAAAACAAACAAGGAACCGACTGTGGTGTGTTAGCCACCTCTCCGATGCTTAAGTCAAACAGAGAAAATAGAAAGAGTAAATATGTCAGTTTTTCAGTAGTGTATCTAACCTCCCCTTTACCTGTTGTGATTCCTTCCTTATTTATGGAGGAGGATGATGGTCCACTTTTTATGGAAAGTGGGTGATCGGTTTCCGAAATGAAAGGGAGGGAGGCTTCATTCTTAGCGTCGGTAGTTTTCTTTTGGATAGCAAAGTTATCGAGATCTTAGCCTCGAGAATCGTTTGATCATCTAAAAATTGTGGTTACATCGTGATTCATGAGAGGATGTAGACTAACATGGGCTTTGATCACATCGAACGCTTCTTAGTAGGGTTCTTGGGCGAAAGCTATGGTACCCTGAGGCCCCTATTTTTCCAAATGGGGAGCTCGGTCTTCCCGACTGAAAAATACGATATTCTTGACTTTGCTTGTCGTTGGGGCGGGGGCCAAGGTAATGCTGTGTGTTCAATGCATTATCGGGGTTTTCTATTTTGGTAACACATTTGTCACGGATTTTTAGGCTTTCCCACGGGTTAAAACCCTTATAAAAGAAATTTGCCGGAGTGTAATGGATTCGTTTGTGTTATTAGGTACGGTTTTTGAGTTTTCGATTAGGTATGTATATTTGAACATTCTTGGTCTTGTTGCCCGATCTGGGTGCTTTCGATTGCTCCTAGGCTGAATGTGATGTTAACAAGTGTCGGCCAGAGGCTACAAGGAACGCGCTGAAGCGCGTTAATTTGATTTTGGAGGGATATTTTCCTTATATGCCCCTTTTCTTTGGCATCGTTGAAAGTATTTCCTGTCGTATTGCAAAAAAAGGGACTACCGAGTGGTCGGGGCTTTTTCTTTCTTATCTTCTTTAGGATCTCCTTTTTCTTTTCTTCCACTTTTTTCTTCTTTCTTAGGCTAGGTTTTCCAGTCTCTTTTGGCCCTACTGGGTTATGTAATTGTTGAAGTCTTTTGGCCCTGCTGGGTTATGTAATTGTTGAAGTATGATCACTTGGTTGTAAGCGTTGCTATGTAATTATGAACGCCTTTTGCAATTAATGAAATTGTGTTTCTTGGAATTTTTACGTTTTTGCTCACCTTATTTTTCTCGGTGCTTTCATTTAACTGAGTGACAACGTGGGCTAACTCTTTGGGACAAGGGTTGTGGCGTTTGATGAATTCTAGAATGGATCGACCCTTATGATTCCTGACTAGACTTAGCTTGGTTGTTCGATCCAGGCAGATCCATTTAGAGCCTGAGGCCTTTGGGGCCACCCCAGTGTAGCCGCTGAATCCGGGTCAGTTGACTGCCCGGAGTCAGCCGCCAGGCTTGTTCGTGAATCTTGGGTGACTGGGCATCTCTCACTGATCGGGCGAATCTCCTTTGTACGAGGAAATACACCCTTAGTACATAGCTTTGTATATAACTGTCCCAACTGATCAATATAACAATCCATAGATTAAAGCTGGCCACTTAGGCCTGACAATACTCATCTAATAATTCCTGACTATACAATAGTTCGAAGTTAATGATTCTTTCTTATCTGACACATACATTAATGAAAAACATTCTAATACATGTATACCTTAAATGAACCCAAGCTACCGGCTTGGGCTTTCTTCACCGAGCTCGGCCTCATGATGTGAGCTAGATGCCATATATGCTCCACTGCATGCACGTAAATAATATCTCGACGGGGGTGAGCTAATCTTAGTAGTGGAATCACCACTAGAAGTGGTACTCCACTAGAGTCATATCACGATGCTCAGTAGAAAACATACATTCAAGTAAATGCGTGATCTGCACGGATATGCTGCATGATCGACTCATACCACTGATCCTCGCTGACTCCTCACACTTGCCTAAGCCACGTATGAGAAACATTATTTCATAAAAATTATTTTGTGAACACTATTCTCGGGAATAGTGAAGCCTGAGATTCTTATTCGGCAAATCTCAATCATCGATTCACTTAGTGAACACAGAATTTCTGGCCATTTAGGCCCCAGCCATATCGATAAAATTTGTTGCCTGATTTATACGATTAACGACCTCCACGGTCACGGCTACCTGAGTGGGTTTCAAAATTTTCCTAATAATTCGGTTCCAGATTTGGGATAGATCAAGCGGCCACTCACGGCCTCAATCAACTCAAACATCATAAATACACTTAAATAAAGTGTAAAACTCAAGTAGGATGGAACCCCTACCTCACGGAGTTTGTCGAAAACTCCCCAAAAGCGGGTGTCACGCGTAGGCCTCAGCGTAGAATCTTTCTTCCTTGCTCAGAAGACTTAGACGGTTGGATTGCCCGATATTTTAGAGAAGTCGATGTTTTCTCTTTAAAATGGCAAAGTGACTCTTGCATCCCCCTTTTTTTTTTTTTTTTTATTACATTTCATAAGGAAGATGGTCGCTTATTGTATCTTGTCGATATCATTAAATTCAAATTGACCAATATATGTCATTGCTTTTAGTTTGACACTACATTATCTCGGTACATCCATTTTCATCATTTCTCTCATGCCACTTATGGCACATGAGTACGTGTTATATGTGATTTTCGTCGCATCGAATATCTTTTCACGATTTAGAAGCAGCGATGCCACCGGCGTGCCAACTCAGGCTATTTCGAATTGTGAAGTGACATGCTTGCTAGATTTTACGAGACGATTCCAACGGTGAAATCCGTTTCATCATCTGAGATCTAGAGAATAAATTCCATATTTTTTACCGAAATTACTATTTTTCCCTTTTTCCATAAATTGGAATTTCTTGGGTCTTACATTCCTCCCCTCCTTAAAAGGAATTTCGATCACGAAGTGCAGACGATCAAATCACTGCGCATGCATATGCACAGCATGCATTCTACCGTAAGTAGCAAACTCGTCATTTAATTATTAACTTGGTAAACTACGTACCTTCATCCACTAAGCAAGAAGGGATATGTGGCGCATCGTGTCCTCGCAGCTCAGCGTGGACTCCTCCCTTACAGTAGTGCCGCCGTAGCACCTCAGTAACCTGGTCTTGCGTCGCAAAACTTTGATCAGCGGTATCGAAATCATCTTTAGTCACTCCTCGAGGTTGTCCAGTCATCGGCACGATCTGTCCCCGATCCACTTCTGCATGAAATTTGGATCGGCGTATGGGATCATGGGCGAAACACCTTGTGGACACGACATGCTTTCGTGGTAAACCGTAGTGCATTCTGACTATCCTCGAGTATCTTGAAAGGCCCAGTGAATCTCGATGGCTTGTCGCTTAAGACGACCACTCTCTCTTAGCCGTCACTTCGAGAAAGCGTGATCCCCGACCTCGAACTCTAGATTCGGCGTCGTACATACGCATAAGCTCTTACATGCGAAATACGGCGAGTGAGAAGGCGCTGTTGTCATATCAAGCTCACGCTACCGAGGTGTCTCTAATCATATCGGGACCGGAGTGAGTGGGCTCTCTCGTATCGGTCCAACGTAATGGTGTGCCACGGTAACCGTCTGATCACCGTAGTGCGATACGTATCACTGGCGATGGCGTTGTTGTAGGCGATTCCGCGAGACGAGTGCTCTTCCTAGCTACCCCTTGTGATCCTGGGGCCAGTGCCGCGGCATGTCCTGCGCTGTATGGTCCCTCTCCCGGGCCCGACCACGCAATGCGAGGGTGGAAAGTTGTTACTCATGTCGGTAGGTGTGCCCGTAGCCTTTGGGAAACTCTTCCCAGTCTTGTAGCAGTAAACCTCGGGTCCACCCATCCCGTTTCTTTCTTGTGGATATTGGTCACTCCATGTGGCGGTATCTTTCGAATCTGGCCAGGTAGAATCTCTCGAGTGAAGAGGTCGTCATGCAGTGAAAGATGTCTTGGAGCTTTGTGGTAGGTCCACTATAACTTATCTGCGTCATTAGCCTGATGTGCAAGATCAGTCATCATAAATCACAATTAACGTCTCCACGTGCTCGAGCGTTTCCGGTAGCAGATAGTCATTCCCGGTCTCAGTGCCTGTGGGTCATCGTTCAATTAAAGATCCGATCTACTGCCACCTCGATGTCTTGGCGGCGAAGATCGCAGGTACAAGCGTGGCCCGTACGTCGGGGTCAGTTGGTACTCGTCCGATGCCCGAATACAAGTGGATGTCGGGTTGAAGCCTCCAGCGGCATCGGGCGAGTCTCCTTTGTGCGGAGGCTCTACCAGTCTGATCTTGCATATGCACGTCACAACGGTCTGATATAATTGACATGAGTAAACGGCCACTTGGACCCATAAGCGATACTCATCATACATACGACTATGAATCCAGTATATCAGTGATTACAAAGAGTTCAGATATTTTACTCTTATCTGACACATATATGAAATTAGATAATTCTAATACATGTGTAAAATCATCAAGCCACGTCCGGCTTTCTTCACAACCTCGATCTCTAAGTGGCGCGTCTTCGCCTTGACTCCACGTACGTAAATAATATCCCTCGGCGGGGTGAGCTAATGCTTGATGGTGGAATCACCTAAGTGAAAACACTCTCCACTAAGTGCGTCTGATGCTCAGAAATAAACACACGTTCAACGAATGCATGATTCTACTTGAATAATACACATGATCAACTCCATACCTGAGTCACCTGAGCTCCCTCACACTCGCCTAAGCCTCGTATGAGAATTATTATTTGTTTGTTTGTTAGTGGACAACCCTCAGATGTGTAGATATCAATTGGGCCGTCTCAGACAGTTGATGTGTTATGGACTACCCTCGGAAGTATATCAAGTTAGATTAGGTCTCCGACGATTGATATTTTAGTTTTAGACAACCCTCAGATAATTCACATTTTAGACAACCCTCCGAACCATTTTCTACAGAGCTAAATTTCATGCAGCTCACTCCTATAGTCTAGGGTGTTCGGTCTCATATGGAATGCATGTGTTGATTCAAATACGATTAATTCATGTAAATATATAAACATGCATATATTTTAAAGCAAATCAATTCACACAAATACATGTCATGTAAATTCTCATTTCATACATCAAATTGGCTCCTTGGGCTAATAATCTATACACGAGCAATTCAATTTAAATCCTTTCGACCAAACACATATTTTCCACAAAAATTATTTTGTGATCCTTTATTTCGAGAGCAGTAAAACCACACAGATTCTTGTTCCTTTAACCCTGATTGCTCGTTTCACTTGAGTGAACGGGTTTTTCCACGGCCATTTCGGCCTCGAACTCAAACGATACATGATTTATTGAACAATTCATCATCCATTTAACCCCAACGGTCAGGTATCAGTTCAATTTGCTATCGCAGTGTTCCGAAAAATTATATCGGTCGGTCAAAGGTTTGGGGCCGTCAGCTTGTAGTTCAAGGCCTCAGCCAGCGAAACATTAACATAGTACTTAGCGAAGAATAAAACCCCAGTAGGGAAAACCCCTACCTCTCGGAGTTTGAAGCTCCACATACTCACAGTACCCACGAAGCCTCTCACTTCAAATGGCTCTCCTTTGTCGAAAAATTCTGGCGGTCGGATCAGCCTTGAGGAAACTTAGAGAGAAGGAAAGACACTCTCTCCAAGCGGATTTCAAACCTCAACATTAAGTCTCCCCTCTTTTTCACGTTTTTTCTCTTCTTTTCATTTGGAGAAGACAAGTCCACATTCTATTTTGTCTTAGTGACTTAAATGAATCCCCAGAAAATACCTATTATGTCCGCCCGTTTCAGTTTTGACATTCGGCACTATTCGACCCGTTCATTTTCATCATTTCTCATGCCACTCATGGCACATGAGTCGTGTTATATGTGACTTTCGTCGCAGCGAAAATCGTTTTACGGCTCCGAAACGCGATGCATCGAAAAACATGCCAACTCCATTTGTCTCGAATTCCTCTGAGGAATTTTACGTGCTAGCTGGGTGCCCCCGTGAGACGATTCAACGGTGAAATCCGTTTCATCATCAGAGATCACAGAGAATAAATTCCAGATTTTTAAGCTGAGTACAATTTCGTGGCAAAGTGATTTTGCCTTTTCGAGAATTGGAATTTCTGCGGGTCTTACATCTTAGTGCCATTTGGATGCCACGGAAAATCGAGAGAAGTGAAACTCCTTTGAGAATCTCCTCGAATCGGTCGAATGGGAACCAGCTGCAGTTCTCTATCACAGAAGGCTTTACCGTAGAGTGGACTGATCCGACCCTCGCCACTGTACTGGCGTACCGTCCACGATGGACTACTTATCTTTGCGTCCTGTGTTTGGGACTCAATCACCACCTTTCAGCGAGCGATTGTAGCCATTAAAATCCCCCAGCGTGCCTGATGCGCTCCTTTGTCTTGTATGAATGTCACCTCGAGCATTTGCCACTCTCGAAGAGACAGCCGCAACGCCCGTGACTTTCTCGACCGAAAGTGCACGCTCACCACATTTGCCTTACCAGGATGGTAATGCAAAGTGAAGTCATAATCCTCCAGGAACTTCATCCATCTACGCTGCCTCATATCGAGGTCCCGCTGCGTGAAAATATACTTCATACTTTTATGGTCTGAGTACACCTCGAACTCCTCGCAGATAGGCAATGGGCGCCAAATCTTCAAGGCGAAGACTACGGCCGCCAACTCCATGTCGTGTGTGGGGTAATTCTGCTTGTGATTCTTCAACTGGCGAGAACCATAAGCTACTACCCTCCCGGACTGCATCAAAACACATCCTAATCCGGCCCTCGAGGCATCACAATACACTGCAGCCCCGTCCCTTTGTCCAGACTATCAAGATGGGAGCCGGGCGAGTCTCTCTTCACTCCCTGAATGCCTCCTCGCATCGGTCATCCCAATCAAACTTGACCTCCTTCCGGGTCAATCTCATCATAAGTGCTGCCAATCTGGAGAAATCCTCAATGAATCTCCTGTAATACCCAGCTAATCCCAAGAAACTACGTATCACGAAGACTGACTTAGGCCTCTCCCAACTAATCACTGCCTCGACCTCTCGGGTCGACCGACACTCCCGATGCCGACACCACTGTCCCAAAAATCTCACCTCGCAAGCCAAAACTCGCACTTATCGAATCCAGCAACATGGTCTCTCAACAACTGTAAAATATCCTCGCGATGCCCATGCTCCCATCGACCGGGAGTAGATCAAGATGTCATCCACGAAGATCACGACAACCGATCTAGATAGGGGCTGGAATACCCATCCATGAGGTCCATGAATGACGCCGGGCGCATCGTCAACCGGGCGGCATCACCAACTCAAAGTGCCCATAACGCCCTAAACGCCGTCTTGGGGTGGATATCTCGTATCCCTAACCCTCGCCTCCGATGGTAACCAATGCGAAGGTCTATCTTGGAGACTTCAGCGCCTCCTCAACCGATCAAACAAGTCATCGATCCCCAGAATGGGTATCGATTCGATCATAACCCGTTCAACTCGTCGGTAATCAATGCACAAATGGCGGTCTCGTCTCTTCACAAACAAACCGAGCGCCCATGGTGAAGTGCTCCGCCTAATGAACCCCTTGTCCAAAGAGCTCCCGTGAATCGGACTCGAGATCCTACAACTTAATCGGTGCCATCCTATATGAGTCATGAGAGGATGGGGCGGGCAACTCAGAGCGGGTAACTCTGACACTAAGGCCCACACCCTCCGTGGAGGCAGTCCAGTAGCCCATCCGAAAAACATCCACATACTCGCACACCACTCGAGGTGTGCATCCAAGTCCGGCCCTCCGCCCTTCTGTGTGCAAGGCCCGCTAGCCAACCCGCTAACCATCCCTCGACATCCGACTCGTATACCGTCCGGGGAAAATGTCATGCTTGTCCCCCCCCCAAATACCACGCTAGTACCGTCCCCGCACAGAAGCAGAATCCGCCCATCACAATCGATAACAACCCCCAGAAGCCGGGCCGCCCAATCAATCCCTAAAATCACATCAAACTCTGACATTTCCATGATCCTCAGGTCCACTGTGAGTAAAGTCCCCGAGATCTCCAGCTCACAACCTCGACATATCATCCCTAGTCTCGCTCTAATCCCTAGGGGAGAACTCACATACAAGGGCTCCTCCAAGGCCTCAACCTCTAAGCCCAACTCTATCACTGTCATTGTCCCCTGCTTCAGCTCTAGGAACTCCTGAGCCTTCGCATGCCTCGCAGTATCTGGAAAATACTTACCCATGAACAGCTCCTGAAACTCTGCCCATGTCATTGCCTCTAAATCCCTAGAGGTCTTATCCCAGTCCCACCACACTTGGGACTCACCCTCTAGCCAGAACACGCCTGACCCGATCCCCGTCAAGGCCGAGGTAATCTCCATGGCCTCTAACACCTTCTCTATCTGCATAAACCAATGGTTTGCCACCATCGGGTCTCCTCCCCCTGTGAATGTAGGAGGATGATGCGCTCTAAACCTCTGGAGGTTACTAAGACCTCCCTGACTACCGCTAGCCTCAGGCGAGCAAGAAATACCGCAATACCTACAAATTTCAACAAAGGCTCCGCCGATCAAATACCGGCTGGCCGGGTCAAATGCTCTGCGGGTGCATGACCAGACCATGGACCTAATTTCTATGTCCTCGTCCTCTACTAGCCATCGACACAATTCAAATGGCAAGCAAATTCAATACAAAGATTCTAAGGCATAAACACAAATTCTCGAGAAACTATTCATACTCCGAATATATAGCTCATATTCTCTGTCTCTGCATTTAAATGCAATGCGTGACAATTAATTCACATGTCAAATCAATTTTTATTAACAAAAATTTTATTTTTTGAAAGTTTCATTTTTGCAAAATTTTGTCCTATTTTATTAAAATTATTATTATTAGTTTTTTTTTTTCGAAATTCAGGATGAAATGGGGTTGTTCATGAACCGTGTCTAAAATTGACTCAGAATGCGATCGAAGTCAAAAAAATAGGTCGAACCGAGTCAAAAGTACAAAACACCAACTGGGGCTCACTGAAAGCACACCCAGCGCACTCAGAGTGCATCAAGCCGCGGTTAGCCAAACCCAATTACCGCGTCGCAGCCCCAGTCGCCCATCGCAGCCTCAGCCCGCCTTGTCGTGGCCTGGCCGGCCGTATCGTGGGCGTAAGGCGTGCGCAGCACCCGCCGTACGTGGCCCGCCCCCCGCGACACCCCCAAGCCTCCGCTCCGCCTCCATCACAAGACACCTAGGTGTATTACGATACAAAGCCCCTAACCCAACCAACCTGCCTGTCACGATACAATCAAGTGTATCGTGACATGCCTCCTGCCCTTCCTAGCCTGCAATACAATACTTGTATTGCAATACACCTCAACAGCCCCTGCAATACAACCCAGTCCTCCCAGCCTGCAATACAATATTTGTATTGCAACACAATTTTCAACAACCACTCCTTCCCTTCAGTCACGATACAAAACATTGTATCTTGACACAAACTTACCACCTCATCACAATACAATTCAAATTTCTTCCAAATCACCATGTCACAATACAATAACTCAGATTGCGGACCCAAGGTCTCTAAATTCCCCAATGTAAAGATGCCCAAACGCACACTACCGGTCAGCGATACAATAGGTGTATCGTGACACTCACTAAGCCATTCCAGCCCACCACATTGCAATACAACTGAGCCCCCAGCAGCTCAATATTGCAATACACTTTCCAGCCCAACCAAACCTAAGTCACGATACAAACTATGATGTCATTAACCGCAACACAAAGAGCCCAACTCGCTTTTCGCACTTCATTCATTTTTTTTTTCATGTGTTTCAGCCACTGGAAAATACCAAAAAAAAAAAAGTTCCTATATATATATATATATATATATATATATTTTTTTTTTTTTTTTTTTTTTTTTTTTTCATTTTCCGTATCACTCAAATAAATTTATAAAAATTTATTTTCTTCAACTTTCTTCTCGCTTTACACCATAAAACCTTAAAATTTTATTTTCCTCATCTTTTTTCTTTTCCTCATTTCCAAGAGTCTCTCATATTTCCATACATGCAGGGGCTTGAACACTGCAATTCCTACACTCAATAATTTTATGCGTTCACTTTTAAAATTTATTTAAAATTTTATTTCATTGTCCTTACACCAAATAATTTCAGTAAAATTTATTTCTTTCATTTCCGTTATTCCAATTCACACATGTAAACTCCAAAGTTTGTTTTTCCAACACACCTATGTGCTATTTACCTAAGCACACAAAACATTCACATCATACATACATGATCACACAACATTTCATCAAATCACAATAAAACACATCAAACACATGCATGTGCTAAGGTCCTAGTTTCTGTCTCCGTGATTTCTGTGCAATCTCATACCTACACTTAACACGAACTGTGTTACCTAGTGGTGATGGATACCCAAACCCGAGCTCCTAGGCATTCGTGATACCAAGCTCCGATACCGCTAGACGCCCAAATCCCGGGTCCATTGACCACCACAACCCGCGGAACACTCGTGAATGCCGGTGACTTGACATCTTCATTTAAAATCTGCAGAGTCTCCTTTGTACGGGAGCCTACCCCTAGCACATAACCCGAATATAACCCTCAGATATAACCCGTGATATAACCTGTCCCAACAATCCAGTATAACAATCCATGAGTAAAACGGCCACTTGGGCCCACAAACCAATACTCATCCTAATAATTCCAACCTATATACCATAGTTCAAGAGTTAATGATTTACTCTTATACAACACATACATTAAAATGAAAAACATTCTAATACATGTATACACGAAATGAACCCAAAGCCACAACCCAGCTTTCTTCTCAAACTCGCCTCTATGATGAGCCGCCTCCTCGGCACGCTCTTGTACCAGAAATAATATCCTCGACAAAGGAAGCACGTTCGCAGTGGAATCAAACTGCCGGGCTACTCCACCTAAGTACATATGTGCAATGCTCTAATGAAAAACATACATTCAAGTAAACGCTGATCCTACCCGAACGCCTACACGATCAACTCATACCCCGAAGTCCTCACTAACTCCCCTCACACTTGCCTAAGCCACGTATGAGAAACATTATTTCACAAAATGAGCTTCAGAACACTATTTCTGAATAGTGAAACCCTCGACATTATTCCCTAAGAAATCACCAATCACTCCATTTATTTAGTGAACTCACTTCGTGTATTACTTCCATTCCTATGCATATCACAATAAAATTTGTTGCACAATTTATACAATTAACAGCCCCTCACGGTCACGGCTACACAAATTGGGTTTCAAAATTTTCTAATAATTCGATTCCAAGATTTGGGACCGATCAAATGGCCACTCACGGCCTCAATCAACTCAAACATCATAAATACACTTAAATAAAGTGTAAAACTCAAGTAGGATGGAACCCCTACCTCACGGAGTTTGTCGAAAACTCCTAAAACCGGTGTCCACGCGTAGGCCTCTCCACGTAGAGCAGCTTTCCTTCTTGCTCCAAAGACTTCCGACGGTCAGATTGCCAAATATTTTAGAGAGAAGTCAGATGTTCTCTCTCTAAAAATGGCAAAGTTGGCTACTGCATCCCCTTTTTTTTTTTTTTTACTTCATTTCATAAGGGAGAAGATGGTCACTGTTGACTATCTTGTCCCATTATCATTTACTTAAATTCAAAATGACTATTATGTCCTTCTTTTCCCAGCTACACTCTAAGACTATCTCACCCATCCATTTTCATCATTTCTCTACTCACGCCACTTATAAGACACGAAGACGTGTTATATGTGATTTTGGCCATAACGACATCGCTTTTACTTCAGACTAAATGCGACATCAAAACGTACTAACTCCGACCGACTGGACCAACAAATTCGAATGCATAGCTAGATTTCAAGAGACGATTCCAATGTTGAAACTGCTTTCATCCGAGATCTAGAGATTAAATTCCGGATTTTTGACCGAAATTACTATTTTGCCCTTTTTCCAGAAATTGGAATTTCTCGGGTCTTACACCTAGCCTGGGGGCCCACGAACCTCGCCCACACTCGTTTACTATGCCCTAGTGAAGTGTCGCCAGGATTCAAATCATTTGGAGAGGCGATGAGTCAGCGGAGCATTTAATGCACCCTCGCACGCTAAGCCCGATACCAGGAGAGTCATACCTGATCCCACCCGCTCCCATTACGCTTACTCCCATTTTCTGTTTCCTTCGCTTAAGAGCTTCCTCACACAGATACTCCGCCGTAGCGCTGCGTGTTTTATGGATTGTCTTTCCGTGCGCTTGTTTTCCCTATCTCTGTGCAAGCCTGCTTTTGCCTCCCGGGTAATGCTAGGATTCCAATTACTAGCATGTTTCCCGCCG
Organism: Tetrastigma voinierianum; assembly: GCA_016808115.1. NCBI lineage: Eukaryota > Viridiplantae > Streptophyta > Magnoliopsida > Vitales > Vitaceae > Tetrastigma > Tetrastigma voinierianum. The sequence goes on from JAEQBH010003252.1 coordinate 197,715, forward strand.
GATGTGATCAGGGAGGGTGCTTTCAGACACTCTGTATCCAAGGGTGTTTTTCTCGTGTCTGGTAAGTTCATGTGTGTTCTCGCCCTTTACCAGCCAGATATTATGGCATGTGGGAAAGGAACCATTCCCTTTCCTCCCCTTTGTTGCCTCGTCAGAAGGCTGGTGAGAGGTCAAGAAGAGACTTCCACTAGTCGTCGACGCTGCAAGACCTAGCCGGATACGCCTCTACAAGGCAAGCCTCATCTCCCTCTCCGTCCATGGAGGGAGTTAAGGTCTTATCACAAATTCTAGCAACACTGGTCACGCCGGACGGCCCGGCCGAATCCACTATTGACGAGGAAGACAACGTGAGGTCACTTAGAACAACAGAACCCAAGCCGCTTCCCCATTTCATCTCTAGTAAAGCAATTCCTACACTTCTCTAGAGCGTCTCCTACTCTTATCCATCAAAATGTCATTTGCATCCTGACCGAGTGCAACGTGCTAAAACTCCTTTACCAACTGGACATTTCGTTGTAGAGGTTTGCTTTATTTATACTTTGAAGTTGGGACACAGAGGTCGGCTATCCATGTCGGCCCAGAGCCCCTGGCTACAATTTGTTACAGGACTTCCCAACTCGCCTAAGACTGAGGCGAAGGGCGTGATCTCGTTAGGACCTCGTATGAGACCCCGGGCTCCCGACCCCGCTTGTTTTGAACCAATCAATGTCATGCCCAGTGTGTTCGTCAGGATTCAGATGTTGGTGCATTTTTATGCGTCCATCCTTTACGTTCGTGTATTTTATTATTATTATTATTTTTTTTTTTTTGTGCAGGGAAAAGCCGGAGGGGTAAACTAGTAAACTAGGTAGAGAAAGTTAGCCTTAAGAAAATTCAGAGGTTGCTATAGATTTCTAAGCGGGAACGACATCATGAAATTCTCGTAACTGCAAAGAATCTTCGTGAGTTGAGTCGCAGTCCATCTCCTTACATCATTCCAGTTATTCCACGCCCTCTTCCTGAAGAAATAGTGGAAGGAGAGCATTACATTATTGCTAATCTCCTAACTTTAGCCTCGGGCAGCTCGTCTGCAGCCAAGAATTCTGAGACCGAGGTGGTTGGTCGAGAACTAGTGATTAGTACCCAGTCCGGGCAACCTTCTTTGGTTAGGGAGGATTCCAAATTTTGTTCCCGAAAGCATCTAAGGACGATAGGGGTATTGCCCCTGCCGCCTCCTTTGTGAAAAAGGGTTCTCGTCTCGTCTGCCCCCCCCCCAAGAAGGAAGCAGTATTCGAACGTCTAAAAGCGCCTGAAGCGAGGGTGAAAGATTTTGTCCCTTAGGTTTCCCGAATATCTAGCCGCCCCCCTGCTAGGGAAGAGGAAGAAGAGGAGGACGAGATGGTTGATCTTGTTCACAACTTCGGTGCACGGAAGTGTAAACGAGGTACCAACTTTAAACGGGCAACTGGTGCTACCCCCGAGGTGGCCGGTGAAGCTAGTCAACAACCATCCGGCGAGAGTTTGGATGTGCAGGCGATAGTCGTTTCGGATTCACCTGAGATGGGCCATGGCCGCCTGGCTTCGAGACTCCGGCCCCTCCGATGGATTTGTGAGAGGTCTCCAACTCACGAGGTCTAAGAGGACATTCCCTAGGAGCAGACATCGACCGCCGATAGCAAATCTATCCGGGCCGGAGCAAAGAGGGTTGTTGCTTCCTTTCGACTGGCCCACATGACTTATACCCTCCATAGGTCCAGTTCCCTATGGAGGAAGGTATCGATTCCGGGCTGGGAAGGTGCCCGTGAGATTATCAACGCTGCAGGTCGCTTAACCAGTGGCAATCCCCGCTGTCTATATGCACCAATCGTATCCATCACTTCTTCTCGATGCCCGTAGTCAGGCCGCCGAGGAGCCAAGAATGTGCCGTCTTAGTCCCTGCTATGCTTGTAAGGACGAACTCAAGCAGGTGATTGAAGATGAAATGCTAATACGTAACCGCAACTTCGTCTAGTCAGTAGAGCTGGTATGTTTACAACTGCTATGCACTGTTCTAGCATTATTTTCGAGTTATTGCCTTATTCTAATGCGTTCTTTTGTAGGACATTACGGCTATCCGAAATATGACTTACCAGCATCGAGAATTCGGGCCTAGGGCCGAGGGATGAGAGAGGCCGCGGGTTTCGCTCAACGCCGCTTTCTCGAATTATAGTGCACTGAAAAGCTTTTCTACCAAGCGGAGTCGAGATCCCAGCGCTGGGAGAAGGAGGCCAAAGAAGGCGTTGAGAAGGTGGCTCGAGCAGAGCCAGAGAGAGATGTTGCTTGTCACGAAGCCTTGATGGCCCGCATTTGATGTCGATGGAAGTGAAGTGTCAAGGCGAGTGGAGTGTCCGAGTCTGTGGTCTAAAATGCGTCTCCGCGGCTTTCGGGAGGAGGCTAGGCGGAAGGCGGAAGACGAGGCTAGACGTCTGGCCATCGAGCGAGTCTCTCTGCTTCTAGAGCTCGGGACTAGTATAGATAAAGTTTTCGCTCTCCAGGTACAAGCCCTTAAAAAGAAAAAGGCCCTGGATGAGGCTCGTGAGGAGGGCTTTGACATGATTTTCAACTATGGTTATAGTTGTTGTGCTTTCGCACATAATATTTGTGGAAGTCAACCCATGGTTCTAGGTGGGATGCCAGACACGTCTAAGTCGTTATCCCTAGAGTTCTTTATCAACCCTCGATGCCCTCGGGTGTTGTCCCTGCCAAAGCCGTAACCATCGATGTTCGCTCCGGTGAAGCAATGATTGCGTTAGAGAGGGAGGTTCTTGCTGCAATCCTTGAGACGGATATCAGCAAGGTGGGTGAGCATCTCTCTGCCGCCGAGGTTGGGCTGGGTAATGAGCCTAACTCTTCCGCTTAGAGTAACCGGGGAGAGTGAGGAACCTAATGTCTCGAAGGAGCTAAGGGTTGTGGCTTTTCCATCAAGCCGCGTTTCCTGCTCCTACACCCATGTTCTGTATCCCCGTTTTTTGTTATTTTGTAACCAAGCTCCATAATAAAGCATATGTTGTTTGCGAATCTGATGTTGATGCTTTCTCTTTATCAGATCATGTAATTCAGTTCATTTACCGTAGGGAAGATGTACTTTGAAAGGTGACATAGATCGGGTCCATGAACACTCTAGCATAAGGTTCATTGGCTCTTCTGGGCCGCCTCTACCCGGGAGCATTGTAATGAACCAGCTAGGCATCAACCATACTGGGTCGGTAGGACATCCATCTTACCTGTGCTTTATAATGAATCAGCTGGGCATCAGCCATACTGGGTCCAGGTAGGACATCAACCTTACTTGGGCTTTGTAATGAACCAATTGGGCATCAACCATACTAGGCCGATAGGACATCAACCTTACCTAGGCTTTGCAATGAACCAGTTGGGCATCAACCATATTGGCCCGGTAGGGCATCAACCTTACCCGGGATTTGTAATGAACCAGTTAGACATCAACCATACTGGGCCGGTAGGACATCAACCTTACTCGACTTTGTAACGAACCAGCTGGGCATCAATCATACTGGGCCAGTAGGACATCAACCTTACTCGAGCTTTGTAATGAACCAGTTGGGCATCAACCATACTGGGCCGGTAGAACATCAACCTTACCCCGGGATTGTACTAAACTAGTTGGGCATCAACCACACTAGGCCGGTAAGACATCAACCTTACCCGGGCTTTGAAATGAAAAATGGAGACGGGAAAATGGTTAGAGATTGAATCATTCTTTATTGATAGTACCATTTAAGGTGCATAATATTCCACATTCTAGGTACATGTGTCCCGTCTAGTTTATCTAATGCATACGATCCGAATTCGCCGGCCGATATTTATATACGGTCCTCCCAGCTTGGATGTGGAACTTTCTACCGACCTGACCGTTGTGTTCTTGAAAACTTTTCTCAGGACTAGGTCCCCTGGCTAGAACATTCGAGGTTTCACGCGTCTGTTGTGTAGGTTTTCTAGCCTGCGGTTGTACGAAGCTATTTGCATAGTAGCTGCTTCGCGTAGTTTGTCTACCATGTCTAGGTCTTTAATCACAGATTAAGTATTCAACTGCTCAGGTATATCAGTTCGGAGCATGGGCATACCGATTTCTATTCGGACTATAACTTCCATCCCATAAGTGAGCACGAAGGGGGATATGTCGGTTAGTCTACGGGCTGTCATTCTGTAGGCCCAAAGTACCCCGGGGAGTTCGTCCACCCACTTGCCTTTAGCTGAGTCTAATCATTTTTTTAAGGCGGTTAATAGGGTTTTATTAGAAGCTTCTACTTGGCCATTGCTCTGCGGATATCGCGGGGTGGAGTATAGATTCTTTATTTTCAACTCCTAGCATAAGTTCCTGTATGCCCGACTATCAAATTGAGGTCCGTTGTCTGATACAATTGATCGGGGTATACCGAACCTAGACAATATTCTTCTAGATGAACTGAGTGACATCCTTATCTTTAATTGATGCAAAAGCCTCGGCTTCTATCCACTTGCTGAAATAATCAGTGGCTACAACCAATAATTTTTTCTAAGCCGTACAGGGAGCGGCCCGACTATTATCACCCCACTGAGCGAAGGGCCACGGCTCGTGGATGGAACTTAAGTCCTCGAGTCAGGATCTCAAGACGTGGGTCAGGCCGCCGGCATCGGCCACAATTTTCAGACGTAATCTGGGTGGCATCGTAAATTACCTCGAGCGCGGGCTCTGTGGTGCCACACTCGCCGGATGATTACCATATCCCTTCTCGTAATTCGGCCAATATAGGCCGTCCCCTGCTCGGGTGGCTACATTTAGGGTACGGCCCGTCTTAAAGATCGCTTATGTAAATAGCTTGCCCATTAACCAAAGAGAATACGGCCAATCGGATTCGATCTCAGGAGCTTTGTCCCTTTCGCTCGGGAGTTCTCCGTGTTTCGATATATTGTACTATGGGTCCATTCAAGAAGGGAGACCTGCCTAACCGACTTACCCGTAGTGATAATTTCAAGAACCATGGATAATAGACGGGCAGAACACTGCCGCCATCGAAGAGTAGCTACTTAAGGCGCCCGCTTTCTCATCAAGTAGCGCCTTAGGGATGTTCGAGCTTCCAAGCTGCCAAAGCGTTGCTTAACCAGGGATACATACTTTGCCATTCAGGGGTCTCACAACTCATACTCTGGGTTTGCTTTCCCTACCACCAACTAAGAATCACTTTGAATCAGAAGCTTGTCGGCTAACACTGTAGCCGCGCTTCACCCGCCAAGATGGGTTTCATACTCGATTCGCTGGCTGAGGCGCTAAGCCCAAACGGATTGTCGCTTCAATCCTTTCCCCCGTCTGAGATTTGCTAAACCAATGCTGCCCAAGCCCGAGATGCGCCGTCTACATTAAGGGTCCACCAGTTCAAGATGTCCAGGCTCATTTCGGATTGGGGGATCTCCGCTAAAAAATTTGCCGTAACTGCCTTTTAGCTAATTCGCTTATATTGAACAATTCGCGACCACTACCGGGAAGCCATTCTCCACAGCTGTGCTTCGTGGAATGGTGCTCGAAGAGGGAGGTCGCTACACAACAATGGGGTGTGCTTGAAGTACGGGTGGAGCTTCAGCTGCTACCCGATGCCACGCTGCTTCACTGAGGTGGCTATACGGCTTCGCATCTGGGCCAAGGACTTGTCGATCAGTACACGGTATCTCGATTTCTATCCTCATCTTCCTTGAACAGGGCAACACTAACTGAGACATCTAAAACTGCCAAGTATACAAAGAGTGTTTCACCCGGGCCAATAGAAAGGACTGAGGCTCGCAAGATACCGTTTGGATCGCTGGCGAGGGCTTTGTTACATTCCTCATTCCATCCGGCCTGGTTGGCCCCCTTAAGGGTGATAAAGAACGACTTTAGATGATTTGTAAATCGAGATGAATCGCCCCGGGGCGCTAACCGTCCAGCCACCAAGGTTGCACTTCAGCCGTGAGCCGGACTCCAAAATAGCTTTAAGCCGAGCGAGGCTGGCCTCCCCATCCCTCCGAGTCACCAGCGAAACCCAAGAATCGCCCGCACCGACCCCAAAGGCGCACTTGGGATCGAGCTTCATATCGTACGCCTGGGGAGTTCAAAGCCTCTCATGTGTGTCCAAAGATGGTCCAGCGCTCGACTTTACCAACATATCAATGTAAACCTCCATGGTTATTCCGAGTAGCGGCTTGAACATCTTGGTCACTAACCTCTTATATGTTGCCCCGACATTCTTAGCTTCTCAAACGCACTATCAGAAAGCGTGAATGTTCTACAGCGGGTGATGAATGTTGTTTTTTTTGCTGTCGAGGAGACATACGGGTATTGATGATATCCCAAGAAGGCATCTTTAACTAAAACATCCCATGCCCACTCGACGACGACAACTGCCTATTTAAGGAAGAGGGAGTCGTCTTTCGCACGCCACATTAAGATCCGCGGTCTTCGCACACACACTCCATTTACTGCCTTTTTTCGGGACTACCACCACATTGGCCAGCCACTCCGAGTACTTTATCTCCCTGATGAATCCCGCTTTAAAATATTATCCACTTCTGCCTGAATAACCTGATGACGGTCCGGGTGGAAACGTCTCACTTTCTGTATAACCAACCTAGCTAAAGGGATGACATTCAGTTTGTGAGAGGCATGTACGGGGTTAATGCCAGCCATGTCTGAGTGAGTCCAGGAAAATACATCCATATTATGGAGCAGAACTTGCTGTATTTGTTCCTTCTCCGCACCGGATAAGAGGGAACTAACATATGTGGATTTATTCTACTGCCTAAGAATATTGATTCCTGTGGGGTTCACTGTCAGTCCCCTATCCTCCCCGCCCTTGCTTAGCCGAGTCGTAATTGCTGGTCTCCGAGGTCTCGGGTCTCGAGGGTCGGATCAGAGGAGCTGCTATTCTCACGCCCCCAGACGACAATTGGTAAAGACTACCGAAGCCGCTAGTTGGTCGCTCAAGAGGTCAATTTGCCTTAACTCGCCGTGTAGTCATCATTTGATGGTAGTCGAAGCACGACTCATCGCAGATGTAGTTTGTGCTCTACACCATCGGCATTACGAGCCCAAAGTCCTCGACAACCAAAATAAGACTCCGTCAACTACCGCCCGCCGATGATGGGAGAGCAATGTCGCCCATCGCTACTGCGGGTCGCCTGCAACCCCGGACAAGATTCTCGCTAGTCGAATCCCAAATTCGCCAAAAGATGTTCATCTCGCCCGGCGCGCTGTGAATAAGTCGGCCGTGTTGCTGTGGTCAACCAAGATTTCAGGCTCAACAAATTGTTAATACATGTAAGTAATGAGTGTATCATGATATATAATGACCCTGGACGGGTCAACAGGGGGAAAGGATATAGGGTCGTCAATCGGGTTGATTGCTCGGCCGCTATCCGAGATGTGATGGTATTCACTGGCTCCTGGGCCGTATCGCCGCAACATCCTCCTCTTTTGGCGCTGAGAAAGATATTGGTCGTCAATCGGGCCGCCCAGTATGTAGTTTATGGTGGGCCGAGGTTCAAGTGGGAGCTTTGCACTAGCCGCTATTCTTTCAACCGCGGGGGCGACCTCAGCTCCGTAGATCGTCTCCCTAACATATCTCTTGAGGTGGCCGGCCCTGATTAACCTTTCCACCAAAAATTTCAGGCTTCGACATCGGTTGGTCTCATGCCCATGATTCCTATGGTAATCACATCTCAGAGACTGGTTGCGTTGTGCGGGATCTAACTGAATTGGTGTGGGCCATTTGAAGTCAGGGTGATCCAGGATGAGAGGAAGGAGTTAGTCGTAAGAGATGTTCAGAGGGGTAAACTGTGGGGGTTCCCTTTTTTTCTCTGACTGGTCCCTGGAGTGTTTCTAGTTCTTACTCCGACTTCTTTGTTCGGGCCTCAGTCTCCTAGTGTTCATCTTTACGCTGAGTCGTAATCATCACGGCTCGAGAGGTCGCCTGGACATTGTCCTCCATCATGAATATTTATCCACCAGATGTACAATTCCTCCATCACGCCAGCGGATCTAGAGACAACGAGCGAAGAGTAGGGTGGTCGGCCCAAAGCTCCTTTGGGAAATTCTGTGAGGACCGACCATACTGTGCCGACCAATTGGCTGGATGTACCGCCCAAATCTTCTAGTGAAATTACAGATGGATTCGTCCTCCCGCTTGAAGATGGTTTGCAGAGAACTGATATTTCCCTTCTGTCGAACTGAGCATAGGTATTGGGAAACAAATGCAGCCCACAACTCGCTGAACGAGTTGATAACCTCGTGGAAATTTGTGGAACCAAGCCAGGGCGAGCCCCTTCAAGCTAGCCGGGAACACTTTGCATAGTAAGCGGTTGTTTCCCACATTAAGTATCATTGCCTAATTGAAATGCAGCATGTGATCATACGGATCGAAGGAGCCATCATACATGGCAAAAGACGGTATGACAAAGCCACGTGGGATTCATAGCTCAAGATGTGCTCGCCCAGCGGGGAGGATAACATGTCTTCAAGGCTCCGAACAGTGGTAGATGAAAGCATGTGCTGTGGAGCAGCCCCGGCTGCAGGATACATGAACTGAAGTATGGTGCTACGCCCTGTTCCACGTGGCACATTTTCTGGCCCGCCTTACCGCGTGCTCTACTATTTCTCTTCAGATTTGGCGATGCATGCTATCATAGTAACTACCGAACGCAGTGGGCCTCTTTCGATTAAGCCTCCACGTCACTTTCGGGGGTGAAAGATCGTACGGAGCTACCAGAGAGGGTAACCCACCGTCCGCTATCGCATCACCGTCACCCGGCAGGGACGGGCTCCTCAGTTCTATCAGGTTTAACCCAGGTGCAGGATGACTACTCCCTCGTGCATTTTCACCCCGATCCTCTTCCAAACGAGCCTCGTGTGCGATCGTTTCTTCATTACAGATGGTCAACACTCCGGCTCCGCACCAACCATCTATCTAGCCCGCTTCTTCGCTTCGCTTCATCCCGGCTCTATCGAAGAAACTGGTCCCTCATGGACTATCGGCTGGCTGTTATCATAGCTGTATAAGTCCTAATAAACCTGGAGGAGTGAGCTGAACTACCAAGCTTCCGGTGTAGAGGATCGCTTGATAGTCGAAGTAGCCAAGCCCTCGCACGTCGATGATAAGATTTTACTGGGTCGCTCCTACTGCATCGACAATTAATTGTTGTCTGGATTCTCGTGAGTTCCGAACTGCCGGCATTAACCAGCAAAGAAGGACCTCGTGATAACAAACAAGGAACCGACGGCAGACTGCCGCCTTCGATGCTTAAGTCGCATTGCAGAAAATAGAAAGAAAGAAATATGTCGCTTTTCAATAGTGTATCCGACCTCCCCTTTACCTATTGTGATTCCTTCCTTATTTATGGAAGAGGATGATGGTCCACTTTTTATGGAAAGTGGGGGATTGGTTTCCGAAATGGAAGACGGTTATTTATGGAAGAGGATGATGGTCCACTTTTTATGGAAAGTGGGTGATTGGTTTCCGAAATGGAAGACGGGGGAGGGGGGGCGCACTTCATTTGTCCGTCAACTGTTTTTCCTTTTAGATAGCCAAGTTATTCGAATCTTCCGCCTCGCAATCAAGCTGATCATCTTACGGCCGTTACGTACGCGCTCGCGAGCGGCGCTGGGCCCGCTCTATGGGCTTTGATCTATCTGGGCCTTTTGAGTAGGGGTGCTAGGCCAAAAACTATGGTACCCACAAAGAAGTAGCCTGCTCATGTAAAAAAAAGAAAAAAAGTAACCAAACGCCTTTTCCTTAAGCTTCTGCTTGACTTCCTTGTTTTTGTGAATGTAAAACAATTTTCAAAAATAATAACCAAACATGCTCTTTACTTCTCACATGACAAAAATCACTCTTGTTTCACAGTACAAAAGCATGAGAGAAAAAACAACATTCAAGAATAGATTTCTCTGTTCACTTTCGAAAGAAGAGGAAAAGGGAGGGGGGGAAATGAATCCTCATGACATTTCCAAGGGCTATTTTTGGGCAGTTTCTTAAAACTTTGAGAAACTACGTACTTCTACTGTTTTATATTTCCAATATATATCGGATCGGATATATAAGTCCAATTGGACATCCAACCCAATTCCAGCAGGAAACTTGCTCCACTATCAGCCAAGCAATTAATCCCAACATGACGCTTTTATTATTGCATAAAATTAGAACTAAAAGTTTTACATGTTTTTCACTACAAATCCAAAAGCCCTGCCCAGGTAAGTTAAAATGGTGAAACCAAATGTGCCAGCAAGAATCCCAGGAACAATCAAGGAATTCCACCCTTTGGCTGCGGCCATCCCGCCGGATGTTGCCGGGCCTCCGATATTGGCATTTGATGCTATCAGCAATAGCTTTAGATCGATGAGGTATAGCTTTCCCAGTCCCAGACCACAGCAAGATGGATAGCAATCTGGACCATATCAAACATGAATATACTGGGAGCTGTCTTAATGACATTCCATATGTTCCCTCTTGCTCCCACCATCGTAAAAAATACCTGTCACACAAGAGCAAGTTGCAAAGACATGCATGCAGTCACGATCCACTGAGAAATAGGTATGTATTCATCTCAATTTTTAGAAAACTGTTATATGTTTTGATTTTTCGAAACTTCTATGATTTTTTCTAGAATAAAAATCTGTTTTACTTCCAGTTTTATCTATAGTATTTCATTTCCATCACTTTATATTTGTACCATTAAGAATAGAAAACTGATTCTAAAAACAGTCTCAAAAGGGGCCTACTGCTTATTTGTTTGAGATATTAAGCAACAGAATGATTAAAATTTCAGACAAATATTACTAGTAATAGATCCCAAATTAAATAATATTTCAGCATTGACTGAATTGGACATACTTCTCATTAGAAATGAACTCACTTGCAGCAGAATCTTTGCCATAGTCTCACCAGCAGGTGCAAGGCGACTAAACTGTTCTGGAAATATAGTTGCTAAAATAACAACTTTTGCTGAAATGGGCGGAAGGCTACCTCCTTTAGTTCCAAAATATTTTGTGACGAAAACCCCAGCCTTGCAGATAGCAAAGGATACAGCAAGGACAGCAGCAATCAGTAGGACAGGAGGCTTGTTTCTGGGCTCAGGCATAGGCTCATTCATTCCTTTATCTGCCACACCTTGCATCTTCATTAGAGGCAAAAATCACGGTAATGCAATTGCATTCATCTGGTAAAGTGGTGTTTGATGTCTTGGAACTTTGTAATATATAGAAGACATCAAATAAATATTTTTGTAAAAATAGAGACAAACAGGAAAAATGAGCAAAGTCATTAGTTTTTGTTTCAACATCAAAATAGAGCGTAACCAAGAAACTGCAAGGCTGAACCATAACTAATATTTCAGGGTAGGGTCAAGTGAACCAACAAATTAAATGATCGATCTAGATCTAGTATAGCATCAAATGAAGGGTGACAAGTTATTACATCACTACATACCATTTGTATATGTTAAAGCCTCAGAGGGTATTTTTGAAGCTAATGCAAACAATATTGTATAATAGACTTTACAAACAACATTGTCCGCTGCTAGACCTGCAGCTAAAACTGATGGAGAAACACCAAAAGCTTCTGAACTGGCAATATAATAGACAGCTACACAAAATCAAGGCAAGAAATCAATTTATTAGATAGACATGGGACATAACAAGATGTATACAGAAAAATTATATGATGTCCACTAAATGCAAAATCCAAAATCAGAACATAGAAACACAAATAAACATATCTCAGGATATTTTACTACTTCTGAAAAGTGGAAGATAGCCAGAGCACAAAATTTTGTGCATTAGATTAATAAAATGCATTACAGTTCAACACAACACATGGAAATTAACACGATGGATCAAGGTGTCAATCTGATAAGAGTTAAAAATCTGAGCATGGTCAAACTCAGACAAAAGGTGAATAATGAATAATCTAATCAACGATAGGCTTCCCAAAGAAGAAAACTTAGATGCTGAGATCTCTTCTTTTGCAAGGAAATTAGCACCTCTATAAACCCATCCTGAGGCCAAAATGAAAATGCAATATAAGACTCTGAGAGCAGTGGATATCCATGAGAATGAGAAAAAAAAAAACCTTTTAGGTTCTAGAGGTGCTTAACTTCACAAAAAACAATATCCAATTTTCCATTCCAAGCATCAACACATCCTAGATCTCTGAGGCCCAAGTTGAAAGCAAGAAATCTAGCCTTAAAGATTATCAATTTTCAATTGCTTTTAGTTGGTGAATCATATTCTTAATATGCCCCATGAAAATGTCTCCAAAGGCCAGTTGACCAAGATATATTCCAGGGAAATAGCAGTGAGAATGCAATTTCAACCTAACAGTGCCCAAGCTTTTAGTCTCCTCCTATAGCAAGCTTAACTGGGTAGGAAGCATGCTTCCAGTATATGGTATGCTGGAGATCAAGGAATATCCTATAACTCTCTAGAAAATTGAAGCCTGAGAAAACGATATAACCATTGCATAATAGTCTCCAAAGCTTATAAACTTATTAAAAATCTATTTTTTCCCAACACCAAAATGATGCCTTTGAAACAGCTGTTACCCAGGACCTCAAAACATAATTAAAGAACGCTAGAGCAACTTGGAAAACTAGAAGGAGCAAGCCAATTGATCTTTACCAAACCAAATAACAAGGTCAAAATAAAACAATGGTTTATTCTCGATACATATTATATCAAGATGTTTTGGGGCTACTACCAGAAGCCAGTAAATACTGATGCATATTTCCTTTGAAAATTACCTCCACCAATATGTCTGCACATGAGTACAGCCGCTATCTTCCAACTATTCCAACCACTAAGTGAAGGCATTGGAACCATCATTAATGCCACTACAGTCCCAATTATTGTTCCAACTGCCGTATAACATTAAAATTAGAAAATGTCAGAGAATCACAAGCAGATCCTGCAGAAAACCAAGATCTAGCAATGTTATCAAGAATCATTCTGTCAAATCTAAGATGATTTCACAAGATATAATATGTACGACATTTTATCTTTAGATTGAAACCTGCTTATTGTTCTTACATAACTTAATACTGAATTTAGTTTTATGATTTCATCTTGGAAGACAAAAAACCGATATTATTGCCTGTGTGATCCAGACTCACAACATATATGATACAATTAGAACAATTTTTCCACTCCCACACAGAGGACAGAAAAGCATTAAACACATTCCATTTACAAGTTCTACAATCAAATTCTCAGTAGCATAATCAAAGCACATGATATAATAGGATAAATAACTTTTTTTTTTATAAGAATTTTAAACAGATTTAGACAAATAATTCAATATCAACATATGTAACCTGATCCAATCAGAAAAACTCGAAGCAGGGGCCCGGTAGACTGTATCACGCAGCACAAGTCTGCTCTAAACAACAGCAGTGGGACTGCCAGTGGTAACAGAACATTCAACACAACTGAATATGCTGGCGCTTGACAAGAAATAATTCCTAAATTACTTGCTGCAAATCCAATCAAAATACTGACCAAGGCACCATTCAATGTTCTCCCAATCTTTGTGTTTTCTGACCTTCCATCACAAAAATTACTTCATAAATAAATGAAAAACCGTAATCCTCTGTTTGGTTTCTGAGTTGATACTGGAATTAAAAATAAAATCCAAATTTTCATTGCTTAACAGAAATAATTCAGAAATTGAACCAAGCTTAACAGAAACACAATCAAGACTCAAAGTCTCAGAAATTTGACTTGTTTTCTTTTTTGGCTGCTTTGCACTAACCAAATGGAGAAAATGTTCTGTTTACTTGAAGGATTAATGTAGGATTAGAAAATAATAAAATTTTGAAATTTTGATTCTTCTAATCCTCCTACAAACCTCACTCAGAATTTTCCATTTCTGGCCCATCTATTATTCTGAAATAGAAATAGTGGAAAACAAAACAAAACAAAACTTGGTCATATAGAATCACCGGTCAATTGGTTCACTTAAATGTAAGATTCCAGTTCTAAATTCTTTCATGTTCCTATTTTTTTCTCGATCAACACATGGGGCTTCTCATCCTCAAATTGGCAGGAAATACTGGGTAAATTGAGGGTGACTACTACTCAGCACGGGTCCGACAATAAATATCGAAATTAGCACTATTTTCCTCTCCTCTTCCACCATTTTCTCATCAACCAAAAGGAAGGTAATACTCTCCCAATTTGGGTTCTGAGAAAACAAAAACCACTACTCAAAAAATCATACCCATTCACCCTTCCCCCTTTACTCACTTGTGGCAGGCCTCAAGGTCTACACTTTTCCTTCCTTCCTTAACTATCTCAGGAATCAAACTGTGGAAAAGAAAGAGAGAGAAAACAAAAACGAAAACAACACATCAGCGCGAAGAGAATAGAAACGCCCGACTTGACGAGCGGAACGACAGAGAATAAAACTGACCTGATCGTCACGGATCATTGACGAATCTCGGTATCGAGGAGGCGGTTGCCGTGACGGAATTTTTGCCGCACTGACCGCCGCCAGCGAACAAAGAAGAAAACCATCGTAGAGAATCGGTCGAAATTGCAGGTGACGTAAACTAACGCCACCAACAGTGGCGCGTGGAGATTCAGAACCTTCGACGCCATTCACTGCGAGTCGCCGGCCGCAACCTCAGTTAGAGTAGGGAACGATACACAGAAACCGACCGGTAGTTGGAGACTGGAGTTTTCCTCCACTCTCCACCGACTTTACAGCAACTGAGCTGCCTCCATTCTCCATTTTGTTGATTTTACATTAAAGTCAACAAAAACAAGTACCTGTAAATGAAAATTAATTTTTATTTTCTGAAAATTGAGAAAGTAATCCCAACGAGGAAAATAGACGAAAATGCCACTTCAATACCTGTTTTTTGAAAAGTATGAGCCTCTTCTGTTACGGTTATTGAAAATTTTATGAAATAACAAAGAGAACAAGTTTGGGTTTTTTTTTTTTTTTAAAAAAAAAAACAAAGAGAACATAAAAAATAATAAAATTTTGTTTCTTAATAGTAGTTTTTGAAAATCTAGCAATGAATTTAATATTATAAAAATTGTTTTTATTATCTTACAATTTATTGTTTTACATGTTTATTGTGTTTTAAGAAACAAACGGTAATGATGTTACTATGTTTCGCTATTACCGCTTGTTTTTATCGCAATAGGTTTTCATGATTATGAATTAATGGCATGGGCGGCGTTCAGTCATGGGAGGCTTTTTGGGAAGCGCGAAAAGCAAGCATGACGTGGATGCTACCGTGTGGAGGGAAGGTTATTGAGATTTGACAAGTGGCATCAGAGCTGGGTTTAGACTTAGTCATGTCAACGTCTGCCGAACAAAATGGTGTGGCTAAGGCATGTCGGAAAGTATATGCTTGATTTAATAGAGTTATGAATAAGAATAATCATTTTTAATATGTGGAAAAAAAACCCTAGCCACCCATTCTTTTATCTCATTTGTTCTTTTTTTTAGCCCCTTTTCGTTAGCAATGAGATGGTGATTTTTTTTATTCTTGTACCAGGTCTTCGTTTACATCTCTTTTCTATCGTTTTGTTACCATTAATAAGGTGGTTCTTTCTCAGCGTATCGGATTTTTGTTTTTTTCGTGATTTGGTCGTCGGTAGTTACGCGATGTGGTTGTGTTGTCTTTGTATGGTAGTTCATTTTTCGTAGATGCTTTGTTGTAGCGTTCTTAATGTGAAATTGGCTGACAAGCGTAGTTGATCATCTGAACAATTCATTGCTCGATTATCAAATGTGTAGGCTTTGAATCGATTTATTATGTTATTAGCTTAGATATTACGCAATTTTTTAAAGTTTTTAACAAATTTGATTGTGTTTTATTTATAGTTTGAATCGATAAAATAATCATTTTAAACTTGATCAATTGATGACCACATTTAAACTAACAAACTCACTATAATAAAGTTATATTATGGATTGAAACAGTTAATTTCTTAGTGCATTTTTAGTAGTACGTACTTAAGTGTTGATTCGGGTACACTATCAACATTTGGTTTTTTATATGTATAAAATATAAAGCTTTTATGTATCATTTTTAGTGAATCATTTCTATTGAATATATAATGTTTGCTAGAAACTACTTCAAATCAATAGGCTACTAACCATTCATTTAAGTACAACTTTTTTTTATAATTTATTTGTAAAGTTAGAAATGTAGAACATTTTACTTAAAAAAATAAATTCTATATATTTTATTTATTTAAAAAATAATTTCCAAAAATTTAAATTTTGAGCTCTAGAAAGGCTGTTAATTAACAAAATAAATTTTAATTAGCATAATAAATATTCATAATTTTACTTCTGTAACTCTATTCTTTGTGATAAGTATAATTTTTCAAGTCCAACCATTGTATATTTAATCAACTATGATATGTAAAAAACCAAAGGGTTAATTTTATTGAAACCTCCTCAAATTTAATTTAGTATCAATATATTAAAGCACCAAAGCTTTGAAACATCAATCAATTCAAAGAATAAAATTTAATTTTAAAAAAAATTATCTAACAATCGGATCAAAAATATTTTTATAAACAAAAAAAAGAAAAGTTTATATCTGTATTCTTTGAGCATTTTCTCCTTCTTCCATAACACTTGTAACTGTCATATCCATTCATGCTGCCTAGTTTAGTAAATATAAGTTTTTGATCCTTTCTACTGGGATTGAAATTTAAAGCAATATAATATACATTTATGAATACTAAGAAATGATGTACCGTTTATTCAAAAAAAAAAGAAAGATATGATGTACCGTGCTCACTAAGAATCAGACAACAAAATTTTTCTAATTAACTTCTTGGCTACTAAAGTAACATATATATATGTGTATGACTCAATTAGAATGGAAGGCCAAACAATTACAGAAAGGAGCCATAACTCATAGGAATGGATGCCCATACAAGGGCGGCTACCCATCAGCTGTCACCCCCTCATATAAAACCAGGAAATACCATGTGATGCATTAATTTAATAGAGTGATGGTGTGAACTTGTCATAGTTATTTCTTTACTTATTACTTCATATATAAAAATATAAGGTCAGAAAATAATAATATACCATGTGCTTCATGCATAAGCTTATTTTATTAGAGTGATGGTGTGAGCTGGTCATACTTTTGTTTATCCAAGGGCATATATTCAAATGAATTATTATTATTTCTTTTCACAGGTATGCTAGAGTTATATATGGTTTTTTTTTCAATTATTGATTAATTGGATTGTGCTCAACTCGGTACTGTTGGCTAGAAAGAAAATACCATAGAGTCACAGCAGTGGAGAAGGAAGAGATCCCCACAACAAAGATCGGAAAGTTGCTCACCAAATGATGATGAAGAAGATGCAGAGGGTGGAGAGGCGACGAAAGTCCTTGGTGAAGAGCTCGATGGCGGCGCAGAAACTTTATGTTCTGCTAATTCAAGAACCAGGCCTTGTTAATGGAATGGAAAAAGATGTCAATTCCATCCACCAGGGAATGGTTCGTTGTCTCGATTCATTTGAAAATTTCATAGGCGACGTGACGGAGCGGTTAAGGGATAATGCCTATGATTTGGAGGATTTCATGGAGGACCCCATCACGCTGAAATCAGTAACGAAGAGGAGGAGCAGCCGCAAGAAGCTGGAGAAGATCAAGGTGAAGATCCGTTCCTGTTTAAAGCATCCATGTTACAAGGTGGCTTTAGAAACTAAACTAGTAGAGAATCAGAACATAGCACAAACAGTTGTTTCTCCTGTCATAGTGAAAGTTACACATCTGTTAGCCCAGGGTTCACTCCGTCCCCAAGTGAAAAAAAAGGCCAGAAGGATGGAGGATGAATTCAAGCTGATTAATGGATTTCTGGAAAATTTAGAATCCGTAGAATTGGATAATGGCGGAATGGCATGGTTGGAGGAACTCTGCAATACTTCTTCTGATGCAGTGGGTGTGATAAACTTGTTCATCAACGGCAGACTTAATCACCTTAAAGGGAAGAAGACAACATTCATGAGGAGAGTTGTCACGGCTTTTAACAAAATAAGGTCTCAGTTTCGTCTTGGCGTAGAGATGGATAGAATCTATGCTAGGTTGCTGAATCTTGTTGCCACGATGCCACAACAAGTCCTTGACAATGGTCAACAAATCCCTGATCGCCATTCTCAACAACGGTCATTAGTATCATCATCTTCAAGTACTGCTGATTCTTACATTAATGTCAAGGAACCTAATGTCACCGCCTTTGATGATGATATACAAGAGATTGTCTCACAGTTGCTGATCAAAGATGACAAAAGCTGCTCCGCCATCTCAATTGTTGGCATGAAAGGTCTTGGCAAGACAACCTTGGCAAAGTTGGTCTTTGACAATGTTGCTGTTGTTCATCATTTCCCTTACCGTGCTTTCGCATCTTCTTCTCAGACGGATTGTGATTTTCTCAAGGACGTACTTAAACAGATGGACTACCCCAACAAATGTATTAATGCAACATTGTGGAAGGAAGAAGACAATCACAAAAGCTTCAAGGAAGAAAAAGAAGAGTTGTGGTCTCTCCTTAATGCTTTGTTAAAAACAAGAGTATCTCATAGTTGTGGATGGCATAGACAGCACACACACGCTGGAGCTGCTAAGAAGATTTCCAGACACATCCAATGGCAGTCGAATGATTTTGATTACCCAAGATGGGAATCTACTTTCAAATCTCCCAAAGAAGTCTTCATCTCACTCTGCAACTACAAGATGATAATGAGAGCTGGGCACTGTTTACGCATCTTTTGAATATAACCATACCCCCAGAATTGCTGACTCTTAGAGGAAACATTTTGAAGACATGCTGTGGCTTTCCACTGATCATAAAAAAACCAGTTGTTGTTCTGTCAGGCAAGGACACAACCATTGAGGAGTGGTCAGGTGTTCTTCAACAGCTCAATGGAGACCGAGAATTCAGGTCTCTCGTCTTGTGTGACATTAAAACGAGTTTGCCCTTGCACATGAAGCGATGTCTCTTCTACTTTGGCCTGTTTCCTCAAAACTTTGAGATCCCAACAAGAAGATTGATTGCATTGTGGATTGCAGAGGGTTAGTGTATTCAGAAGATGAGACAGAAAGTACTCCAGAAGATGTTGCTAAGAAGTATCTGACAAAGCTAATAGGCCGGTCCATGGTTCAAGTAACAAAGAAGAAGGTCAATGGAGATGTTCAAACATGTCGCTTGCCGGATCCCATACGAAGACAATGGTATCTGAAAGCCAGGGAAGCTACATTTCTCCAACTTCAGACAAGCACAACATCGTGAGAGATATCTTTAGGCACTGGTATGGTCTGTCGCCTTGTTGATCATCTTGATGAAGCAGATTCCAGCTTTACTCATATCCATCCTCATCATCACAACGCAACTTCAATTCCTTTGAAAGCTCATTACGAAGCTACCTCCTCTTTCATTTCGTTTGACACTCGAAAAGGAACAAGTCTACCAGTAAACGACATTACGGGCTTTCTTGAACGATGCATTTCTAGTGGTTGTTTCCTATCCCTTCGGGTCCTTGATCTTGAACTGGTGTATGAACTTGATTTGCCGGTGGAAGTAGGTAAATTAACTCTCTTGAGGTACCTTGGTTTAAGATGGACGCGCTTGAAGATTCTCCCATCATCCATAAGCAATATGCTAAATATCCTGACATTGGACTTGAAGTACACAAACATAATCCGTCTTCCTGAGGAGTGATTCGTGTCGATGAAATTATCGTGAATAAACAAAATTTATCACCATCTTATATACTTCTTGCCGTGCATTCTTCTTGCTGATATAAGCGGCTACAGATAGATCTGAGGATGGAGTTTTCTTCGCTTAAATGACTTACAATGAGGTTCAAAATGGTGAATTTGTTTTGGATTTTGGGGTTTTGTAAAAACAATGGGTTGTGATGGTTGAAAACTGAAAATAAAATAAGTTAAAATGTAAAAGAGAATTCCTTGAAGTGTTAGGTCACTGGGCTTAGGATCCTAGGGCAAATGAGGGTTTCTCGGGTCTTTTCCTCGCATTGGGGAGGATGACCTATAGTCATCTCCCGAACCAGTTCTTTATTTAGCTATGAAAGCTGACCCAAAATAACTCTTTGAAAATGGTATTCACTGAACATTAATGGTCTCAGACAGTGAAAAAGGAGTCTCCTTGACTCACCTTTTAATGACTAATAGATGATAACTAATGAACCTCAGTGGATCTAGTAATAAGCATCCACTGAACCCTAAAAGATTATCAAGTATTGATCATTCAAAGTGATTCGAAGGGATCTAACCTAGAGTTTAAGAAAGAGCATTAATAACAGTGAATACCTGCGTGAAAACCATGAAACCCCTCAGCTTGTCTTAGATCCTTTGCCTAATGGTCTTCCTCTTCAAGGAAAGAAGGGACTTAGCCGCTCATCCTCTGAGTTGTCATCCTCAAGGGTGTTTGGCTAGTGAGAAAATAAGAGAAAACGAGAGAAAGTGAGAGAAGCGGGAAAATGTTGAAAGCTTCCCTCCAAAAATCTGTACAAAGTGAAAAAGTCTCCCTTACAGTGTGTTCTCTGGGGGCTTTTATAGCCAAACCCCAATACAAATTACCAAAATAAGAAAACAAACACTATTACAATTGGGGCAAATTGGGAAGAGACAAAAGAAGTAAAAGTCAAGAAGCGGCCCGAGGGGAAAGCGTGAATAGTGGTGACAACTTTTCGCAAGGCAAGGCAATTTCGCGACCAACTGCGAAATTCGTAGGGGCAGCGAAATTTGCGAGGAAACAGAATTAATGACAATGCAAAATTGCGAGGCCCGTACATCTCTCTAGTGTGCTTCTAGTTCTTCGTTTTTCTACTCTGATTCCAATTGACTTCTTCATGCTTGAGCTGAATCACAATTTGTGGTATAAATAGCCTGTAAAAACAACAAAGCTTGCCATAACATTTGATCAGTAGCATTGCAAGGTCCTTAACATGACAACTAGGTTAATTAGGCTGATTATTACGCAAAAAGTGCTCAAAACTTGTATTAATAAGGGTGTAAAATAGCACTATTTTGGTAGTAACCAAAGAGATCTAGAAGCTGCAACAATTGCGACATTTGTACTTGAGTGAGCGTGATTGGAGTAGTTTATCATCGACAGCTACTCTTGGGTCTCTAACGGATCTTGAGCCTTATGGGGACTATTCATAGAAGAGAAGACCCAGGTGAAGGAGGGGATGGCTGAATGGAGTTACTCAATCTTAGAAAATTGACATTGAAATTTTGGTCAACTCCATCTCAACAGGAGGCAATGGTGTCATAATTGGAGGAGGTGGTTGATTGGGTCTTAAAATTAAACCATCTTTAGTCTCTAAGGCTGAGAGTAATTGATGAAGACAATCAACCTTGGGACTTAGACTTGAAGCCTTTGTCCAACCATGTGAAACTCTCTCTTGTTTATTTGGTGGGGCGGTTAAAGAATCCGTCTGTCATTTACGAATACCCAGCGGCTGTTATTTATTACCCTTTCTGGTTAGAAGTTAGCGAGGAGAAGATCAATGCAAAAATTGGATAAGCTTCCCAACCTAAGAGTTCTTGTGTTAAGGAGTAGATCATATATAGGGAAACACATGCTTTGCTCTTCAGGAGGCTTTCCACAGCTTCGTGTTCTTAAACTGTGGTTGCTCTTACGATATTGGATTAATAGTCAAAGATTTTCTATTGTAATTATTTCCTATTACTATTACAAATACTGCATTAAGCGGAAATAACTTAATTATAGGAAGCTATTATATTCTTTCCTAGTTTAGAAATATTTCTACGGTAGGCAAATAACTTAATTATAGGAATAGCTTGATTGTAGGATCTCTGGTAATGAACTGTGGATACCCTCGGGTTTCCTGGTGGTCAGCCTAGTGAGAGTCCTTGTCACGATCTAGGGAAGATACGGGTGGAACTCCACTTTAAGGAGGAGTAAACACATGCGGTAATTTAATCATCCCAATTATATATAAAAGACCCTTTCATATATAGATAAGGACCCATAAAAGTTCGATACGAATATAAGAGCATTCTAAGAGTATTTGTGAATTTAAGTACAAGTAGAGATGAATAAGGTCGATACGACAAACAAAATAGATAGATGCGATAGTGTACGGCAGCTGTGGCGGGAAGAGCGGTGTCGAATGGCGCCGAAATAAGCCCTCTGAAGCTAATGCGGACCTAGAGAGGCAGTTTAAGAAAACAATAATGTGAGATAATAAATCTCAGTGAGTGACATAGTTTATAAGGAAAATAACATTCTTTTTATTTGCAAAGATTTCTTCTCTCAAAACCTCCCGTCCACTCTTTTAAAGTTTCCCCGTTTAGAAACATTTTACAAAACCCAACTTTACCCCAAGTCCAACATATGTAAATCATGCTTTCGACAATTTAGCCGACACAGTATTAAGAAAACTATAATGCGAGCGTACACAACATAAAGCCGTCATGGCGTGTATAATGCGAAGTGTAATAAAGTAACCATGAAATGCACCATAACCATAAGTATTAAAATGGTTATACCATATTCAAAATCAACGGCGTACCATACCATGTACCCATCATAAAGCCAGTCGATGGCGACCTCCACGACATAGTGGCAGCTAATAAACGTAGTTACGGCCATCACGTGGCAGCTAATAAACCTCGGTGGGCAGAGCCATCCGCGTGACAACTAATAAACTATCGAGGTGAACTTGGCCATCAACGTGGCACCTAATAAACCTCCGGGTAAACCGACCATCACGTGGCAACTAATAAACCTCCGGGTAAACTCGGCCATCACGTGACACCCTAATAAACCTCACGAAGGTGAACACACCATCATGTGTCGACTAATGTCGTTCCTTACTCACATGTAC
This sequence comes from Tetrastigma voinierianum, assembly GCA_016808115.1. Classification (NCBI taxonomy): domain Eukaryota; kingdom Viridiplantae; phylum Streptophyta; class Magnoliopsida; order Vitales; family Vitaceae; genus Tetrastigma; species Tetrastigma voinierianum. The sequence continues at coordinate 220,615 of JAEQBH010003252.1, forward strand.
TTTCAGCAATGCGTATCAAAGTCATTCCTGAAAATCTCAAGATCATTTTTTAAAACAATAGTTTTTCAAGGTGGTTTACAACCTCAATCCACGTACCCAAAATATTAAATACCACAGACTCATCCACGAACTTAGTACAACTTCCAAACAGTTAAAATGTTGACAAAATTCACATGAAATGATAACTTGTTTTTATAGGACCACGATAATCACATTTGTATGCAACTTGACCATTTGTCAACGATATATATAAAATATTTAATCACAATAGATATATCAACATAATACCCCAAATCGTTTAAAAGCATGTCTCACGTAACTCGCGATTATGAAGCCTTCGATCTTGTCCTCCATGAGATCGTCTCGGCTCGGCGTGAGTCGTAATATAAATAAAAATACTTAGGCTCAATAATTGAACCAGCGACATTGGGATGCAAGGCACCAGTGTAATTTTTTAGAACTATAGACAAGCTAAATTTGACTACTGACGATTGGTGCTCTGATTGTGCCCCTATAGGCGATACCGAAGTGGGGCTTTTAAGCGAGGGCTAATTTCTCGAGGAATTGAACCATCGATAATTCATAGAAACATCTGATCCACTAATCGACTCGAATTTTTGCTAGCTTGACTAATTGGTACTGGATTTTAGTCAAACTTCTCGGTAATTCACTAGAAATGACCAAAAAATGGAAAACCAACCAAACAATGTCCAAAATTAATAATATATTAGGCGAGGCAAGGCTAAATCGATCTGCTTACACTTGGTCAACCGATTCTTTGTGGTGGCAGCTTCGATCCGTCGATCGGCTGACTTTGTTTCGTCGTAACTTTCAAAGCGGTGAGGAATGCGCAAGGGCCCGCGGAAATGAGTTCGGGGGTTCCGCGAATGGTGGGAGGAGGTATGGGTTGGCACGAAATGGCCAGGAAAAGTCAAGAAAAAGTCGGGTGACTCCACCGTGGCCGCCGCCGTGCCGCCGGCCGATCGAGGCGGCGTCCGGCGGGCGGCGAAGCTCTGGGTGATAGTCGAGTCGTGCTTCCCGGCCGGCGTGTTGCGGGTGGTGGCCGGTGATGCCTCCTTTGGTCGAACTCCACGGCTCGTAAGTAGATTAAGCGATGACTCGGTGTTCACGATTTTGGAGCTCAAGATGGTGTTTTGGGGGCTAGGGTTTCATTTGGCACCCAAAGTTATGTTTATATAGGGCCTAGGGTGCTTTCAAGTAAAACCCCGGAGACGAGACTTGGACACTTTGGTAAAAGTCTTCTTTGTTTGAACCTCATAGCCAGTAACTTTTTATCCGTAAGTCGGATTGTGACGTTCCGCCAGTCTATGAACTGTATCGTGAGGCCTCTGAAAGCGGTGCTTTAGTTAACCGAAATATTCATCCTCGAAAAGTCCAACTTGGGCCCATTTTATGCAAGTGTTGGTCAAACTTGGTCAAACTTGGTCAAACGTGTTAAAGCTTGTATTATTTTGTGCGGTCGTTACAACCTACCCCATAAAGAAAAAATTTAGTCTGAAATTCGTACTGTGTCATGGAAGAGATGAAGTGCGGCTCGCATTTGGTCTCAGGCTCTAAGTCGCCTCTTCGACTAGGTGGTTTCTCCATAGGACCTTCACTAAGGATATTGTTTTGTTGCAAAGCTCCTTCTCTCCGCTACCCAGAATCTGCACTGGCTGCTCCTCATAGGATAAGTCATCACTCAAACTTAACTCCTTTCCTAGTCAAACAATGAAATGGTCTTGCTATCTCTGAGAACCCTTCTATGAATTTGAATTAATACCCGCTAATCCTAGGAACTCGCATACATCACCGTGGTTGGTTGCTCCCCGATTTGCCCTTGCTTCTGCTACGAGGATCCACATAAATGCCATCGTAAGAAACCACATGTCAAATCCCTCATTTCGACGAAACTCACATTCTTGAACTTGGCATACAATTGGTGCTGCCTTAAAGTTTGCAACACTGAATCCAAATGTCTCTCATGCTCCAAACTAAGCTTCTCGAGTACCAAGATATCATCAATGGAGACCGATGACAAGCGGAATCTAAGTATGGACGGAAGGCAGGTTCGACGGATCCATGAAACTGTTAGGCGTTGGTGAAGTCGAAAGACATCACTTGAAACTCATAATGCCCATATCTCGTCTGAATCTTTGTCTTGGGAATGTCGATTCACAATCATGGCGATGGTACCTAACCGAGTTAATCTTGGAGAGCACTTTTGCACCACTGGAGACGTCAAATAGATCATCAATCGGCAAAGGATATTTGTTAATGTCCTCATTCAAGCTGTGCGTAGTCTATACCTGACCTCCAAGTACCATCCTTCTTCTTCAGCGACCCCACCGCAAACAAGTGGGACCAAATCCGATAGCTCTACGAACCTCTTTCGTGCTCAGGAACTATCATGCTACCCTGAGTGAGTGTCTCAAACTCTAGCCTCTTAGTCTCAACAAAGGCTGGGGGGCAAAACTCAGTGTGAAAAATAGTCTTGAACTATGCCCAAGTGTGACGTTTCCTAGTCCTCTCATACGCCCACCACTTCCTTGCACTACCCTTTAGTAGAAAACTAGCTATCCTGGCTCTATCCTCATCCGGACACTGCATACCTTTGTCCAAAATCTTCTCAGTGTCATCTAGCCAGGATAAAACCACCATGGGATCCGTGGAGCCATCAAACCAACGCTCCAAGTCTGAACCCGATCAACATTAACACCGGTAAACCCACTCCTCCCGGGTGATCGGGCGGGCGCTCGACCAGTTCTCCTCATAGTAGGTGCATGCAGACATTCCCTTGGCACAAGGACTACGTCCTCTGTGCGCCGTCCCGGAAGAAGGACTATTTCCAAGAATAAATGAAACAGAATCAATTTCAAGGGTAAGGTTAGGAAGGTATACAAAACACTGGATGAGTTGCCCACGTGATATATGACAAGGAATTTAGAAACTGATACGATGCAATTTGTGAGGGCGGGGCAAGATACCCTCCGAGTTTCCTGGTGGTCACTTCAGTGAAGTCCCAGCATGCAGATCCCAGGGAAGATAAGGTGGAACTCCACTTTGGAGGAGTAAACGCATGTATTAATTTAATATCCCTATTATATATAAGACCACTACATATATAGATAAGGACCCGCTAAAGTTGAATACGAATGTCGAGCATTACAGAGTATTTGTGAATTTAGAGGTACGAAGAGATGAATAAGTCGTCTGACAAAAACAAAACAAATAGATGCGATGGTGTACGAATTTGTGACGGGAAGAGCGGTATCGAATCTGGCGCGAAATAAGCCCTACCCAGTTGTGTATGGACCTAGGGAACGAATTTAAAACAATAATGTGAGATAATAAATCTCAGTGAGTGACATAGTTTATAAGGAAAATAACATTCTTTTTATTTGCAAAAGATTTCTTCTCTCATACTCCGTCCACTCTTTTAAAGTTTTCTGGATTTAGAAACATTTTATAAACCGACTTTACCCCGAGTCGACCTTAGGTAAATCATGCTCGACAATTTAGCGAACACAATGTTAAGCTTATAATACGAGCGTACACAACATGAAGCCAATCTGCATAAAGCATGTATAGCCACCATGTGTAATAAAGTAACCATGAAATACACCATAACCATAAGTATTAAAATAGTTATACCATATTTAAAAATCAACATCTTACCATACCATGTGCCATCATAAGCGTCAGTGGCAGGCCTCACGACCTTGTGGCGACTAAACACGTGATTAAGTAATCACGTGGCAGCTAATAAACCTCCGTGGGCAGGCCATCACGTGGCAACTAATAAACATCGAGGTGGGCCCGGCCATCCGCATTGGCAACTAATGACCTCAGAAGTAAGCAGGCCATCACGTGTGACTAATAAACCTCACGGGTCTTGACCATCACGTGACCAGTAATAAACCTCCGGGTAAACCTGACCATCACATGACACCTAATAAACCTCCGGTAACCTCGCCATCACGTGAAGAATTCAAATAAAATGCTCCTTACTCAGTACGCGACTTTCCCAACAATATCGTGACGAGTCATTCCACAAAATCTCAAGATCCATTTTTTTAAAAATAGTTTTTCAAGGTGGTTTACAACCTCAACTAATGCATCTAAAATATTCAAATACCACGCACTCATCCATGAACTCAAAGACAACTTCCAAAACGCTTAAAATGTCGACAAAAATTCACATGAAATGATAACTTGCTTTTATATGAGACTCGGAGCTAATCACATTTGTATGCAACCAACCATTTGATCAAACAAAGATATATGTAAAATATTTAATCACAATAAGATATATCAACATAATACCCCAAATCATTTAAAACATATAAACCACTCACACAGATCACGTACGCTCAGCCTTGGCCCTCCTCAGATCGTCTCCTACTGGCTAGTGAGTGCCTCGTAATACAAATAAAATACCACTTAGGCTCCAATAGGTCAACTTAACGATATCGGGATGCCCCTATGCCTCAAAGTAATTTTTAACTATGAACCCCGCTTTAATTAATTTCGACAAAGTCCACTATACAAATGCGCCCTATAGCCCCATACCAAAATTGGGGCTTTCGCCTCAGGAGCCACTTCAAATCAACCATCCAATAATTCATAAAACATACAATTCCACTAATCCAACCCACTGCCTAACTTCACCAATCGGGTACTGATATTGGGGTCCAAACTTCAGATCATCTCGAAATGACCCAAAATGGAAAACCAAATCCAAACGATGTCCAAAATTCACAAACCATATATCACTTGAAAGCCCAAGAGACTGTGAAAACCCATCAAGACTACATTACCTTGTCCAACAATTTGTTGTGGTGGCCTAAAACTCTATCAAATACTTGGCCAACTTTGCTTCAGACCAAACTGAGGAATCGCAAAAGCGGGCCATAGAAATGAGTTCAGAGGGTCCAAAAATGGTGGAGGGAGGTATGGGGTTGGCCGTGGAAATGGCCTCGAAATGGCCTGAAGTCATGAAAGTCCGGTGATCTACTTCGCCGCCGGGCTCGGGCCATCGCTGCCACGTGCCATTCAGCGGCCCGGCCGACCGGGCCGGAAACTTTACCGACGTGATCGTCGGAGGTCGTTCCCCGTCGGCCGCTGCGGTTGCATGTGGTCGGGCCTATGATGCCCCTTCGTCCAAACCCACGGCCGCAAACGGGTCAAAACGACCCAACTCCCTGTTCACGATTTTCGGGAGAGTTTTCCAGGTTTCGAGCTCAAGATGGTGTTTTGGGGCTAGGGTTTCAGCCTGCACCTGTAAATTTATGTTTATATAGGGCCTAGTGGTCGCTGAGGTAAAACCCCGTACGCACTCGACACCGGCAAAGTGTCACTGCTTGAACTCATAGCCGTAACTTTATCCGTAGGTCCCACTGTGACGTTCCTCCTGCCTATGAACCGTATCGACGAGGCCTATGAAACGGCGCTTTAGTTAACCCAAAACTATCTCATCCCTCGAAAAACAACTTGGGGCCCCACATACTAAGTGTCAGTCAAACTTAATAAACTTGGTCAATGTGTTAAAAACTCATTATTTGCACTGTCGTTACATCTAGTATCTCTATAAATATGTACATGTAAAGATACATCATTATTATGAATACAAATATTCTTCTCTATTTTACAAGTTGGTATCAGAGCCACAAAACCCTAAATCAATTTTCTTTGAATCCTTAAACCATGAGCAAGTTTGATTCTAAAACATCTGTCACCAAATCTACCCCCATCATTATTCAACACGAAGGTTCATCATTCAATTCAGGAATTGTATTGAATGAGACCAACTATGATATGTGGTCTCAAATGTTAGAGATGGAAATCACGAGAAGGAGAAACTCTCCATTCGTGCACATCGCCGACCAAGGAGAAAGATGAAGGCTATGAAGTGGTATTCATACAAATCGAAGGTCGTGCATGGTTGTTGATGTCTATGTCCCGAAGATTATAGGCTTGATACATTCGCTTACCTACCGCACGAGATATTTGGAAAGCTCTGCCTAAAGCCTTGCGATTTGAGCGATGAATTACAAGTTTTTATTTTGAACTGTAGGGCTTTCTCTCGCTAAACAAAATGGCATCAGCTTCTCTATATTATGGAGAACTCACTAAAATCTTCGTGAGTTGGATCATCGTGATAAGGTGGTCACGTGACGATAGATATAATTATCCTATTAGAAATTGCCAACGACAAAGGGTGCATATCTTTCTCGGGCTGGATAAGAGGGTGATTTCGAGCGCGCACGGCGTAAATTCCGAGGAAGGATCCTATCCCCGACCAAGAGTGTTATGCCCTGGGCCGCTGCGGAAAATGTTCGACGCGGGTGATAAACTGACAATTGGAAAATTTCGGGCTTCACTTTGGGCGACTCTGAACGTCTTTAATCAAAACTGGTCCCCAACACCAAGAAGACCAAAAGGCCCATCCATCCTAAGACTCGCTGCACGGTAGCTGGCTAAATCATCATACAAATGCACTCATTGTGATCAAACCGTCATACAAAAGCTGATGCTATTAACTGTGGATATTCGTAATGTGACTGGCAGCCATGATCTCCCTCAAGAAGAATTCCAAGAAGGCCTCTACCGCTGCAATTGTTGAAACAAAGGCAGGATGATAGCTATGGAAAAGTCCTCGTGATCAAGTAAAGAAGAAAGATGTAATGGTGGTAAGGTTTTAAATATTTCTACACCCGTTTCTAATAGTGTATTGATAATTGATTCCTAAGTGGCTACGATGTAACGCCCGTCCAAGAGGATGTACTAGAAGTGTAACCGTAGGTCGACATGTGCAAATTCAAAGGCTCTTAATTATCTGAGTGCTATAGTAGTATTTTTGAAAGTTGTTTTTATGATGAAATTTTAAAGTTTTAAAGAATTGTGACACTTTTTTGAAATAAGGAAAGCTGAGGCGAAAAGTACAAATTATGGAATGTACCCATCCTGTGGATCGAGGATTAGAAGAAAGCCGTCAGGCTTTCGTTGATGATATATACATGTATTGAAATGTCTAATTTTAATATATGTATCAGATAAGAGTGAAAATATTGTAACTCTTGTAATCTATTTGGTATATAGTTGATTCATAGTTAGTATGTATTATGTAGTATCAAGCCAGGGGCCCAAGTGGTCGTATTACCTATGTGGATTTGATATATTAGATATATCGAACTATTCGGGGACAGCATATGCAAGCTTTATTTGGGTAGAGCTCCTGCATAAAGGGAGGAGGCCTCTGCCCGGATTATGAGAAATGCCTGGTCACCCGACATTCACGAAGTGTTTCCGCGGTCGGGAGCCTGCAACAACTAGACCCCTGCCTGGGGGCACTGACAACTGTACGAGTCAGTACCTAGTATTGAGGATTCGGGGCTTAGCCATAGTCTGAGGGTATAAGAACATCACCACTAGGTGTGGTTCGATGTTGAGTGTAGGTGAGATTGGCCTAGGAAATCATGTGGATGTAAAAACTTAGGACACGCATGCATGTGTCAGTGTTTTGTGTGATTTGGATGATTTATCAGATCATGTATGAATGATGATTATAACATGGTTTGTGATATGTTATGATGTTTGGGTGCTTTAGTAATTAGCACTTATTATGCTGGAAAACAAATCTTAGGAGTTTACAAATAAAATGAAATGAAATAAATTGTAATCAATTTATTTGGTTTATTTGGATGACGTAGAATTTTTAATAAAAATTCTGGAAGAACACTTGTGAGGGTTTACAAAAGGAGTAAAATCGAAAAGGAAAATAAAATGAAATAAATTATAATAAATTTATTCAGAAAAGGAAATAAAATTCAATAGATTTATATTGAAATCAATATAAAAGCCTTGAGTCAGGTGGATGCATTTAAGTTATCGTGATGTGAGGTAGCAAGGAAGGCTATCAATGAGAAACGAAAAAAAAAAATGAATGATGAGAGAAAAATTTTGGCTTTCGCTTACAAGTGTGTAAAACTCAAGAAAACTAAGATAAAATAAATTTAATAAATTTATTTAGTGTATCAAGAATGAAAAAATATGGATAAGTATTTTTTTGTGTCTCTAAGATGGGGCAAATGAAAAAAATGATAAAGTGAAGAAAATAAATTCATAAATCATTCGGTTATGAGGTGAAGAAAATAATTTTCTAAGGTTTTACAAGTTGTAAAACTGAAGAAAATAGAGTAAAATAAGCATTTTTGAAAAAAAAAAATCAAATCAAATAAAATTAGACAAAATTTTCAAAAATAAAATTTTCAAAATGAAATCGAAAAATAAAATGTTTGCTGGAAACAATATTTTAAATGTAAATGATTGTCTTGTGACACCGTAAATGCAAGGACAATGTATACACCGATTTATGTGTATGATTAGTGTGTCTCGAGGTCAGGTTATGCCTTAGAGATATTGTGGCTGAGATTTAACCGCCATGTTAATCGTGTAGATGGCTAGAGGACGAGACGTAGAGGACGCCCACGGGCACCGGGTCGCACCACCGACATTCACCAGCCGCTAAGATGGATCACAGCCTCACGAGGTCGTAGGGTGTTGGCAAATGGCCACATCGCACAGCTAGCATAGCAGCAGTTGTGAGGACCTAGGTAATCTCCGTAGATTTAGAGCACCACCCTCCGACTTTCACAGTGGGAGGAGACCCGATGGTGGCGTGCAGACCATTGGTTTATGCAGATCGAGAACATCGGGAGGCTAGCAGATCACCCGATACGACCAGATCGCCACGCATTCCAGCCAAGAGGGCGAGGCCCTGGCATGGTGGAGATGGGCCAGACTTCTAAGAGACTTGTAGGTTGGTGACACGGGCGTAGTTTCCAGGAGTCGTCATAGCAAGTACTTTCCCAGAGACTGCGAGGCATGCCAAGGCCTGTGGAGTTCCTGTGAGCTGAAGCAGGAGTGATGATGCTGATGGACCACGTGGGCTAGGATTCACAGAGTTAGCCCGATTCGCCGACGACACGCCGCCACGCATACGGCCAAGGTTAGAGATTCGAGAATGGACTCAAGCCGTCCATTCGGCTGTGGATTGGTGTGACTCCCCGCCTTACGGTGTGATACGGATTCCATGGTCGATGGCCCCACCATAGAGAGACGAGGATGCTCCTGAGCACTCCTGGATGCGAGTGTTGCTGGTAAGAGGAAGGACAAATACCTTCTCCCAATCTGCCAGAAAAGTAGTGAGAGCTTGGGTCACAGGTTCTAGAAGGTCGCGCCATCCCAAGCAAACAGATGAGAGCCGATTTCACAAAGGATGTGAGTGGTGTGCCAACCACTTGGCTGCAGCCCCGGGACACATGAGATCCGGATCGTCCCTGCAGACAGGGATCCTGTGGTTTTCGGACAACATGGGCCCCAAAGCCAAGAGCAGGACAGGAGGGATACACACGTTCCTCCACAAGACGGCATACGCCAGTGAGCTGGGCCTTCGGGGCTAGAGCTACGCGAGACCCCATTATTTACAGGCAGCCCGAGGCCGCAGCATGGGTAGAGGCGTATAGACTGGCCCATAGGCGGACATCAGGGGTTCGGGGCGTGCCCACGCCTATCACACCGCAGCCGAGTCACAGACGCCCGCTATACAGTGGTACGTTTTGCTATCTCGCCTAAGGCTAGAGTGTTATTTGATTCCGTGTCAGATTCATTCATCACGTGATCACCGTGGATCAGCTGGGCGAGAGGTCAGACCTCAGAGGAGCATTTAGCGGTGAGTTCCTCCCCTAGGGACAGTGAGAATAGGGATGATATGTCGAGGTTGCGAAATGAGATCTCTGGGACTCCTACCTACAAGTGGACCCGAGGATCATGGACATGTCGAGTTCGATGTCATCCCAGATGATCAATCGTGGGACACCATGTGGTCGCATCGATCAGGTTTTAGAGGGTTACGCCCACACGCAGGATTCGCACTGCGGTGGTGTTTCAGGAGACAAGCATGACATTTTTGCCCTAGACAAAGATATGAGTCCAGGTGTCGTGATGCTAATGGGTCAAGAATGATTCGTGCCACAAGAGGGTGATCCGAATCAACAAAATTTATATCCTGTTCCTCCCATCGCCGCAGTCAAGCCTACCGGCAGATAAATGGGCCCAGTGGCCGAACACGGATGGGTTTTCATCCTATGAATGACTCCGTGACCGCGTTGAAAATGGTGAGGCTTTTTAGTTTGGATTTTTGGATTTTGTTTGTTTCAAAACAGTGGGAGTTGTTTCAGGTAGCCGATTAATTGCAAAACCGAAAGTGAAGTGTGAAAAGGTAACTTAAGGTTTTCAGGTCACTAGCTTGACAACATTTAGGTTAAATAAGTGTCCCTAGTTTTATCTCGCATCATGGCAAGCAACCTATAGTCCAAGCCATAACCTGAATCTTTGTTTAACTAGAAAACCCAACCCTTAATCATTCCTATTTGAGTCAACACAGCAATATGCATCCATGTACTCCTTTCGCCTTGAAACCCTAACATTCAACATCATTTCGGCTCAGAAAGGCCATCTAAAGAACAAAAGTGCATCTGTGGTCAAGTATGCACTCGTATCCTAAAGCATGGTAAGTATTGGCCAAGGTAATGACATTAAACAAGATCCAACCCTAGTTTGAGTAAAGACAACCATAAATACAGTGACTGTAGCATTTAACACATGAGGACAACCCACAGAACTACCCCACAACCATGCTATTACTTTCCTCTTCAGTTAAGGTGCTTAAATGCAAGATCTCTCGAGTCATCCTCAAGAGGTCAAGCCAGCCTAGAAATGAGAGAGAAAGAGGGTGAGAATATATAAAAAACAAAACCTCAAATGAAAGCTGCGGGAGATATTTACATAAATGAAAATGTGCCAAAAGATTGCTTAGGTTACAATTGGGGCTGAGAGAAGCACCCAATGTATGAAAATACAAGAGCCTTAACATTTTGGCTAATACATGACAAGGAGGTATTGACACCAAAATGAAGTCATTGCATAATTACAAAAGTATGATGTAGGCGTTAAGATTTCGCAAAGTGTAATTTCGCTTAGGGTAGCGAAAATTTCGCTAGCCTAGCGAAATTGGACAGAGATAGCGAAATCACAAAATTTCGCTATGCACAGTCAACTTCGCTAGCTAGCGAAATTTCGCTAGCCTAGCGAAATATTTTTGTAGATAGCGAAATCAAGAATTTCGCTTAGTACGTTGATTTTCGCTACATAGCGTAAATTTCGCTAGCTCAGTAACACCAATTTCGCTAGATTGCGAAATTTTCGCTATGTTCATAAATTTTCGTAATCCCGGAAGAAAAATTTTCAATCATAGCGAAAATCTCGTCAATTGCTCACCGTGACCGTAACTCGAACCACCACTCCGCATCGCTTTTCACTACTATCTTCATTGAATTTTTGTATGTTCACAATATAAATGGGTTCAATCTTCATGGTTCAAAGACATTCGATATCAACTCCTCAAGGTACGCAAAACCTGCAAACAACCAAAATAACCTCTAAACGGCATAAGTGATACTAAGAAGACCTAACACTTTAATCGCATTATCGACATGATTAAAGGCAAGAAAAGCACTTCAAAACATCCGATATGTGGCCCAAAATAGCACTTTTGGCACTAATTACTAGCGAGCCTTACTCCTAGAGGACGAGGTGTTTTTTGCATCGCATCGATCTACCTCGAGTGGTTTGCGAAAAGGATGTTTTTCCAGATAAGCCACCGACTACCTTCACATGTGGATGGTGACTTCAGACAGTTACACTCCCGTACTTCACTCCATCTCTCATGATTCGTGATAGATGGCACCAGCTTGAGTCATAGGAACTCGCAGTCCAAGCATAGAGCTATTGGATAAGGGGTCTATTAGACCGAGCACTTTTACCGCTGACGCCTTGCCTTATTTGGCGGTTATATGACAAGACCTTCGACCGTGCATTGATTAATGATAATTGAACCTGTTATTTATCAAGAATCTGCATCCATTACCGAGGATTGACGATTTGTTTGACTGGGCTTGAGAGGAGCGCGAGTCTACTCTAAGATAGACTCGCGACCGGGTTACCATCACCGAGGGTCAGTGGGATATGATATCCCTGCAAGACACAGACGCCAGCTACGGGCACTTCAGCCTACTGGTGATGCCTTTCTGATCGACTAACGTGCCACAAAGATTCACGGATCTCATGCATAGGATATTCCAAACCCCATTTAGATCAGCTTACGTGGTCTCGGATGACATTGACCACTCCTACCGAGTGGGAGCAATGAGCATCACTCTCGAGGATCGCTTTACGCTTGTCGAGATTCATCGATATCGCCGAGCCCAGCAAGAAGTGCGAGTTCCTCGCTTACCTGTGTGATATTTTGGGACACGTGGTGTCACATCAGGCGCCAATACCTTGATAGTGTCGGTGTTGATGAGTCGGGAGGCGTGTTAGTCCTCTAGACACGTAATTTCGGGATTGGCTAGGTATTATAGAGATTCATCGAGGATTTCTTTAATAGCAGCAATTTATGACTAGAAGGACCCTAAGGAGGTCAAGCTGGATTGATGACCGATGCGAGAGGCATTCTAGGAGCTAGAGGAGACTTACTCAACTCCCATCTCGATAGTCCCTGAGGCTGTGGACAAATATAATGATGCCTCGAGGGCCTGATTGGGATGTGTTTTGATGCATCCCCGGAGGGTAGTAGCTTATGGTTCTCACAATAAGAATCACGAGCGCACTACCCCAATAATACCTACATGGAGTTTGGTAAATGCGGGTCTTCGCCGAGATTTGGCGCCACACTTATACTGGGCGAGGAGTTCGAGCGATTTCATCATAAAGTCTGAAGATACTAAGAAGGACTCTCAATATGAGGCAACGCAGATGGATGGAGTTCCTAGAGGATTATGACTTCACTTGCAATACCATCCCTGCAAGGCAAATGTGGGGCGGCCGGCGCACCGCCTAAGTCACGAGGAGCGCTACAAGATAGCTTCTGAGCCGTGGATGCTCGAGACTGCGGGACAAGCCATTACAAAGATAAACGAGCGTACGGCACGCTGGGAGTTTAGTGGTTGCTACCCACTTCTATGAGTGCAGTGGTTGAGTCCCACCACCGCGTGACGCAGTAGATAGTGTCCATCGTGTGACCAGTACGCCAGATGCGACGCAGGGTCGACCGCTCACGGGGACGTAGTCTTCATGGGGACGCAGGTTCCCAATTCCATCGGTCGAAGATCTTCCGCGGAGTCACCTTTCCCATTTCATCGCATCACGCGGCAAACGGCGATGCACCGGACCTCGGTCGATCGGAGTCGGTAATCGGCAGATACGAATATCAGCGGCCATGCCTACGCCGCGTGTTGGTAATAACACCGGCGCAGTATTACTCACCCATCGAGGGATCGAGTGGAAGTGGGAGCACGTCACGATGGACTTTGTGACCCACTTGTCACGACACCGCAGACATGACGCGCAGACAAGATGCATGGATCGGCTCACTGGCTCCAAGACATTTTCTAGCCGCGCGAATGACCTTCCTACTGAGAGAGATCTCTCGCTGGCTATACATTCGAGAGGTAGTCCGCTACTACCGCATCCATAGTGTTCCGATAGGGACCCGAGGTTTATTTAATGACTTTTGGAAGCGCTCTTAAAAGGCCATGGGCAATAATTTATTGGATTTATGAGTACAACTTTCCACCCTCGCACAGATGGTCACTTGAGAGGACTATGATGTGTTAGAGGATTACGTCATGAAAGCATGCAAGCCCCGGATCATAAGGGTAGCTGGGAAGAGCACTTGCCCTTAGTGGAATTCGCCTACAACAACAGTTATCAGGAGAGTATACAGATGGCACCGTATGAGGCTGAGGCCAGTAGATCACCAAGTATGTCGACCGAGGTGGAGAGCTCCATCACTCCGGTCCATTCCATTAGACACACCTCCGCAGGCTGGGTGAGCTTGATACGACAAGCAGGTTCTCTCTACGCCAGCCTAAGAGCGCATGTGCGACGTCAACCCTAGAGTTCGAGGCTGGGATCATGTCTTCTCAAGGTGATGCCTAAGAGAGGAGGTCGCCCTAGTTGCGGAAAGCATCGCCGAGGTTCATCGGGCCCTGCAGATACTCCAGAGGTGGTAGGCACCGCCAAGGCATCGCACAAGTACAACAAGATGATAGTCCACGAGGTATTTCACGTCCCATGCTCCTAAGTACACTCCAGATCCAAATTTCATGTGGTGGATCGGGGATGTATAGAGGCTGACACCTACGGGACCTTCGAGGAGGGACCAGCAGTATTTTAGATCAGAATCGTGTTTCATGACCAAGACCGTGAGGCTAGTGTTGAAGCATGCAAGGCCACTACGGGAGGAGGAATCTACGTGGGAACACATGAGACATGCCACCTATCCTTCTTGTTTAGGGATGAATGTACGTGGTTTAGTCAGTTAAGATTTAAAATGACTGCTTACATGTATTAGATGACGCTGTGATATGCATGGCGACAGATCGGTTTCTGAATTTCGACGTACCTTTAAGAGGGGAGAATAAAGATCTCGAGAAATCTCAATTTCTCGAAAAGGCAAATCGTAATTTCGATTACAAAATTGTTATTTCTGCAGTAACTGAATTTATTCTCTAGATCTCTACTTCATCAAACAGATTTCACTGGCTGAATCGCCTCTCGCAAAATCTAGCTAGCAAGTAAAATTTCGTTTAATTCGAGATACCACTTTACACGCTTTTCGCTGTATCAGATTGCGCCGTGAAAACGATTTTCGATAAGACGAAGCTCATGATATAACACGTACTGTGCCATAAGTGACATGAGAGAAATGATGAAAATGACTACGAGATAGGTGCCTGAATGTCAAACCGGAAAAGAGGGATATAACGTATTAATGGAATTGTTTAAGTTAAGAAAAAGATAAAAATGAATGGTAACCATCTCCTTCATTAAACCAAAGTAAAATGTTGTTCAGGGATATTGTGGGGAGATGCATAACGGATTTCTTTTGGGAGATTTCTTTAGAGAGAGAGAAACTTCTTTCTAAAATATCGCGCGATCCGACCGTCTAAGCAGCCTTTACAAGAATGCAAGTCATCACACTGAGAGGGCTTTTATGCTGGTAATCGGATGAAGAGCTAGACAAACTCCTGAGTGTAGAGGCTTCCCTACTTGGGCTCTTGCACTTTATTTTCTAAGTGTTTTTCAATGTTTCGGTTAGCTCGAGGCCAATAATCGACTGGCTTGATCTGGCCTCAAAACCGGGACCTAATTGATATAATTTTTAAACTAAAGATGGGAAGCAAATGGATCATTCATATGGCTGATTTGGGTGGATAAATTGTGCATTTATGTGTTGATCCATGTATTGGTTTGTATGAGGCTCGAAATGACTGTGGAAATCCTCGTTCACAAAGTGAACTCTATGATCGTGAGTTCTGAATTAGTAACGAGGGCTCTACTATTCTCGAGAATAGTGTCTACAAAATAATTTTTGTTAATTAATATGTTTGGTCGAGTAATCAAGTATAATTTTGTCGTTTGATCATTGTTTCTCCATGTGATCTTAATTTTGATGTGATGAAATGCGTAATTACATAACATGATTGTGTGATTGAATTTTTGTAAATATATGCATGTTTATATATTTATATGTGAATTTGGGATCGCATTGAATCGCATACATGTACTCCATATGCACTGGAACACCCTAGACTATAGGAGTGAGTGCACAGACGGGGTCTAGAGAAAATGGTTCCTGAGGGTTGTCTAAAAAATATTAATTAGTATCTGAGGGTAGTCCAACTAAAATATCAACTTGGGACTACCAATTGATATAAGACCTGAGGGTAGTCCACAAATAATATCAATCATCTACAACCCAATCTGATATATACATGTAAGATCGGAGTGGTTGTCCACAAATAAAAACATAACATTTTCTCCTCATACGAGGCCTGAAAGGAGCGGAGGGAGCCGTTGAGACCCTGGATCCGAGCTGGTCATGCAGATACTTAAGCAAAGATCATGCATCTGGCTTGAATGTGTGTTTAATTTGGAACATCAGACCGCACTTGTGTGGAGAGAGTTCAATAGCGATTCCACTACTGAGCACTGAGCTCACCCTGTCATGGAGATTATTTACTATGGTGGTAGAATACAGGACGCCGTCTCTAGTGATTTGAGGATTAGAAGAAAGCCGTCTATGGCTTTCAATGATGACAGGTACATGTATCAAATGCTTTTCTTTTCTTCTTTTCTTTTTTCCACTAATATAGTATTGTATAAGAGGAAAATATCAGGAATTTCAGAATTCATTTGGTATATAGTTGATCATAGTTAGTATGTATTATGAGTATCGTGCCTTATAGCCCAAGTGGCCGTGATACTATGTGATTTGATATATTGATATCGAATCGTTTGGGACATGTATAGTTGGTGTTGTATTCGTGTGTTCCCCCCGCACAGCTAGGAGACTCCACTTACTGTGGAGAGTCGCCTCGTCACCCGACATTCACGCAGTGTTTCACGGCCGACGCAGTCAATCTGACCACCGGTTCAGCGCTGGCATCACCTCTGCAGAACAGTGGTGAAAAGTAAGAGGTCGCCCCATGAAGAAAAGGGCTATTAAGTAATCGAAATCGTGTCCTATCTTATCTGGATGATAAAGATAAGGAATGAAAAAAGGAAAACAAACTATCTACTGAAATCCTAAACTAAATTCTCTAACATACAAAGTGAAAATGTAATTACAAGAAAACCTAGGGTTTTTATTTTATTTAACAAAATCTTATGGTGAGACTCTACTTGTTCGTAATGATGCCTAAATCATATATTAATTGTGAACTTCACCTAAGCACATGCTATTCTTTCTCAAACAATAACAATCTACCACTGGAAAAGTTAATATCTCACTTCAAACCATCATAAATCATGATGCATTACAAACTAAAAGCCATATGTAACTCCAGCTAAATACTTCTATTCTATGGTGAAACATGACATTTATTTATGGTATAACCTAATTATTGTTTTTCAATCTCAAACTAGGTCACAAAATCATGTTAATGGCATTAATTCACACAAGTATTATGAATAATAGAAATATTCAATATATAAGAAAATCCAAACATCAAAGATTACAAATCAAAGCTAAACACCATAGTTTATTGTTTAGACTACATCAAAACCCTAGAAAATGAGATTAACTCATGGAGGGGAAAATACAACCATAGAAAATGAGAAAAAAAAAAGAGCAAGAAAATAGGAGAAGAGAATAGATGAAACCTATTTCTTCTCTTCAAATCTCATTCTTCTTCTTCTCCAAGGTCAAGAGCTGATCTCCTCAAGATAGATTTTCCTTTGGGTGTTTCCACCCAAAGGATCTTCTCCTTTTTGCTTCCATGAGCACCTCCCAAACTCCTGAAAAAAAACCCCTCGGACTTTGCCTCCCGAACTCCTCTCAAATGCCCTAATTTCTTTCTACTGTCAGCAGGGCATGAAAATGTGGGTTTTTAGCACTTTGGCCCTGGGGCTCGCCATATACCATGGGAGACCCACGTAGCGCAAGGTGGTGCTCAACCATCGATATTGTAGGTTTGATCACACTCAAATAAGAGCAACACTTCACGATTTGTGGAGCACACCTGTTTCGATCGGAGCACACCATGTCGCATCGTGAGTCGCCTCGCAACCCTCCGTATGTGTGGAATCTCTTTCCTCGCTTTTGCATCCTACTTTCTGCCATCGATTCGTACATCCGGTCCGATTTTGGTGTCTAAGCGTAGCCCTAAGAGTCTAGAACTAAGCCAGCAATGAGGGAGTCATATGACATCATGTGAGAGAAATGATCACGTTCGTTGTAACTATAGCTGGAAACT
Source organism: Tetrastigma voinierianum (assembly GCA_016808115.1). Classification (NCBI taxonomy): domain Eukaryota; kingdom Viridiplantae; phylum Streptophyta; class Magnoliopsida; order Vitales; family Vitaceae; genus Tetrastigma; species Tetrastigma voinierianum. The sequence continues at coordinate 238,497 of JAEQBH010003252.1, forward strand.
GGCCGCCCAATTTATTCGGTTATGGCCAAATGGCCTGTTTCTCGCTTTGACTAACATTTTTTCAGGTCATTGATCGAAGGCCCACCACCACAAGTCGCAAAGCGGGCCAAAATTTAAAATACTAAAATCAGAATTTATCTAATTTTGTCATTCTTCAAATAAAAAACAAAAACACAAGGTTAATAAGCTTAATACATAAACAGATGGAGTCTAGACAATTTAATAATATTTAAAGTCTTAAATAAATACAATGCTAAACATCATTATATACCGAGAATCAACCAATTAGTAACTATTAAGCAACTATGCCGCACGGTATATAAGTGCGTAAGCAAAGTAAAAGTGCAAGTGCAAGCAGCAAAGTGTATGCAGGTGCAGGTATAAGGCAAAGAAGGGTAAGGTAAGAAGGTAAGGTAAAGGGCAAAGGGCAAGAGCAAAGGGTATAAGTAGCAAGGTAGTATGAAAATGGATATAAATATATATCAATTACAATAATTAGAATTCACGAAGTACCAACCATAATCAAGTTCAAAGTTTCATGATGTAAAAATGAAATATCAAATCATAAACATGTCAAAGTATAATAAACAAAACTAATAAACATGTTCATATTCAAAGTACTAAAAAAAATAAAGTGACCAATAAATGATATCTTAAAACTACAAATCTAAAGTTTCAAATGAAATCCACTATGCCCTTAATCTTCATCTTCATTAATATGGTCATTATAGGATTTAAAATAAAATCTCAATAAGTCACATATATATGTGTGTATATATATATGTCATGTTTTAAAAATTAATAATAAAAAAAATTTAAAAATCGTACACCGGCCGGCTCGACCCTAACCCGATGGGTCATGTCAATCTGCCTGGCCAATAAGCTCGGATTTTATCTCGTACTAAGCACTCCTCACTCGCCCCGCCTCTGCAATATCTATTAATCTCGAGTCAACGATCTGCCGACCCATATTCCCGCTTCTACCAGAACTCCATGACACTTTTATCGATTTTTCCTCGATTATGCTCAAGTTCGTCAATGGTCGAATTTAACTCACAAAATTGAGAAAATAGATCATTATGACACTTATTTATCTCATAAAACTACTAAAACTTAAACAAAACATGAGAATAAAATGAGTATTTAGGATACTCATCAAAAACCATCATAGTACAATAATTAACAGAAAAAAACATAAAAAAATCAAACCATTTTCTATAATAAGAACTTGATGGATATTTAGTTAAATAAATAATGGTAGGATTAAGAACCAATTCTTGGTATTTTGTTCTACAAAGGTACTTTGACATTTTTTTTATTGTTACTTAATCTCAATAATTATTTTTTTGATAATATTTAGCTATATAAATTGCAGTACACATCTCTTAATTAAAAAACGAGAGAGGGAGAGAGAAAAGAAAATAAAGAAAGCAAGAAAGAAAGAAATTTAATCAAAGGAAGAAATGGATGGAGATTGTTGGAGAAACTCTGTTCTTCTACCAGCAGATTTTGTTGGAGTTGAAGAGATTTAGGTGGATGAATTCCATTTCAACACCACAACACCACTGAGTTCATGATGCCCTAATTCTAAAGTTTACTCATTTTCTAATGCCATCAATCTACTAACTAATACAAAACAAAGATGCATTTACTGCCTGAAAGATAAGAATTTAAAGATCAATGGATATAACAAAGTAAATTAACAAAGATGAAACCATTATTGCTAAACGAGCTCAATATTTATCACAGATAACACTCGGCCTCAGGGACTAACATCCGCTCAATAGCAAACAAAGCCCAACACAAAGAAAAGAAGTCCACAACCTTCCTGCATATCTCCTCACACCCTAATCAAGCAAGAAAAGAAAACAAAAACGACAACAACAATAACACAACCATGTATAAGGTTGTTGGGTATGCATTCATCTCCTGTTAAGTGATAGAGGCTCCAAAACACCCATAGCATAACACGCCTTTTCAGGTTTAATGTTATTTAAGGTTAAATACATTTTTCCAACTTATTATCCGGAACATGGCTGATTGGTCGAATGCAAAGCGCATGGCTTAAAGAGTAAATAATCAAAGCAAATCGGGAGCGTTGGAAAGCACCAAAGAAAGTACTTAACGCCGCGACGTTTCGACGTCATAATTTCCCGCAATGTTGCGGACATCCCAACGTCGCGACGTTGGGTCAACCAAAGTAATAGTCAACAAAGAGAAACGTCGCGACGTCTCAACGTCGTGACGTATCAACGTCGCGACGTCAACACGAGATCTGCCTTCATCATTAAAAGCAAAATAGGGCTCGTAAATTTAATGAGAGGAGGCGTATTTAATCAAGGCAATTAATCTTGCAGTGAGTGACAATGTATTTCAGAAGTGCCCTGGATTTGTAATTGCTTTTATTTTCGATATTAGAATTATGTTTTTATTACCAAACATTCTCATTCTATCATTCTATTATGTTCAGATCTATATCTGGGGTTATGTCGGAATCGTCATGTGTCACTGGATTAAAGCTCAGATCTTATTTTATTCCGCTTATTTATCAATTTGTTCAAGATTCCCGCTTTATTTCAGAGTTCAATTATATGACAATGTCCTGCCAACATTAGCATAATCACACCTGAGATCCGAGATTCGAGAGAGATGAGGTTTTCCTGTGATCCGGATAGAGCAAATTTCTTAGTTGATTCTGAATAGAGAGATATTCCGATCCCGAAGGTGGCATTCGGGGGTTAGAACGCTACATCTCGAATACCAGCGAGATAGAGATATACTCAACTCTATTCATGAGATAGGCGTATATACCCTGAGAGATATCTTGTAAGTAAGATCACCGCCATCGGCTAAAAGCATAAATACATCAATAACAATATTTTGGAAGAAATAATCCATTAAAAGTGACAGGGGAGATATAACCTAGGCTTCAATACCAAAGAATTCATTAGAATCAATAGTTTAGTCAAATTTCATATACTTAAATTCTGCCTAGAATCATCTATCTCGATACTATCTAAAAAGCGGTAACCTTTGTAGTCACACTCCGTCCCCGTGGATCGGTTATCCGTACTCAAGAGTACACTATATTACTGGCTACGCTGCACTTGCGCACATGCATTTTACACACACCGTGAGCCAACCGTCATTGCTGTGTTAAAACCAATTTTCTGGAGAGTAGTAAACTTACAGGGAAGGTATGACTTCAATTTTCAAGAGAGTTCTATGTAGCAATTCTACAGGAATCACTCTTAGACTTGTGCAAAACCTAATCTCCAAATCTCGGAGGACTTGCAGTGCCCCTTTCTCTAAATTCCATTCCTCCAGCTGCTCTAACTTCCATATTTTAAGAACTCGAAGCTGAGAGCCTCCTAAAGAGCAAACCATCTTCTTTCCTAAATAAGATTTGGCAAACATTTTAAGGCTTCTGAGGTTGGGAAGGTTATCCAGTGACTGCATGGGATCTTCTACAAGTTCTGACCCGGACAAGGTGAGATCGATGAGGCTGCTTGGGAATTGGGATATAATAGATGGATTCCTTAACCGTCCCAACAAGTAAATGTAGGAAAGATCCACAAGACTTACTAAAGGCAAATTCTAGTTCCCATGGCTGATTGCTTTCATCAATAGATTTGATCCTTAAAGATCTAAGCCGTCTAACCAAAACCTACCAATTAATGCCCGGGCTTTAATGGCATTACCCTGCTTATGACAATGTCAATCCTAATTTCTAATACCGAAGAATCCGTTTGCCATCTCCGACTGGAGTCTCCTCATCTAGAAATGGCCCACACAATGTTTGAAGTGTTGTAGGAAAAGTTGCATCATGTTTACAATGAGTTTACTTCTGCTTACTCGCCAAGTATAAGTGTCGTAATTACAGCTTCCAGATTAAATTAAAGAGTGTTGAGGCTATATGCTTCATGTCTAGTGTTCAAAGGATTCAAGAAATTTGCTTATAGATATAGAACTGTCTCTGAATGTAGATCTTAAGCCAAGCGGTAATTCTTAGTTGAGTTAGTTTGCAAATTGCCCTGTGTAACTTGGGTCTCGAATATGTTTTCAAGATCACACGAGCAGACACGGGGCAAACTACTAGAGATGCCACAAAGGAAGAGAAAAGTTTCCCACTTCTTCACCCATTATTTCTTTCGAGTATCAAAGGACATAAAAGAAAGTACATCTCCATAATAAGGTGTCAAAGAAGTAGAAGTTGTACTGTAATCACCATGAATATGATTAAAACTTATATCTTCTTTGTCAAGATGATCAATGAGACGATGAATCTTGTTGGTGCCCAGGGATAACTCGGATCTTTTGTTGGTATAAACTCCATGAAATGTGGCTTGTTGAGCTTTGGATAACCAATATTGTCTTAGGGCATCTGGCAACCGTACCATTTTAACATTCCCATTAAGCTTCTTCTTTGTCAGTTGAACCATTCCCAAAGCTATCAGTAAATTCAAACACCTCTCTGCAACATCTTCTGAAATTTCACTATTGCCCTCTGGCTGCACCAAATCCTCTGCTACCCACAATGCTATCAATCTTCTTGCCGGGATATCGAAATCATGAGGAAATAAAGTAAAATAGAAAAGACATCTCCTCATGTACAAGGGCAGATCCTTATGGATCTTATAGAGGGTTTTGGACCAAAGTTGGTTTTGGACATGGTCAAAGTGTTGAAGTATATTGGACCACTCCTCAATGGTTGCATCCTTGTGTGAGAGTGTTTCTGCCAATTTTATAATCAGCAGTGGCAAGCCCCCGCATCTTTTTGCAATTTCGTCTTTCAGCTGTAGCAATTCTGGGGGTATTTTCAGTTTCAGAGCATGGGTAAACAATGGCCAACTCTCTCATCTGGTACAAAATCGCAGAGGAGGATCATCTCTATTGAGATTTGGAGGTAGCCACGTCTTGCAATTAGTCAAAATCATTCTACTGCCATTTAATGTATCTTGAAGCATTTCTGGCATCTTTTCGTAGAGGAAATGGGAACCATCCAGAACTATGAGAGACCTCTTATTTATGAAGAAGGCTTTCAGCTGTTGCATCTCCTCCTTATAACGCCCAGGACCTCTCAGTTGATTTAGGTCGGACTCCACGATATTATCCTTATCACGGAGGAGAAGTCGATGGCCATCTAAAGTCCAAACGCGAAGGGGGAAATGATCAATAACAGCTTTATGGTTAAAGATCAACTCTGCTAGAGTTGTTTTTCCAATGCCTCCCATACCAGCACAGAACTCACCTGAATCCCCGATCTCTCAAAGCAACCGTGATAATAATGTCGTCTTTCTTCTGAAAATATCACTAAATTTCGTGCTGGCGGATCTTCAGTTCTTGCGTTGTTGGCTGTGGTGGGATTGGAGCACAAGAACCCAACGTAGACTTTGGGTTGCTACTTTGATCTTGTCGGCTGACTGCTGTTGGCTGGTGGATGGAGAGGTTATGAATCTTAGCATATATTTTGTCCATCTCCGCAGCAAGTTTCTCCTGAGGTTTTAATTTGCCAAAAGCAGAGAGAAATCCGTTGGAAGGTCCCATCCAACTTCTTTTCTTGAGCTGTTCTGTTCTGTTGATGAAGTCATCAATGGCAATGACAGCAGAGAGGGTAACATGGGAGAGCTCCTCCATCCAAACCATTCCAGAATCGTCTAATTCTACTGATTCTAAGCCTTTGAGAAAACCATTCAGAGACCTGAGTTTGTCTAGTACTCACGTCTCTTCTTGGTATAAGGGCTGAATTTTCTCCTGAGCCAGCAGGAGCTTGATACCTTCTTCCACTGGGGAAAACTGTCACGCCAATTCGTCCACGAATCACAAAGATGTCTGACCATACTCTTTCTTCAATACTGTCGTTAATGACCAAGGCAGATTGAAATTCCTTAACTCGGAGACGAGGAAGAGCAGGGATGTTGGACTTGATCAATTCCAGCTTCTTATGAATTCCGATCAACACAAGGCACCTCTCCCAATTTCCTACTTTGCTTTGTTTTGAAGGATCCGAGTAAAATACACGTCAATCACATCTCAAAAATCATAGGCAACCTCCATTAATTCCTCTGGGGAATAACTATAACATCTACCCGAGCGTTCATCAACTCCCTTTGGATCCATTCGAATCTTCAACTCCAGCGAAAACAGCTGGTTCTTAAATTCGCTAAACATAGAGTTTCTCTATCACCCTCGACAACAATATCTTCACTGAATCTACCTCCGCCCGTTTTAATGTGTGCCTGATCTCTGCTTCTTCATTTCTACACTCTGCCGTCATCCTCCTAGTAGAGTATTCACACAGCATTTTTCTGTGGGAGAAGGAACGGAAAAGCCTTCACATAAATCTTAATTAAAACATATCTTGATAATTATGAACATTGGACAGAGTCGGATTCTGCTTTTCGACCCAAACAAAAATCTAGAAATTAAACTAAGGGGAAAAAAGAAAGAATACTTCGGCAAAATATCTAAGAAGATGCTATAGGATGTGATGCAAAAAAGGAAACCATTACTGAAATTATTAAAGTATAAATATTTAATAATCATTGATGTTAGGAGGATCACAAAAGGAGAGATGATAAAATTTTAGTTTTTCTTACATGAATCTGTAGGCGACATTGCCCCCAACCAAAATCGCTAGGCAATCCATGCTGCCAAGATAAAGCTGGCCTTGGCAGTGTTCCCCTTCCTCTGCTGTGAAAAACTTATAATGGAAAAGAAATCTGGTAATCAACAAGTAAAACCAAGTCTTTATACCCGTCATTTTGTTCTTCCTTCTTTTTTTTTCCAAGCCAATTCACAGTCACCACTTTCCTCTTCTCTTTCTAAGAACATTCCCCCTTGGCGTCTTTTTTCTTTTCTTCTCTTTTGAACATATCTATATTCCTCACTCACATATTGACTACCGAATAGCATCAAAACCTTTTTTTTTTCCCTCTGTATCAGAGACAACTGATAGCTTCCACCCTGTTTCTATGAAGATAACTGGTGGGCTCTTTAGGGAAGACTTGTAATATAAGAGGTCAACTTAAGATTAAGAAATAAATGTCCCCAATGCATAGTTCAAAGTCGTATCCATCTCAGTGTACCGGTTTGGTATCAACCGATACTGAAAATAATATAATTAAAAGTTTTAAAAATTATAAAAATATTATATAAATTATTAGAAAAATAAGTTGAGTTTAAATTTCAAAATTTAATAAAATAAAAATATATTATATTTAGTATTATCTATTCTCCTAATAGTTTAACTTTTTTGAGGAATTCTCAGTTATATCTTACAAAATAAAAATTATTTATTTGGTATATGGGATTTTTATTAAGGGGATTTGTAAAAAAAAAATGATTTTTATTGAAGGAGATAGAATACAATAATATATCATGTGTTGAATTACAACAAATTCATAATCATCATCATTTATACAAAGAATATATAAATTAGAATAACATTTCCCCATAATGAGAATTTTGATGAAAGAATTGTTTATAACTTGAATATGTGTAGCTAAGATGGTCTTGGATCTAAAAAATTAATTAATATATATATATATATATATATATATATATATATATATATATATATAATAATAATAATAATTTTTTAATGTTTGTAAAAGTGTATTGAGATAGATTTAAACCTTTTATTTATCATTTCATGTTAAAGATTGGAAATAAAAGCAAATAAATTTTATTTCTGCTGTATTTGCTTATTTAATATTTAAAATTTCTAAAATAACCATAAAGTTTATTTAAAATATAAATACCTTTTACATTTAAAAAATAATTTTAAAAATAAAATATATGTTTCATAAATTAAAAAACTATAACAAGTAAAACCCCATGAATTCAAGAGTACCCAATAGTTTTAATGATAAACAACTAAGGTTATCGGGTTACTAATGGTTAAAGATGAGTCAAGATGAAGCAAGCTGATCACATTAAATGAAAATAATACAAGCTAAAGATAACAATGATGTAGTTGATCGTTTTCAAGTGAAGCCCACTGTCAGTAGAACCAAGAAGACAAGTAAATCAAGATTCCAGTTCTCAAGCATCATGAAGATTTTGATAGCTTACGACCCATGTAAAGTGAATGCATTTGTGCACTTTAGATATCATCATTTTATCATGCATCACTACAAACTCTACAAACTTAAATTGCACAATATATTTTGAAAACTAGAGTTAAAGCATAAAACCTTAGACTTAATAATGCTAAAATGAGCTTCAATGTTTATCTAAGGTTTAGAAGTGTTTTAAATAAAAAAAAAAACATGAATTTGAACCTTAAAAGAAATGGAAGACTTTGAAACGGCCGACTGCATGAATAATAATTATCGAGTGAACAAGAGAATCGATTGAGTATGCGCACTGTGTGAACTGCGGACTGCCAGGAATGGGCACTACTTCTGCGGAATGGGGCACGGCCGACCTGGTGTCAACCGGAGTTTTAAATGGTCGATCTACAGGAACTGGAAGAAAGGCGAGACTCGACGATCGGACGCAGTGAGTTCATTCAAAGACCATAAGAGGAAACGGTCGACCGATTATGTGAAACGATCGACCAGTTGGTCCAACGTAAGAGACTTATTGTATAAGAGACTTATTGTATGGGGGATCACTTGTTGAATAAGAGACTTATTGTATATCCTCTCAAACATTATTTCTCTTGTGAATCAATTCTCAAACTAAGATTGTGAGTGCATTCATTTACATAAGCATATTATAGAGTGCACCTTTGTGTTGATCAAAAGCTTGAGTTGTAATTGAAATATCTTGAGAGCTTCTGAGAGAGTGTTCCCATTGTGCGTGTTATAAATCTCAAGTGTATAGCTTGAAGGATTTATGAAGAGCCAATTGAAGCCATAATCCAAGTGTAATCAAGCTTGGGATTGGAGTTTGGAACTTCGAGTGTGTATAGCTTGAAGAGGTGCCCATTGGAGCCATAATCAAAGTGTAAAGAAGCTCAGTCGAGCTACCACTACGGAACCCTCACCGGCTGAAGGTCGAGGAGAAGTGAACAGGCAGGCAGCCGAACCACCATAAATCCGGCTTTGTTTTCTCTATCCTTATCTTTTAATTTATCATATTACATTAAAGTAAGGACTGGTTGCAAAGTTTCCTTTGAGAAAACCGATTCACTCCTCATTTTGGTTAGGTTGCTAAGTCATATTGAACTTTCAACCCCGTTAAATTTATATATATTTAAATGTATAATTTCATTTTTTTTTAAATCCAAAATCATGTTAAAAACATAATTTTTATCAAATATATTTTATATTTATTTTCATCAGAATAAATATATTTTTAAAATAAAGATAATTTAGTTGTTTTTAAACTTAAAGTCTTCTCTCTCTCCCCTTTCTCCTTTTCCCTTTATGCGATATTCAACGCAGACCCAAACAACCCTTGTCTTCACCCCCACCCCTGGATCTCCTTCTCCCTCCTCTGCTTTCCCTTCCTTCTACGACAAATCCAAACATCCCTTCCCTTGCCCCCACCCAGGGATCTCCTTCTTCCTCCTCTGATGAACTCAAAAAGCCCTTGCCCTCGCCCCCACCCTTGGATCTCCTTCTTCCTCCTCTGCTTCCCCTTCCTTCTACGACAAACGTAGAACCAAACGTCTTGTCGGCCCTCTCTCAGTCTTCCTCCTCCGACAACTCTCTCTTCATCTTCAAAAGGTTAGTAGAAAGCCTTATTATAGATTCATAGAGGTTTTTTTTTTTTTTTGATGCTTGGGAGGAATTATGGTCGTCTGGAGCAAAATTTTTGCATTTGGATATGATGGGAAGATTGATACATAGATTTGCAATTTTATCGAGGCTCTCGCATTCAACTCAAAATTCACTGATTTAACTAAAACTCGCTTAATTTGGTTTGATTTTTATCGATACATTAGAGGGTATCGATCCGGTATTTGACTTAAGGTGGTGAAACTCGAGACAAAGATCACCTAATTCACGACCGATCGAATGCACTTTCAATTCCATTAGAGTCGCTCCACTTTCTACCGAGTTTTGTACTGCCTAATGTGAAAGGTTTTTGTTTCCACATGATAAAGGTTAGTAAGAAAATAAAAGCCTGAGATTGTTAACCAAAGTGGGATTCTACCTCGATGAAAGAGATAGATTTAAGCTCCGGAATTGGAAAAGTAATAAGGAAATAAAAAAATTACTAGGAAAATAAAAAAAATTACTAAGATTCCTTTGAATATAAAAAATTAGAGAGGAAAAGGGGAAAGAAAGAGAATTTGAAGAAAAATAGAAAATAGGTTTAAATTTTAATAAATTAATTATATATGTTTATTAAAACTCATTTTATTTGTTTCTATTACATAGTGATACCAAAAATTTAAAATATAAATTTTATGAATTTTGACTTATTTTATTTTATATTTTCCACCATGGAACCAAATATGAGAAAATCATTTTCCTTAACATTTTTTTCCTTTCCCTAATACTTTTCAGGTCAAATGGTGCCTAAAAAAGATGATTTTTTCATGTTTGATTTCATCATGGAAAATATAAAACAAAATTAAATATAATCAAAATTCCTCAAAATTATGTATATTTTTAAATTTCTTAGTTCTTAAATAATAGAGAGAAAACAATAGAATGAATTTGAATATTAATAAACATATAACATTAATTTATTAAATTTAAACCTATATTTTTTATTTTTCTCTAAATTTTCTTTCCTTCCACTTTTCCTCTTCATTTTCCTTTATATTTTATTTCCTTAGGGTTTTCTAGGTTCCAGAGGAAGTCTTAGACTGAGTGAATTTTTGTGAGAGATCAAAGAAGTCACGCTACAGCTGTAACACTTGTTAGTACTGCCCTTCGATCTTTAGGCATCAATCTGAAAGATGAATCGCAAAAGAAAGGGATTCACGCAGCCGACCGCTCCAATGCTTAAGTTAGCAAAAGGATGGAGAAGATGGGGAAGAAAATTGGTGCAGTTAGAATTGCTTACCTTTTCCTCGTGGGGAGTTTTTTCTTTTATACTTGAATTTCTCCTTGATTCTTGGAAGGATAATCTTGTGATTTTGGCGGTAGAATCTCTCATTCCTTACTAGAGACAAATTCTCCTTGATTTTTGGAGGGATAATATCACCAACTTAATGATAAAATTTGACTTTCCTTATCAAAGACTAATTTCCATATTTGTGATTGTTTCGAGGCATAACGACCAGGAGATCCGTGGGATGAATATCTCGTAGTTTTAGTACCTGGCCGCTAGGGGACTCAGACTCTGCCGACGCAGTCTTTCCTGTCTGAATATCTCCCGTATGGTTTTGAGGTAACAGGCTGTTTTGGGCCCAAAAGCCATGGTACTCACAATGCCCCCCTTTTTTCCCATCTAGAATATCATGCTCTTCTGGGCGGGGAAAAATACTTGTGTGGGGGGACCCGTAGTATGGGAAACTGGAGGTGATTAATTTACATATGTTCTGAGGCGCATGCTACCAGAAAATATTGTGTTACCAATGGTGTATTTAATGCACCTTAAGAACTTACCCCTATGTATATGATGGTGATTTTAGCGAAATCTATTATATTTCCAACGAATTTTTCTTCCGTTAGCTTATCCTCCCATTGTGAATTCTTCTCTAGACAGTGAAGGAGGAACAATGGTGGGTGAAGATTTAAGCCTTTCAGACCTCGCTTGTTTCTATGGATACTGCGGTGTTTGAAGACGCCGGCTTGCGTTTCGCCCATTAGATGCCTTCTTCAAATGGGAGGCCTACCTTACGCCTAATATCAAATTTTCAGAATCCTCTTCGCCGCCTTACGTGATCGGCCGAGGTCGCGGATGAGGGCCCGATTATGTTATCGCCTTTTTGTAGTTCTATGTTGTATTACGTGCCCCTTTATAAGCCATACTTCCTGGGTTGTTGACACAAATGAGGTGTGTTGCTGAGAGGAAGGGAAATTTTAAGCCAGACACGCAGATTTTTTTTTGTCTTTGATTTTCCCCTCTTTCTCTTTGTCTTTCTCTTCCTCTTCTTTTCACTTCTTTTTCTTCTTCCTTTTTCATCTTAGCCTTTTCTCGATTCCCTCCTTTTCGATTATGCCAGCAAGACAGAACCGATATTCTTGTAAGGGATCCACGAAGGTTGTTTGGATATGTTTGTCTTGGTTGTAATGTAGCTATTTGGCATATTTTAATAAAATTAGGTTTTTGGGCATAATGATGCATTGAATTTTCCATTTCCCATTCTGTCTTCATGTCCCGGCTAGAGGAGTTGGTTATCTAAAGGGGGTTCCTAAGAAGTCATTATTGGTTTATGGAGATGATTTATCGTATTCCCAACAGTATGGTCACTGGCTTTGTTTAGCTGGATGTACGAGCCCTTTTTGATGAACAAAGCCCAGGCTTGCCAACCTGATTCCGAATCAGCTCATATAGAGCTCACTTGTTTTTTCCGTGCCTCTAAAGGCGAAGTGTTTCTGCAACAAACGTTGGGGAAAATGAGCATGTCTCCAGATCGTGTCATCTGCTATTTTTGAACCCCCGTTTATTATAGGTTTTGAGTGCTTTTTGTGTAATAATCATTCTAATTAACCCGATTTACACATTAAGGTCCCTTACAATTCTACCGGGACGTAAGATTGTGCTATCTGTAGTTTTTGGTAAACTATTTATGTCAAATTGCTTGAGCCTATCTCAAGCATAAAGAATTCGAGTCAAACTCAACATTGCAAGATCGTGAGACTGTATGAAAGAAGAGCAGAAAATACAGAAAATGGAACCAGAATTAATTCGCAGCACTGTTTCATCATGCAAAGACTATTCACAAATTCTCGCTAATCGCTCATCTCGCCCCGCTCCTTCCTCGTCAGCCTGCTTTTAATTTTTTTTTCTTTTTCGTTTTCTTCCTACTTTCTCCTCAGAATATTTTTGTAGTTTTTTGCAATTTATACTATGGATTGCTAAAAGCCCCCGACCGTACATCAAAGGGGACTTTCTGGGCAATGCACAGAGGGCCCAGCTTCCGCTTCCCTTCCTCATTTTCTTTCATTTTCTTTCCACTTTCTGGGCTACAAACACTCCTTGAGGATGACAACTCCGGCGATGGTTGGCTAGAAACCCTCTCCTATGGCTGCCATTGCAAGATCCACTAAGAAGCCGAGGTCTCCATGGTTTTCAGCAGTAACACCGGCGCCTGCGTTTCCTTAACCGTAGGTTTAAATCCCTTGGGATCACCAATGGTTATTACTTGATATTCTTCGGGGCTCACTGATGCTTAATGTTAGATCCATCGATGTTTGCTAGCTTATCATTTATGATCCCTTATAAGGTGAGTCAAGGAGAGTTGTTTTTCACTGTCGGAGACCACTGATGCCTCTTCGAAGTACCATTTTTCAAAGGATACCACAGGTTAGGTTTTATAGCTAAATGAAGATCCTCTGCCTCAGCAGATGACTATAGGTCATCCTCCCCAATAGAGGATCTGGAAACCTCGCTGCCCTAGGAATTCAAACTCATGACTTTAACACTTCAAGGAGTTATTTACATTTTAACTAATTTTTATTTCGCTTAAACCCCAAAACCTCACCGTTTTTACCAAACCCAAAACTAAAATTTAATTCACCAAATCAACTTCACTGTAGTCATGTGTACGTAAGAAAACCCATCCTCAGTTCGAATTTAGAACCGCTATAATCGTAGTAGCTTGCTACAAAGAGGAGGAATTTAGGATATAAATATTGTTGATTCCGGCACCCCTACTGTGGCATGAATCAATCCGTCGGTGCCATTAATGCACCTGTCTCATCGCCTTACTCTATATATGAGTACGGGCTTGGAAGGCAGCTTCTTTGCTTCTGCTCTTTCACTTGAAAGTTCTTTGCTTTCTTGTAGAACTCTTGAAGTTTTTTGGTGAAGGAGTCGTCTGGAGAGTCCTGATCGTTTCTGATTTCCTGGTGGGTTTTTCATTTGATCTACTTTCGATTTCGCTTGCGTGGGTCGTTGGTTTTGTTTCATTTTGGTGCATCTTTCAGTCTCTGGTAGATTTCTAAGGATTGAACCACGCGTGGGGTTTTGGGATGCTCCAAAAACTGGGGGTTTCCCAATAGGCTTTGTATAACTTCGTGGATTTCACTTATGATCAGTTGGCAGGAGATTATCGTAGTCGATCCCCATTTTTCTTTTTTATCGCTTACTGTAATGGTGAGGTCAAGAGGAGATCACCGGCCAGTCATTGGAGCAAGAGAGGGCTCGCCGAGAGTCGTCATGAAGTGTTCTTTATCTCTTCCATATCCGTGGAGGAGTTGAGACCCTACTGCAAAATTCCTAACATCATTAGTTTAGAATCATTATTTAACTGGCCGCTCTAAATTAGGAGAAGCAGATAAGGTCATTTACTACTCTTGAGAAATTTTGCATTGACTTCGCTCTGTCATCATTGGTGAAGCAGTTTCAACATGTCTCCCGAGCACCTCTTGTGCTTATCCATCCGAACGTTATTCGGATTTTGATGGCTTCTAGTGTGCTTAATCTTCTCTACCGGCTGGATATCTGTTGGTTGATATTTGTTTTGTTTATACGCTAAAGCTTGGGATTAGGAGCAGATTGTCGATGTCTGCCTATAATCCAAAGCTTCAGTTTGTAATCGGGCTCCCGACTTCAAAATACAGGCAAGGGGTCGCCTCGGCTTCCGGGCCTCAGTATGAGATGCCCCCATCCACGGCTCTTCAACGTGAATCAATCCCTGGTGTTCCGGTTTGTTTTAGCTAGGTTGCTACTCATGTTCTGCTAAGTGGATTATGTACTAACATATTTCTATTTTCTTGATGCCGTTTAGACAAGCGCATGCGAGGCCGATTAGTAAAATAGATTGAGAAGGTCGACTTGAGAACACAGCTATCACTGGAGATACTCTGGAGGCAAAGCGCAAACTAATGAGCTTCTACCTGACGATGAAGAATTTCATAGAGTCAAGCAAGAAATTCTCTCCATTACGCTCATCCCTATCATTCCCACCAGTTGCCCTCCTCCGAGGTCATTAAGGGGGAGTATTTCTGCTCTTGCCGATGTGTTCTCAAGCTTCCGCCCCGAAAGCAGCTCCTCCTCGTGCGATTTTCTCCTCAGAGAACCAAACGGTTAGTCGCCGCAAGGTCTCTAATGGGGCCTCGCCCGTGTCAGCTCACTAAGAGTCCATAGCCTGTACCTCCCTAAATTTCGCATAGAAGAGCGAGACGGTGCGACAATCAGCCAAAGAGGTGCTCCAAGCTATAAGTAGTTTTAGATCAAGGATTAATCGATAAAACAGCCTACCGAAGGGGAAGAAATGTTTAGCCTTGCCGCTGGGTTAACTACGTAGAGGCGTAGATGGCCTGTGAACCTAGAGGGTGTGGCCACCTCTAGTTCTGGAGAGAAGCGACCTAGGAGGTCTCCCTCAGATAAGGAGAATTAAAAGGACAGGACCATAATCTTAGTGGAGTCCCTCGATCTGGCTTCCACTGACTAGCCAACCTTGGGTGGTTGCCTCAATGAGGCTAGTATGCTCTGGAGGAGGAGGTTCCAGCTGTGGGTCCTCCTAGTGCTGAAGAGGGTGGAATAGGTGCCCCATCAGGGGTAATTACTGCTCCAACACCTTCGCCCAAGCCTACCGGCTTTGGACCAAGCAAGCAAAGGCTACTTGACTAGGTGATTGTAAGTACGTATGTTCCGCAATTGGAGAGGGTTCAACCCTTGATGGATATGGTTGCTACTAATCTCAAGGATGTGCTGAAAATTTTCCATCGCCGGAGCCCCCTCAATTAGGAGGAATCTTCGGTTACGCGCATGCACGACCTTTATCCAAATTACTTTTGGGTGCCTATGACGGCCCGCTCAAAGAAGTACTCCATTATGCTTTCTCTTTATATAGATAAAGGGGACTTCCAAACAGTGGCTGATAATAGGATGTTCATCCGCAATCACAACTTCCACTAGTCGGCTGAACTGGTAAGTGTTGATTATTAGCACATGACTACCAGTTTTGTATAAAAATTTTCTCTAACGCTTGGTCATTTTTAGGCTATGACGGTCATCTGGAACATGGCCCGCCAGCATTGAGAGTTTCGGTCCTGCCTGGATGACGCCGAGAAACTGCGGTTGTACGCAAAGTCGGCTGCTTCGCATCATCAGACCTTAATTGCTTCTCTGGCCAAGGCGGAAGCTTCATTGGAACGTTGGGAAAAAGAGGCCTGAGATGGCGTGGTAAGAGTTATCCAAGAAGAAAAAGAAATGACGCAGTCGCGAAAGAAGCCAGGCGCTTCAGCTAGTGGTTACGTTGTCAGGAGATGCCAAAGCTAGGGTCAAGTCGATCTAACGGTTAAGGCCCTGTAAATTTTCGCGCCGCAGAAGAAGGCGTGCAAGTCGAGGTCGAGATCGCTGCATTTAGAGGCCCAGTCGCCACGCAGGCTGAAAGGAACGCCGCTTGATGGGTCTGAGGCGCCCAAACGGCGTGCCTTCCTTCCGCCCGGCTACAAAAATAAAAGCACACATGCAAGATCGGACGTTCTTTTTCTGAACCCATCTTCGCACGCACACAAGTGCCACAGACCCATGGTCATGATTCTCACCAAGACCCGCCGACGTCCTAGATGGCATGCCTGACTCTTCCAACCCACTTCCCCTTGAATTTTTTGACAACCCAAGGTGCCCGCTAGCCCTAGCATCATTGCGCCATGTGCATAGAAGCAGTTAAGGCTTGCTACTGAGACTCGCAGGGAGGTGTCGCTGCAAAGGAATGTGGCTTTTTTCAATTGTTAGCTTGCCATTCGAAAACTTTCGCAAGTGGCTTCGCCACATATATGAACTTTATTTGTAATTTCCTTGGCTTACATCTAGCGTATTTGAATGAAATTTGAAAATGCTCGAATGTGCCAAGTATATTATTCGTCAAGAACTCTAGTAGGATGAAACTATGTCCGTAAGACACCACGACAACCACCGTGATCTCGATCTGGTGCACCGCCGAACAACAATCGTATCTAGTCTCCTAATCACAATCGAATAATACCAGATCCCGGACTTTTTAGATGCCAACTCTGACAATAACTCTGCCTGCACTTTTAGTGCTATTCTGACAACAACCGTTTCGACTTTGTGTGCCAACCGAACAACAACCGCTCTCGGACTTTTGGGGAGGTTAGCCTGACAACAACCGCTTTTAGACTTCCTTTTAGATGCCAAATGACAACAACTGCTTATAGACTTTGTAAAACAAATGTAATTACATAGGTTTTAAGAGGAAATGTGTAAAGGATTATCTTTATTGATTGATAATTTACTCAATGAAGAGCACTACTAATGTAATACTTTAAGGTGCATGAATTCACGTATTCTTGAATAGCAATCCCGTCTCGTCCTGCTCAAAGGCGTAAGAACCGCTACCGCCCTACTCAAAACCATGTTATGGTCCTTCCTAATTGGGCTAGAACTTCCCGTTCACTAGTTTAGACGTGTTTTCAAAAACCCTTCTTAGGACTAATCCCCCGACTTTGAACATGCGTGTTTTTACACATTCCGCTGTGGAAACTCGCTTAACCTTTGTCGGGTATGAAGTTATGCGTATGGTCAGCTTCCCGGTTCGCTACCCATGTCTCATTTTATTATGGCTTCATTGCTTGCTTCTTCAGGAATTTCCGTTTGAATGAGGGGCATCCTGATTTCCGTGGGGATGATAGCCTCTATCTCGTATGTGAGGGCGAATGGTGATTCCCAAATGGGCTTCCTACGTCGCCTGATAAATCATAACACTCGTAACCTCTACCTATTTTCCTTTAGCCGAATGTGTGGCATTTTTCAGAGCACCCGGGGCCATTGTCTCTTTATCAAGTACGACATAAATGACGACAACCAAAGCTGGCCCGTTTCCATTGTGAGCTTGTCGACATGCTCCAACCGCCAAGCCGCAAAACTTCCTAATCAGAGCTCGTCAAACTCACATATTTCGCCATATGTCGATATCTTGTTTCATACATTTACTCAGTTCGACCAATTGAGAGTCGCTTCGTATGATGATTTTTTCTGAGGACATAGAGATTTCTAGGTTGAGCCCGGCTATGATTTATTTCATATTCGGATTCGTTGTTAGAAGTAGAGAAATTCAGACATATGACCTACTCTATGACTTCATATTCGGCTTCATCGTTAGAAGTAGGGAACTTCAGACATATGGCCTACTCTATTACTCTCCGGTCGGTGCCTTGTCAGAGTTCTAAATTCGACTCCGTCCCATTGCGAAAGCACATGAAGCACCATCCATTCGTGGTCCAAATTTGAGTCAGTTCGGTTCCATTTCTTGTTGAGGAATTTCTGCTAAGAAGTCAGCCATTACTTGTCCCTTCAACCCTAGACGAGGTTTAAATTGAATGCCGAACTCACTTAGTTAGATTGCGCACCGAGCCATTCGCCCTAATAGGTCGGGCCTATGTATGCTTGCTGTGAAGGCTGTGAGTACAAGAATAAGGAGCTTTAGAAGTGGCAGAGTTTTTTGGCTAAGCACCCCAAGAGCCAATGCGGCTTGCTCGAGAAGGGTATATTGGGTTTCCTCCTCGGATAGGGACTTTCTTATAAATAATATGGGCTCGCTGTCGGTACTCGCCTTCTGGTCAGCTACACTTATCTTCCAAACATCATAAACAACTATGTAAAGGTAGAGCGCCACCCTGGCCTCTGGCCAGCCGTAGCGGGTGGTTCGCGAGGCACCGCTTTGACGCTATAAGGGCTCGACGATTCTCAGATCCCGCCGCCCGTCGCCCCCATAGGTGGTGAAAATGCCTTCAATCGGTCCATAAAGCGAGAGATGAATCGCCCTAGAGTTGCCAACCGGCCGTTAGTTGCTACACTCCTTTTTTGGTGGTAGGAGTCTAAGATTCCATAATGGCCTTGAGTTGAATGGGATTGGCCTCAATCCCCCTTTATGTCACCATGAAGCCTAGGAATTTACCCGAACTGACTCCGAACGCACACTTTAGGGGATTGAGTTTCATACCTTTCGTGCGCAACAGCTCAAAAGTTTCTTGCAAATGCTTTGTATGGTCAGGGCATTCTTTGGTTTTGACAAGCATATCATCAATATATACTTCCATTGTCCGATCAAGCAATAAAATATCTTGGTCACCCGGGCTCGATAGTCAGCTTCCTAGCACTTTAAACCAAAGGGCATCCCGTTATAACAATATAACCCATGTGGTGTAATGAAGGTCGTTTTCTCTACATCAAGCGGGTGCATTGGGATCTAGTGATAGCCGAAGAAGGCATCCAGAAACGACAACATCCCATGTCCGGCAGAGGCATCCAGAAATGACAACATCCCATGTCCGGCAGAGGCATCCATGATTTAATCTATTCGTGGCAAGGGAAAGCCGCTCTTTGGGCACGTTTTACGAGGTCCGTGGTAGTCCACGATACCATTTACCGCCCTTCGTGACGATCACACGTTTGGTGTAAAGCAATTAAGGACACTTCACCTCTTTGATAAAGCTCGCATCGTGAGGGTCAGCCCATCTCTGCCAATAATCACATATCCGTGGAAAACCTACCTTCGTTTCCAACATGTTTTTTTCGTGGCAATCACGTTCAATTTATGAGATGCCAACATTGGGTAAATCCCATCCATGTTTGAGTGACTTTAGGTGAATACATCTGCGTTTCCTAACAACATGTGTTGTAGCTGTTCTTTTTGTTCACTGGATAATAGAGTACTAACATATGTGAATTTCTCCGGTTCGTCCAATGCTATTGCCTCTAGAGGATCCATAGCTAACATATCCTTTTCTTCCGCCTATACCTGGGCGGGGAGCTATAGTTGCTATGCGGGAATGTGATCCATAAGGGAAAGACTGTTTGAACCCTTCTCTTCTCTTTGCCCTTGTATGGATAATTTGTAGCATTGCCACGCGACCAGCTAGCCACTTAGAAGATCGACCTATCCTACACTGGTTAAATAACTGACCGTTTGATGATATGTTGATGGGACGACCATCTACACGCACTGTGCCCAACCTACTATGTAATTACGTGTACCAGTCTTCTCGACAACTTAGAATAAAACCCATATATTTAATCCAATTCAAGATACAAAGAAGGGTGATATCTCCTAGTGTTGTGGTTGTTGCGTCGTTAAAACCAAAGAGAATTCATCTAGTCGAATTCAACACTAGTGGGGAAAGCTTCATCTGGTTAAAAGCGCGCAATTGCAACAAATCTGTGGCACTACTAGGATCTACCAACACCTTGTGCACATCAAAACCATTAATACAAAGGGTGAGTACAAGTGCATCATAATGGGCCACAATGACCCTGTTCGGGTTTATAGGAGGAAAGGATATGGGGCCATCTATAGGCTTAGTCTCTTCCCGGCTACCGCTTATATGAACAGCGTTCACTCGAGCTTTGACTGTGGCTGCTGATTCGTGCCACGGTAGGGTGATCCGGAATCAACAAAATTTGTTTCCTATATTCTCCCATCGTCAGAAACTAAGCTACTGCAAAGATAGCAAATTTCAGTGGTCGAACACGGGATGGGTTTTCATCCTACCTAATGATTCGCGATCATGTTTGAAAAATGGTGGAGACTTTATTGATTTTTGGATTTGGTTAAAACAGGAGTTTGGTTGTTCACCGGGTAACCAAATGGCTTAAAATGAAGTGTGAAATGGTAACCTCAAGGCTCGGGTCACTACTGATAAAATAAGATAAGGTGTCCTGCTATTTCTCGCATTAGCAAATGACATATAGTCACAAAACCGATCTTGTTTAGCTATTAAACCTAACCCTAAAAACACTTCTATTTGAGTCCAATCAAATATCAGTATCCAATGTTCCAATTAGTTTGAAAACCTAGCATTTAACCTCATTTCAATGGCTCAGAATGACATCTAAAGAATGTCAGTGCATCTACCATTAAGAATGCACTGAACCCTAAAGCATGACAAGTATTGACTAAAGGAAAGACATTAAATAGCATTAAACCCTAGTTTGGAAAGTTTGGAACCATAAATGCAAGACTAGACATTAGTTATTACGAGGACACCGCCAAACCACCACCAACTAAGCTAAGAACCCTCCTCTCTGCTGCTTGAGGCTTAGCCAAGCATCCTTTGAGTTGTCATCCTCAAGGGGTGTGTTTGGCAGCTAAGAAAATGAGAGAAAGAAGAGAGAGAAGAGAGCAAAATGTAACCTAAAACCAAAGCTACGGGAAAGCTTGAATAAAAGTTAAAGTTAGGGTTACAAAAGTTATAAGGTGGCTTATATAGCCAACCCATTTGTGTGGAAATACCAAAATGCCTAAAATATGTAATTACAATAGGGGCCAAATGGTAATTAATCAAAACGAGGTCGTTTGGAATCAAAAACATCAAAAACATAGGGGCATGATTTTCGCTATGCAAGGATTTCTCTATGATTAAGTAAATTTTCGCTATAGCCATAAATTTTCGCAATGCATACGAAAACTGGCTACTCGCCGCTCCCGCTTTGCTCTGCATCTCCTTTTCATCAACTCCACTTGACATTTCTTCATTTTTGGTTGATGAAATCACCGTGAATTCTCATAATTTAGCACCAACTCGACATCAAACTCGAAATTATCAACAGGCTCGCAAAACCTCGTAAAATTACCAAAAACAACTGTAAATGGAATCGTTGGTACTAAGTAGATTCGCACATGTCAATTGGTTTACTCATGATTAGTGCGCGCAAAAGCACTCAAAACCTATCTTAAATAGGATTCAAAATAGCACTTTTTGGGCACTAATCACGCCCCCCAACCGAACTTCCACCAAAATCTAATTGTTCCAAGGTAACCAGTTTGAGCCAATAAGTTGCAAAGCTATTCCCTCCCCCCAACCTAGCTACTGCCATGGCCTTAAATTGTTGACTAACCTAAATAGGACCAACTACACTTTTATTTCTTTCTTTGATTACATTGTAGGGTGCAATGCTAAAAACTCGACTTCATCAAAGTCCGTGCAACGGGGGTCCACCGATGACTCCCAACCAATTAAGGTTTAGGGCATCAAGCCAAAAGGATCAACTGACCACAAACTCTTCAGGCTTCACCCCGGACTTCGAATGATTTCGAGAATTAAGCACCTACAATTCGCTAAACTCCACCCATCCACCCGTGTAGCTAACACTAAGTCGATGACTCCCAACCAATTAAGGTTTATGGCATCGGGCTTTAAAGGCTTTCGCCATATACCCTCGGACTGTTCTGTTTCAAGGCAAAGCTCACGACTTTTATTCTTCTTTTTCTTTCTTTTCTTTTTCTGCATTGGAAGACTACATTGGTCTTCATTTACGGGCTACAATAAACCTATTATAGTCAACAAATCTACAATAAGCCAGAAAGTGGAAAGCAGGTATATAGCTTCTCACAACTCATCGTACAACTGGTGTGCGCAGTGAAATTAGCTAAAGGGGAATGTTCATATATTGAATACGCTGGAACTTCCATCAACCAAAACTAACCATGCATGGAATTGTTATATCATTAAGGTAACATAAGAGTAGAAACACAAAATGTAGGTACAAAAATGATTTGCAAAAGTGTAATAAACTGTAAATAATGCTATAAAGCTTTTGATATAACCAAAATGGCTAATACATGCTTAATATAGCTAATCATAACAAAAGTATCACTGCCTACTATTGGCTAATACATGAACTCTATACAATCCTATACAAATGAGTAGGCAATGATGTTTTTTTTCCTTCCTTTTTTTTCTTTTTTTTTTTCTCTCAAAAAACAATACAAAACATGATAGAAGACATTTCAATCCTAACTTTTCTCCCAACCAAAGTATAAACATGCCTCACTGGGTAGGGATAGGAAAGTTAGAGAAGGGAGTGCGACCACCTCACTCGTGGTGGTGGATGTGCCGGTGGATCTCGGGTCGCGCGGGCCGCAAGCATGTCCAAGGAGGTTGTCGCGATCGGTCCCTAGTAGTCTGTAGCTCAAAGTGAGACCGAGGTGCCTGATCTGAAGAAGCATGGCGTGACTGTGCTCTATAGTGGCCTTGGCTCGGGCCATCCGCTGGTCCAACGACGCCTGTGTAGTAGCGAAGCAAACATCCATAACAAAGAAGAAGCTCCCTGTAACTAATATGAATATGCTCCTAGACCATTCGTGCCGTGTGGGAAGGGCCTGTGAGGTCGCCAGGGTCGGGGCAGAAGGAGGTGGAGGTGGAGGAGATGAATCTGGAACTGAGCTCCTCTCCACCTCTACCTCCACCTCAGGAACAGGATCCCTCCTCCGTGGGTCCCCTTCCGTTACCTCCCTCCCGATCCTCGCCGGAGGACAATAGAGATCGGCATAAAGAGACGCCCGTGGACGTGACCTGGGTAACCGATCCTCCTCTCGATACGCGGCTCCTCGGGGAACCCCAGATGCTCTAGGACCTGGCTCAGCATCCGCGACATCAACAATGGTAAACTCTCACGAGCTGCCCTCGCTGCTGTGGACCTTATCTCAAAGTGCAACAGGAAGTCATAACAAGCTCGTAGGGACTGAACTGTAATCCCTTTTGAGATCCCTAAGATGTATTCGAGTATGGCTCCCCTGCGCTGAACATAATGCTGCAACGGGAACAAGCTGGTCCGGAGTAGGTGGTCCACAAGAAGCATCTGAGGTCGGTCGTCAAGGGAAGAGTAACACGAACTCGCCGTATCTCTACGAGACAATGACCATCTCCCTCTCAGGTGATGGTCAGCCAATCAGATCCCTGCACTACGCTCACGCGTGCCCAAAGAAGCTGAAATGTCCAGGTTCGAGTACTCCCCGCGACTGCCGATGTCGAACCGAGCCCAATGACTGGTGACTCCCGGAAGTCATAGAGGAACCGCTACCACCCGGATAATAGAACTTCGTGGTGTCAGCGAATGGTAGCAGGAATACCGCGGTGATCAACCTCATGGAGCCCTAAACCGCGGTCGCAAGGGTCAAGACTAAGACATCGGTAGCGGCTCCCGTGGAAGTCCCCCGCACGAATTCACGCCTCTCGAATCGGTCATCGTGAACATGGGGCGCCTAATCCTCGAAGCTGGTGAAAGCTGGGGCGATGAGCCCTCATCAGTTGGGGGAGGTGACGGCTCGGGCCGAGATCTAGAGGACTCCCCTGCCTGATGTCCGGGTCAGCTGAGGCCAGCCTCCCGTCGTCTCTCGGTGCACCGGAAGGGGCCCGAGGTCCCATCCTCGTCTGATATCTCCGGAATCCCTGAGGCTCCTCAAGTATGGCTGCTGGGGCCAATGTAGGCTGCGCAACTGCAGGCAAGTCCGGAGAATGGGAGCCGACAGCCTCGAAGTGTCCGGGTCCCATATCCGGAGGCCGATCCGACCGGCTCATAGCGAACCACCCCGTGGACCATGTCTGTAGCCTAGGAGCGCCGCAGGGGCGCAATGTGCCCGTGATAGGGCACTCCGCTTAGACGACAGTACGCGCGCACGCACGTGTCGACTGTGGCTCCTGGCAGCGCGGGGTCCCGTCGCGACGACGGCGCAGATCGGGCAAGCAATGAGCGGGGCTACGCACCGCGTGATTGTGGCTGGGCACCAGGGACACGTCTCAGGCTCGAGTCCGGTGGAAGCCTAGGGCCCGGCGAATGGACTCGCTCGTGGCAAGGGTTACACGCCACAGGTACCGGGTGCGGGAGGCAGGTACCCAAGAAGGGCGGAGGTCAAGCTCAGGCGTAAGACGGGCTCGAGGAATGTGACTGAAAATGAAGTGGCCCTCCCCTTTTTATAAAACGGTTTGAGCAACCGAAAGGTCCCTGGAAGTCCAAGGGCCACCGGATGCCAAACTTTGCACCTGGTTCCATCTGCAAAATCAACAAAAGTTTGATTTAGGTGAATTGAACTAAATTAAAAACAAAAAAATCAAAAATAAAAATTTAAAAATAAACCTAAGAATAAAAATAAATAAAATTAAGATATTTACTAAAAGGAAAGTTACGAAAACCGGAAGTTACTAAAAATAGCATAATATGAAATTGACCGCTTTAAGTAAAAATAGTAATTGAGTCATAGCTGTTTCTGAGACCAAACTAGCTCAATTTCACTAATTTACTCATGGAGGGTCAAGGAGGAGGAGCTCCTTGACCCCGGCAGTGGTCTGTGCTGCAGCCTTCATGCTTGGTTCCTTCTTGTTGACTTTCTTCTCATTGGAAGGATTTTGGGCCGACTCAATGGCTTTCAGTAAGTGACTGATGCAGACAACTCCCAATCAACTGCTTCATCTTGGTTTACCAATTCTGCTTGCAATTTGGGGGCTTTTGGTTTCCCTGCATTTTGACCAATTGAGCAGACTTCATCAGTTCCTTGCTTGTCGTCTTCCACCAGCTTGTGTTTGTTACTCAAGTGAAAAATATTGAGCTCCAATGTCATGTTGCCGAATGTGAGCTGCATGACTCCATTTCCCGACAATTATTATCAAAGATTGGCGTGGCCAAAAAATGGTCTTCCCAGATAATTGGCACATGATTAGGCCCACTTGCTATTGGCTCGGTATCAAGCACTACAAAGTCTACTGGGTAGTAGAATTTTTCCACCTTTATCAACACATCCTTAACTATTCCCTTAGGAATCTTCACCGATCGATCGACCAATGATAGAGTGATGTTGGTAGGCTTAAGTTCTCCTAAACCTAACTGCTTATACACTGAATATGGCAGTAGGTTTACACTGGCCCCCAAGTCTAACAGTGCTTTGTCTATGCAAGTCCCTCCAATGTTGACTAAATTACGGGGATCCCGGATCCTCGATTTCACCGGGTTCGTCAATGATGGCAATCGACTTGCTCGGTTAGGAATGCTTTCAATGCCTAACCCTTTCTTTGACCGCAATGTGTCCTTAAGAATCCTTTGGCATAAGTTGGGACTTGCTTAATCATACGCAAGGAATATTTACCTCATCTTCTTTAGCACCTCCCAAATTTCGCCTTGGTTCGGGGATTTTTCTTGCTTCTTAGTGCTTGGGGAAATGGAGGGGGCATGTTTTTCTTCACTGAGTCTTCACTAATTACTACCCTCTTTGGCTCAGCCTCCTTTTCTTCTCGCCTTGAGCAAATATGGCATTGGTTGCTCAATTTCTTTCCACCTCAAAGTGATGATGTTTTCACTTCATCCATCCTTGAGTTGCCGGAAGAACCTATTTCATGAACTCCTTTGATTTGGCAAGGTTCGAAGGAAATCTTCCCTTCTCCCTCGTACCCTCCAGCAGATTGTTAATCTTGGCATTGAACATCGTAGATTATCAATCTTCCGATTAAGGCCGCTCTAGCCCATCTATTCTCTTTGCTCGTAATTTTCTACAAGATTAATTCTTTGTGTCAATTGTACGTTGATCCCCTTTTGCTCTTCCACGAAATTGCTTACCACCTTGCTCAAATTTAAAATATCTTGTTCAACAGGGGATGAAGATGGCTGTGGTTGAGGTGAGGAACCAAATTGTTGTTTGGCACCAGGAGGCACATATGCAGGGGGGTTAGGTTTCCAAGAGAGATTAGGGTGGTTCCTCCAATTGGGATTATATGTATTGCTATATGGGGCATTGGGTTGTGGCTTGTATTGGCCCACGACATTGGCATGCTCTGACATCAAATCTCTCACTGAGGGAGCAATTGACAAAGGTTCTTCCGTGGCCGTGGATTGGTAATTGATGGCTGGGTTAGCCTGCAAGTGTGATTTTCGCCACGCTTGCACCTCATAGCTTTTTTCCTAGCTCTTCCACCTTCCTAGTTAAGGTTGATATCTTTGCTTTCATCTCCGTGCTCGAAAGTGCATAAATGCCTCCTTTGATGGTCGACGGCTTCATTCTTTCACTCCCTGATTCTGCCTTCCATCCCAAGCCTTGGAAGTTTCAGCCACATAATTCAAGAAATCCATGGCTTCATCTGGATTTTTGCTCAGAAAATCACCTCCACACATGGTTTCTAGCAGTTGTTTCATGGCAGGGGACATACCATCATAAAAATGATTCACTAGCATCCATGTATCAAAACCATGGTGTGGACATGCATTGATGGTCTCCATGAACCTTTCCCAACACTGATAGAACTTCTCATTGTCATAAGCCGAGTAGGTATAGATCTGTCTCTTCAAATTGTTGGTCTTAGTTGTACTGAAGAATTTCTTTAAAAATTCAGCTTGAAGATCGGCCCAATTTCTAATCTTTCTCACTGAATTGAGCCATACTTTGGCTTTGTCTCGAGGGTTAACTGAATGCCTTCAACTTCAACAATTCCATATCGGTTTATCCCTCCTTAAAAGTTATGCATACTTCCTCAAAATCCCGTATGTGTGAGTATGGATTTTCACTTTCCATACCATGAAATGTGGGGCTGTGGGCACCAACAGGTCTCAATCGCTACATCTTCAAAGAGGTATGATGCAGGGAAGGGAGCACTAACTCTGTGGAGGGCAGGCTGGTCCTCATTGATCGGTATGTTGTCAGATTCCACTGAGTGCCTTGCTGACTTTGCTGTTCTTCACGTAGTGGATCCATTTGATCACTGTGTACACTGACTTCACAACTTTGTTCAACCGGGGTGCACTACCTTGCACCCACCATATCCTCTATCCTGCCAGCTGTACAAACACTGTAAGGCAAAAGACACAAAGCAAAGAACACAACAGGCTTGCTAAAAGGGTCAAGGTTAGTTGGGAAACAAAACCGATCAGAAAATAAAACAAGCAGCAGAACCGCTTAAGTAATGAAAACTATAATTTTACAAATGAAATTAAAAAGGATTAGTAGTCACCAACACTGTAATGGATTACAAGTACATATCAACTCATCATCCGTAGTTTGGCACCATCCCTAACGGTGCCATTTGATTCGTACACGGTAGGGGTGATCCAAATCAACAAAATTTGTTTCCTATATTCCTCCATCGCCAGAAGTCAAGCACGCAGATAGCGCCTAGGTCGAACACGGGATGGGAGCCATCCCACGACGATTCCGCATCATGTTTGAAAATGGTGAGACTTTTATTTGGATTTTTGGATTTGGTTAAAAACAGGGGAGTTTGGTTGTTCACTAGGTAACTGAAATGGCTTAAAATGAAGTGTGAAATGGTAACCTTGAAGGCTTGGGTCACTAGCTTGATAAAATGGGGTTATTAAGGTGTCATCGGGTTATTTCCTCGCATTAGGGCAAATGACATATAGTCAAGGCCAAAACCGGATCTTTGTTTAGCTATTAAACCTAACCCTAAAAACACTTCTATTTGAGTCCAATCAAATACTAGGCATTCAATGTTCCAATTAGTTTGAAAACCTAGCATTTAACCTCATTTCAATGGCTCGTAAATGACATCTAAAGAATGTCAGTGCATCTACCATTAAGAATGCACTGAACCCTAAAGCATGACAAGTATTGACCAAAGGAAAGACATTAAATAGCATTAAACCCTAGTTTGGAAAGTTTGGAACCATAAATGCAGTACCTGTATCATTAAAGACATGAGGACATTGCCAAACCACCACCAACCAAGCTAGTAACCCTCCTCTTCAAGGCTTTGAGGCTTAGCCAAGCATCCCTTGAGTTGTCATCCTCAAGGGGTGTGTTTGGCAGCCAAGAAAATGAGAGAAAGAAGAGAGAGAAGAGAGCAAAATGTAACCTAAACCAAAGCAAAGGGAAAGTTTGAATAAAAGTTAAAGTTAGGGTTACAAAAGTCATAAGGTGGCTTATATAACCAACCCATTTGTTTGAAATACCAAAATGCCTAAAAATATGTAATTACAATAGGGACAAAATGGTAATTAATCAAAACGAGGTCGTTTGGAATCAAAAACATCAAAAACACAGGGGCATGATTTTCGCTATGCAATGAATTTCGCTATCATAGCGAAAATTTAGCTATGATAGCGAAATTTCGCTATCATAGCTAAATGGGCATAGCGAAATTCAAATTTTCGTTTATACGTAACTCTATGATAGCGAAATTTCTATGATATTAAATTCGCTAGCTTAGCCAGCCTTGTGCATAGCGAAATTTCGCAGGGATAAATTTTCGCAATCCTTGCAAAATTTTCGCAATGCATAGCGAAAATCTGGTTTTGCCTCTGCTGCCTCCTGCTTTGCCTCTGCATCTCCTTTTCATCAACTCCACTTGACATTTCTTCATTTTTGGTTGATGAAATCACCGTGAATTCTCAGCATTTAGCACCAACTCGACATCAAACTCGAAATTATTGGTTGAGGCTCGCAAAAACCTGTAAAATTACCAAAACAACTTGAAACGGAATCAATGGTTCTATGGACCCGCGCACATGTCAATCAAGCTTAATCTATAAGGATTGGGCAAAGAAAAACACTCAAAACCTATCTTAAATAGGATTCAAAATAGCACTTTTTGGGCACTAATCAGCTGCTCTCAAGAGCTTCTTTTACTGGTGTTTTGATTGGTACTAATTGTCGAACGACCCTCCCAGTATATAGTTTATGGTAGGTGTGGGTTCAGGCAGTGAGACTATACCAGTTATGGCTCTACCTGACGTAAGGGCATATCCTTCCTCGTGATCGACTTCCCTAATGTAGAATTTTATGAGGCCTTCGCTTTAATCATTTTCTACCATGAACTTTTAGGCTTTTCTAGCACCTATTGGTTTCATGCCTAGATCTCTCGTGGATAATCGCATCATGATGGTTTCTTTAAGAGAGGTCTCGTTTAGATCGCGCAGCCACTTGAAATCGTAAGTCGCGAACAGGGAAAAGAAATTATGAGTGATATTCGTGAGGAGTGAAATGTGGGGTTCCCTCTCTTCGTGGTTGGTATCGGGTCACTTCCTGCTTAAGCTCGCCCTTGCCTGCCAGTCGCTTCCTTCGTTTACCGCCCACCGGCCTGCTTATGATCATGACAATGATTCGTCACGGATATTATTTTCCAAGGTGGAATATCTATCTGCCCGACTGTACAATTCTTCCATTATAGTTGGCAGATCTAACGATAATGAGTGGAAGAAGGGAGTGGACGACGCGAAGCTCTTCCTGAAGTTATGAAGGACCGCGTCCATGTTGTAAACTTTTACCCATTGGACAACCTACCCGAATCTCCTGGTGAAGTCCTGTATGGTTTCCTCTTCTTGTTTTATTAGGGTTTTCAAAGAATTGATATTCCTTTGCTGTACTGAGCAGAGGTACTGAGAGATGAATATGGTCCAGAGCTCGCCGAACGAATTAACCAAATTACGCGGGAGCCTATGGAACTGTTAAAGACCCTGAAGACCAGCCGCAAAGACTCTTACACAAACAGGTAATCGCTTCCTGTTCGGGTCATCACGAATTGTAGTGAAAATATGGTCATAAGTGGTCGCCGTGAGCCGCCTTAACATAGCAAAGGTCGACATGCTGAACCCTTGTGGTGGCTCGTACTTAAGGATGTGTTGCCCTAGGGAGGAAGAAAGTATGTCATTAGGACCTTGGATTGCTGCTGTGGGCGGCATATAGAGCACGGGTATTGGGTCCGTAGTAAAGTAAACGAGTTCCCGGGTGCTTAGTTTAGAGGATTCTGACCTCGGCTCGTTGCCCAACGAAGCGTACTTCCATTGAAATTGTTGAATGTAGGGTAATGTGAGTGTCTCTAGCTCGATCTATCTTTGTTGCTTTTGCTTTTTGCTAAGGAGGGATTTGGCGAATTTCCTAAGGATAGCTCGTCATCTACCAGGGTATCTACATCGTCGAGGGCGATGAGCTTCTTTCCTTTATTGCGAACGGCTGGATGCTTTTCTTGACCACTATCTTGCGTGTCTCTCTCGTCAAGATCACACCTTTTCTCTACTTGGGCCCATAGATGATCGTTTTCACGCTGCAGGTGCTCGACATGTTCCTACAATTCCTTCATTTCTCTCACTTTCTCTTCCTGTTTCTTCTCCATATCTTGACGCTAATGAAGAAATTGATCTTCTGGCGACTGGATCACTATGTTTCTAGTCATTGCACTTGTGTCAGACGAATCAGAAGAGGTGAGGGGAACTGTCAGAGCTACTGGTGGTGGAGGGCTATCAGATAACTGTCAGCCAAGCCCTTTCACATCGTCGATAAGACTTTGGGCCGATTCCACAACGGTGCCAATTGTCTGCACTGCCCACCGATCTTCTGACACCACAGAGCGATGTGAACCTACAAAATCAAGGATCCGCAAACATGGGTCGGCCGCCTTCTAATGATTAAGTCGCAAAAACTCCTGAGAGAAAAGCATAGTTTTTACAAATATCGCATATCTTCTCATCATGGAGATCCTCCTGATTTATAGAGGGTGGTTTGGAGAATCCCTATTTTTTTTTCTTTTTGTGGAAAGGATCTCCATTTTTTTAGGAACAAAATCTCTCTTTCCTTATCAAAGACTTATTCTTCCTTATCAAGGATTGATCTTCCAAGAAGTAAGAGATTTGGAAGCTAGGAAATTCGGGAATAAATACATTTTGCATATTTCTTACCTTTATCCATTTATCCATAGTGAACTTTCCATAAGCGGGAGGACGACCAACTAGGGGACTTAGGGCCATAGACTGCCTGCCATGAGGCAGACCTTTAGGAGGATACTTCAACTTTCATCGATGGGCATCCGGATTTCCCCTCTAGGTAGTGCCTACCAGTTTTGATATGGAAGGTGGGCTTGGGCCGCTTCACATTGTGGGCCAAGTGGATCATGGATCAAGCGGGCCGAGCCCTAGGCCCATCGAGTAGTGGGTTTAAGACCATGGTACTCATATTGCCCCCATTTTCCTCGACTGGGATTTTATGCCCTTTTTTTTCCAGCTAGGGAAAATACTGTTTTCTACACCTCGAGCATGGAAAGATAGAACAATTAAGGCGCACGTTAAATGCGTCGGAAGGTGAAGCATGTTTGATCATAAAGCGTGGAGTAGCGCACACGCCCTAATGTGTCTTCGGCGCATGATGTTCTAATGGCGCATTTAACGCGTCTATTGACGCTCCACTCCTACATATAAGGGTTTGACTCCGAGTGCTACCTATCCTACAAAGTCTTTCACCTGCTGCGATTTATTTTCCTTTCTGTTTCTGCCAACTAGATAGGATAAGGGAGCCATGGAGGAAGACTATCAGAAGGCTCTAGAGCTAATTTTCGCCTGTGGCTGTGGATGTTGTGTGTTCAAACACGACATCTGTGGAGACCAACTAGAGGTTCCAGATGGTATGCCTAACTCTTATAATTTTCTTCTTCCAGAGTGCTTTGCGAGCCCTAGGTGCCCCCCTATCCCGGCATCCTCCGAAGACGTAGCTATCGGGGTGCATCGTTGAGAGGTGGCAGAGGAGCCTGAGAGAGGTGCCCCTGTTGGGGATTTAAATGGAACATCCTAAGTTCCACTTTTCTTCTACTTTCTCATTTTTCCATAATGGGCCCAAAGCAGGGTCAAGCCGATATATATCATCATGTGACTACGTGAAAATATTGGCAGATTTATGAGATATAACCTTTGGTATTCTTTGTACAAACGACTGCTTTATTTTTTAACTTTTTTTTTTTTGCAAATTTCTGCTTGGATCGCCTTTTCCCCAATTGAAATTTATGTTTCTTCAGTGGGGAAAGTTTATGTTTTCGGTTGGGTGAATTGATGCATATATTGGGCGAGCTAGAAGGTGAGGCGCTTTTGAATACTAAGCGCAGGTGAGGTGCTCGTCTCCTGATACTGTGGCTGGTCTGACGACACATTCAATGCACCTGCCCATGTCTTGTCCTATATATAGGGTAGGGATATGTGCGTTACACCTTTTACTATTATATGAAAGTCTTTTGCCTAAAAAAGGTTTTATGCTTCTGCAAACTTTCTCTAACAAAGGAATCATTGGAGATCATTTTCAACTTTCAGATGGGTTTTTTTGCTCTCTTCCTTTTTATTTTACCTCCGATCTTGATTGTATGGGTAGTTTTTGTCTTTTATTTATTTTTTATTTTTTTTATTCTTGCGGCTCTAAGCATCCCTAGGTTGGTAGGTTTAGGTTTGTTTTGAGGGTGCGTTCATCATCCGCTGGTAGGCTTCCGGTGACGAAACTGTAGGCGGTTACTAGGATACTCTTAGGTCCGGGGATATTCCATTAGGTTTCGCAAAGTTTCCTAGAGGGGAGTTTTGTTAGGTTTTTTTACTAGTGGGTTACAAAACCTCCAAGGGGGAGATTTCTATTATCTTTTGCGGGTTCCGTTTCCACCTTCGCTTAATAGACCTTAAGCTAACCCCTTTATATGTTTTTATTTATTTTCAGAATGCAAGAGGTCAGTTAGGTTTCTAGCACTAGATCAAGGCCGGAGGGTGACTCCTAGAAACGCCGTAATTAGCCTATTTGATCGCTATGTCTACAGAGGAATTGAGGTTGTATAGCTATGTTCCTGCCGAAATTAGTTTGGAGATGTCAGACGGCCCGACTACCTCAATGGTAGGGGAGGCAGATAACGCCATCTACTTCACCCGGGAGCAATGATTAGTGCCCAAAAAGTGCAATTTTGAACCCTATTTATTATAGGTTTTGAGTGCTTTTTGTGTACTAATCATGCTAATTAACCCGATTTACAGACATGTCCCTAATATTCTAATGATCGCATTTTGTAAGTAAATTTTGCAAGCTTTTGTGAGCGCATATATTGTTGAAACATCAAACACTAAGAATCTACAAACTCAACATCATATATCAGAGACTAGAAGGAAAGAAGAGAAGAAATGGAAGAAAATGAAGCAGAAGAAAATTGGGGATGAGGAAGCAAGAGAACAAAGGACCAATGGAACAAGAGTCACAGAGAACTCGTTGATTTCGCTAAAGCTAGCTAAACGCACCGCCAGCGAATTTTCATGCCTCACATGCTTTGTACCACGAACCGACTTCAATTTTTGGCATATTACTCTCTTGTCCTATAACTTAGCCAAGTTGTTAGGCTTTTTGGTATTTTCATACCTTGAGGAGGCCTATATAAGCCCCTCTTGTTTTGTAACCGAATCATCGATTTTGGGGAAGGAGAAGAATTTTTGTAAGTTTTTATTTTTGTAAATAAAGTCTTTTATTTTAGGTTTTGCTTTTCAGTTTTCTCTTTCTCTCTCCTCTTTCTCTCCCTTTTCAAGTTGCCAAACATCCCAAGGATGACAACTTGGGAGGATGAACGTTAAACCACTCTTCTTGGAAGTAAAAAGTCACGGGTGAGATCTTTAGGTTGCCGGTGGTTCCCTTTGCTTTTCATGTTGCGTAGTGTATTTATGGCCCTTATAATTAAAACTTAGTTGCATAACATGGGATGTTGTCTTCGCCAATACTCTCCATGCTTTAGGTCCAAGTACTGGGTGAGAGATGCACTGGGTGGTTCTTGCATATCCTTACTAGCCTTCCGAGGTAATATTTACATGTTAGGGTTCTTCAAATTAGGCTAAATAATACTTACGCTATTGTTTTGGCCAATACTTCCATGCTTTAGAATACTCGTGCTCGGGTGAGAGTGAGAGATGCAATCATATTTTAGATGGTCTACTGTTCTCAAAGAATGATAATGGAATGTTAGGTTTTAACTAAAAAGGGGCCATAACTGCATCCTGTGTTGACTCAAATAGGAGTTGTTTTTCAACCCTGGAGCTCTCGCTAGCCTAGGATCTTAAACTCGGGCCTACTGCTTCAAGAAGTTCTCTTTCTTTTTTTCTTGATTTTATTTTCTCACAAACCAATCCACTTAACTTTCACTTTTTACCATTTAGTTTTTCAAACCACTTCCTGCTTTTAACCAAACCCCAAAATCCAAATTTAATTCACCTTTGATTTCTCACCAAATATTCTTGTACGAAGAAACCTATCCCCGTGTCCTAATCTTCAGATCCGCCATGTCGCAAGAATTGACTACTATAAGAGAGGAACCATTGGATACAAATTTTGTTGATTCCGGCCACCCTACCGTGGCACGAATCAAATGGCGCTGCTAAGCCAGGATGGTGCCCTAGTGCAAGTGAGGAGCTGTGGAACACTTGTGATCCTCATCACAAGTCTGTGAATTTTTACTATTTTGCCATCATTTTTCTTAGT
The DNA here is from genome assembly GCA_016808115.1 of Tetrastigma voinierianum. NCBI lineage: Eukaryota > Viridiplantae > Streptophyta > Magnoliopsida > Vitales > Vitaceae > Tetrastigma > Tetrastigma voinierianum. The sequence goes on from JAEQBH010003252.1 coordinate 273,508, forward strand.
TTTATTTGACTGTTAAAAAAAAAAAAAAAAAAAAAAACCAGTGTTGCAGGATAGTTTCTGTGTTGTTTTTGTGTGGCCCTATTTCAACTGCAGGATTGTTTTCCAGTGCTTTGAATTGAGAGAAAATGGAACACCCATATGGAAAGCAATACGTCAGGAGGGTAACCCTAGAGCTTACATGACAATGAGGGACTATAGGAACCTTCCATACCAAAGGGTAACCACCGTGAGGAGAAATCCAAACCCATCAGGTCCATGAGGGAATATAGAGACCAATGGATGAGTGCACCTGTCTATAGTGTTCCCTCAACTTATCCACCTCCTCCACAATATGACTATCCCGAACTTCCATTTTTGCCTCAACCTCACTACCTCAACACCACCACCACAGCTAATTCTCCTTTCGAAAGGTGCCATTCGACCTTACCAAACTCGGTGGGTGATGCCGTGGTAGAACAAAAGGGAATTCAATGCCCAATTGAGTGAAAAACTTACACCGGAGAATTCCCTTGACCAAAGATTAGATGGGTCGAAAGATGACTTTGAGCATAAATGGGATAACTCCGTAAGATTCCATTGAAGACCTAATTGACGCACAATGTCCACTGTGAGAGGATTGTCAAAGTGACATAATGGCAGAGAAGCAAAGGGTAGTGACTGTCCAGGCCAATAAAGAACCAGACAATTGGAGTATTCCTTGAACAATGAATTGGATGGGTTCCAAAATGACTTTGAGCAAAATTGGACATCTTATGTGAATCCATCTCAAACTTGCCCAAAGATTCCTGATCATCCGTGAGGAGAGTCATGAAGAGTGCTTGACTGAAACAGTTTTGGTTGAGCAGGCTCAATCAACAGAGCCTCGTGGAGGGCCTGAAAGTGAATCATTAGAAGCCTCGAAGAACTCGCAGGATACCCCGTAATCAGTGATACTTTTTGGCCTTGGAAAAAGAAGAACAAAACACGGCCTTGTCACCGGGAGAAGAGTGTGCCGAACATGAAACAAAGGAAGGGACCCAAGAGCCCATCATAGATTTGGACACCATTGCCAATGCCTGTGCCACTCATTACGACTCGCGCAGCTCCTCATGACCAAGTGTACATACCGCCCACACCGGGCAGAACAATCAAAACCACAGAAGACGCTCCCAAAGGTAGTCCAAACTCCACCACTAAAGAGCTATGCAAATGTAACTTTAGAAGACTAGTGTACTTCAGACATGCCTTTGCCACTACATCAAAAAGATGGCAAATGCCTACATTGCATGGCACAAAGGGTTGGTTCTAAAAGGGTTCGGGTTTGGAGCACCCGGACTCAGGCATTTCTAAGCTCCTCCCCACTTTTGTTTAATTTTTCTCGTTTTTTGTTTATCTATTTTTAGTTAAATATGTTTGTAAATTAATTTTTCTTTTTCAGCCTTTTCTAATTTTTCTTGTGTTAAATTTTGCAGTTTGTGTGCCAATTTTGCTAAAATGCAAATTTTGAAACCCGGGAATGAAGAACTCAACAAGGTAATTTCGCAATGCCAATTGTTTCGCACTGTACGAATCAAGAAAATTCATTAATAGCGAAAATTGGCCGTACTTGTTGTTATTAATTTAAGCTAGCGAAATTTGGGTGAGAGCAAATGCCACCTCGCTAAAAACACCCTAGCGAAATTTCGTTTAGCTGAAAATTGCAAATTTCGCTAAGACATGATTATGGGCGTTTGCGAAATCTTCACCCTGCAATCCTAGCTTAAAATCCTACGCTTTGACCTCCAATTTTGTTTTTCCCATAACTTTTACATCCGAACTCCGTTTTAGGCGTTCTTGGTACCGTTGGAAAGCTTAGAGAGTGTAGAATCCAAATATGTCCAGAAAGAACATTTTTGAATTTTTTGTTAAAGTGTAATTTTCAAAATGCTCCAACTGGTCACTTTTTCTTTTCTTCTCCTAACTTGTTTATTTGAAGCCCGAACGGAGTGCATAAGGCGTCGATGGAAAGCTTGAGAAGTATCCTATCCAGCAATGATCACATCTTATCATGGAGGTAACACTTCCTTCTCTAATTTTCCATTCCGAGCCCCATTTCGGACACCGAGATGTTTGGGTTGGGGGGAGAGTTATTAAAGGAAGTGGATTTTGCATTTATGCTTTGTTATTATTTTGTGCAAGCCCATTTTGTGATGTTCAATGGCTTGCTGGGTCCCCTTTCTATAAAGTTGTTATACTCATACCTACTTTTCAAAATCGGACCCATTTTGTAATCAAACTATGGTTCGTTTCAACCTGAGGGTTTAGTCAATTGGAAGCTTTGTCCAATTTCAAGTGATGCTAGATTGTCTCCATGCTTAGTTGGAGTGAATGATTAGCTTAATTCTTATTGATTTCGACCTTTTCTTCCACCTTTAGCTAACTACACACAAAGCACACATTTCAATGATAGGCTGAACCGTGCACCCTCCCTTAATTTGCATAACCTACCTCTAGTTTCTTTCGACCGCTTTAATAAAGTTAAGGACCCCAGGGAAAAAGAAAAGAAAGTCGAAAAAGAAAAGAAAAGAAAAAGAAAAGAAAAAGAATAAAATTGCAACGCTTTGCCTTGAAACCCAAGCACGGTCCGAGGGGTATATGATGAAGCCTTAAAGCCCTACGCTCTAAACCACCTGTCAGGCCGACTTTGTGTTCGTTAAGTAATGGGTGGATGGGTGGAGTTTGTAGAAGTAAGTTGTAGTGCTGGAGTCTCAAATCATTCAAGTCCGGGGTGAAACTCGAAGGGTTAGGGGTGGTCAAAAGATCCTCATGACTTGTGCCCTAAGCCTTAATCAAGTTGGGAGTCATCGGTAGATCCCCGTTACATGGACTTCTGGGTGAGGTCGATTCCTCAAAGATTGCACCCTACAACGCAAAAGAATTGTGGAATAAGAGGTGGGTCCCGATCTATTTAGGTTGGTTACATGCCAGTCGTGGTAGTAGCCAAAGTTGGGGGAGAGGCAAATGACAATACAGCGAGAATCGATCTAATAAACACTTAGATTTTTGGTGGAAGTTTCTGGTTGATTCACCGAGATGGAAACTCTTTTGATACTCAATTTTGTATGGTATTCATTCTCATAATAGTTTTGGACACGGCATTGATGATTCTACTTAGAGTCGCACATTTTTCTCACAACCTTGACCTACAACCTTTTGTGTACATTATTTTGTTATCATTTTGTATGTTCTCTCTTTCTTTCTTTCTTTCATTGCTATGGAACTAGCAATGTGTAGGTTGGGGGGTGTGATTAGTGCCCAAAAAGTGCAATTTTGAACCCTATTTATTATAGGTTTTGAGTGCTTTTTAGTGTACTAACTATGCTAATTAACCCGATTTACAGATTACGGTCCCACATTCTAATGATCGTATTTTTGTAGCAATTTTTGCAGCTTTTTAGAGCTAAACATGCATATATTGTTGAGTCGATCAAACACGAAGAATTCGAAGCAAACTCAACATCATATATCAGAGACTAGAAGGAAAGAAGAGAAGAAAAATGAAGAAAAATGAAGCAGAAGAAATTGATGAGAAGCAGCCAGGAACAAAGTGACTAATGGAACAAGAGTCGCAGAGAACTGCTGGATTTCACAGTTAGCAATGCACCGCCTAAATAAATTTTCTACGCCTCGCTGCACGCAGAATTAATGCAACTGACTTCAATTTGGCATATTACTCTCTTTGTCCTATAACTTAGCCAAGTTGTTAGGCTTTTTGGTATTTTCATACCTTGAGGAGGCCTATAAGCCCCTCTTGTTTGTAACCTAATCATCATTGGGAAAGGAGAAGAATTCTCAAGTTTTATTTGCAAATAAAGTCTTTATTTTGTGGTTTTGCTTTCAGTTTTCTCTCTTCTCTCCTTTCTTCCTTTCTTGGAGTTACAAACATCCTCCAAGGATGACAACTGAGGATGAACGTTAAAACCACTTCCTTCTTGAAGCAAAAGTCGGGGTGAGAGATCTTTAGGTTGTTGGTGGTTCCCTTTATGCCATGTTATGTAGTGTATTTATGGCCCTTATACTCAAAACTTAGTTGCATAACATGGGATGTTATTGTCTTGGCCAATACTCGATGCTTAGGTCCAAGTAATGCAGAGATGCACCCGGTTTTGTGATGGTCCTTACTAGCCTCGAGGTAATATTTTATATGTTAGGGTTCTTCAAATTAGGTTAAATAACATTTACAGCTATTGTTTTGGCCAATACTCTCCATGCTTAGAACATCGTGCCTGGGTGAGAGATGCACTGCTATTTTTTAGATGGCCTTACGAGCCTCAAAGAATGATAATGGAAATGTTAGGTTTTAACCAAAAGGGCCATAACCGCATCCCGTGTTGACTCAAATAGAGTTGTTCTTCAACCTGTGGAGCTCACTAGCCTAGATCTTAAAACTCAAAGTGGGCCTAACGCTTCAAGAAGTTCTCTTTTTCTATTTTTCTTGATTTTATTTTTCAGCTTGCAAACCAGCCACTTTTAACTTTCGCTTTTTTCTCATTTAGTTTTCAAACCAATTTCCCCTGCTTAACTCAAACCCCAAAATCCAAATTTAATTCACCAGCTTTTGATTTACCAACTATTTCAGACAAGAAAACCCATCCCCGTGTTCGACCTTGCATCAGCTATGTCAGCAGAGCCAACACTACCAGTAGAGAGGAACCACTATATTAAATTTTGCTGATTCGCCACCACCGTGGGCACTAACTACAAATTAGTCAAGTAGGTTTCAGTTTCCCGTCTCATCATTGGTGGCGCCATTTTACCCGAGCACCTCCTACACTTGTACACCCGAAAGTTTTTCTCGATCTCTTAACTGTCAGAGTGTCAACTTTTTCTACCAAATTGATATTCGCTGGTGGAGATTTGTTTCATTTACAGTTTGAAGCTTGGGACCAGGGGTCGCATGTCTATGTTGGGTCATAGTCCTTGGTTGCAATTTGTAATCAGGCTCCCCGACTCCTGCAAAATGGAGGCGAAGGGGTTGTCTTGGTTAGGGGCCCGTGACACTGGGTTCCAAGCTTCCTTTGGATATGAATCAATCTCTTTCATTCCTAGGTCTGTTTTAGTTTTGATGTAACTCTTATTTGTCTAGGCGGTCTTCTCTATTGACATGCCTTTGTTTTCTTGATGATTCATAGATAGGCACAGGCGAGGCTGGCTAGTCAACTAGGTGGAGAAGGCAAGGCTGGATCGCATCAGCCGGCTGCTTGAGATCATAGAGAGGAAGCACAACCATGAGCTCTTTCTGTTTGTGAGGAATCTACTGAGTCATGCCATCTCTTTCCTATATGCCATTTTTCCACTGATGAGTGCTTAAAACACTCATATTATACCCGCGTCCACTTTATGTTTTTAGTTGATTTTACATTTTAAATAAGCGCATTATAGCCCAAGATCTTATTTGTGGAGTTTTTATGAATTACAGGACAAGAGAGTGGTTTTTGGGCGATTTGGAGCTGATCATAAGAAGCAGGAGAAACACTGGCAGCCACGTCACGACGTCACAACGTCGCGACGTCGCAACGTCTAGTCAACAGAGGAAAGTCAACAAGTGACACAACGTCGCGACACACGCGATTTCTGCCTAAGCATCATTAAAAGTAATGGAGACCTAATTTTGAGGGAGAGGGAGAACGTACGGACTGGAGTGCGGAAAACAGAAAGTAGCAAATGACTCGATCATTGAGAAGATAATTTCTTATTTCTTCTTTTTCCGAGCAAACTACGACATTTATAGATTGATTATGTGTATATTTAATTAAAGATGTTCAAGATTTCTTATCTAGTGTTTCGTTGACCCTCGTCACAATTGAATGGATTAAGGTTTAAACATATATTATTCAGTTTATTTATGATTCACATTGATCTGCTCTATATCTGTGATTTAAATACATGGTGATGTCTGGCCAACATTGGCATGATCCGACTGGGTATTTGAGATCGAGAGATCGTGACTCAGATCTCGACGTAGCGAATTTTTCGCCAAATCAGAACAGAGATATCCTCATCTATGTGACGATTAGGCTTGAAACATTTAAGCCAAGCCGCAGTATTAGCCATGTAGAGATGCACCCAACCCTACTGGCAAGATAGGTAGATACACCTTGAGAGAGGGTATCTCGTAGGTACGATCACCCCGTCATCAAGAAGTCATTAATAGATTGAGTAGTAATTTCTATAGTTTATAATCCATCAAAAGTGGTAGGGGGAGACAAATCCCTAGTCTTTACACGTTAGAGATGCATAAGTTCATTTAGCTTTATTTTTCTTACTAAACAAGTTAATTAGATAGAAATTCAGAGTTTAAATCCAGATAATATTACATCAGTAGTCAACGGACTTCTCCCCGTGGATCGATATCCGTACTTAGGTACACTATATTACTTGATACGATGCTTGCACTTGCGCACACAGACATACATATTTTACACATCACGCTTTCGGCCTATCAAGTTTTTGGCGCCGTTGCCGAGGAGTTTTAGAGTTGATATTGAAAAAGTGCAATTATATATTACTCTGGAATTCTTCCTTTTTATTTTATTTTGCTCTTGCAAGTGCTTGTAATTTGGTTTTTGCGTTTTGTGTGTGATTTCAGATTAAGGTTATTGTGAATGTATGCGAAGTCGGGGTCAAGTTGAACTACATCCATTTGATCCCTTAACCTAAAGAAATTACATCAAGTGACGTAGGAGAACAAAGCAGAAGCACAACACAGAAATCTAGCAATCATGCGCAACAATGTAGAGTTAAGATCATGGCTAAGATTAAAACAAGCCACAAGGGGGTCACAACTGGGAGCAACTGTAAGACCCTTCTTGCCGCTTATATAGCCGTATGGATCCATTCATGTTGCTAAGAGCTTGCCCTACCACCCGCCGTAGTTTCCGGTAGATACTTATCCGAAGACCAATTATTCAGTAAATAACTTCGAAATAAGCCTTCCAAGACCTTATTGCATGCTTCAACATCCTGTTCCACGGATTTCCAAATGAGAATCCGAATATGCACTTGACCAACTTCATCGAAGTATGTGACACAGTCAAGTATAATGGGGTAACCGGGGCGAGGTACCCAGTCAGCAGATTGCTCCCGGCTCACTAGGTGATGAAGCTAAGCACCCGCCGACAAGTCAGCCATCGATCGATACTCATGGAACGACCTAGTGCGTAAGTTTTCCACAAAGTTCTTCCGCCTCGGGAAAATTTGCATAACCTGTGCAAGAGATCAATACATTCGACAACTGTAGGGAGAGAGCTTAGCATGTAGGCATGGGATAGGATTTCAATGAATTGTCAGGAAGTGCCTACACCACAGCCGACGCATGGATGCAAGTCCGCTACTCTCTATAACGGTATGAGGAATGTGACTAGGAATAATGATTGATGCTCTACAGAGGTGCGCATCGAAGAAGACTACTAATTGTTTTACAAGGAACTCTAGAGGATGTGCCGCTACTACTACCAATCAAGGGCCTTAGAGATAGGATTACACTCCAAGCAGTTGGTCGTAAGACAAATAACGAGGTTCTCAAAGAATTTGGTAACACATGTCACTACTTACTAAACAAATTACTAGGCAAATAAGGTACAAATAATGCCATTCGTAATCACCACGGAGTTATGTGAATTTATGGAGATAAAGATAGCAAAGACAGATCGTCGCTTGGGACAACAAACAGTAGAGCATGCCTAGTATTTGTCAAGGTTTAGTCAGAATCAGCCACATCAATAGGGTCAGTATGGGAGCAACAACTACTAGAACCAGAATCAAGGCCAAGGGTGGTGTAATAATCAGAATAATCAGAGCAGTCAGGGCTATGGATGGAGGAACAATCAGAACAACATGCCACCACCCCGAGTGAGTGAACCACCTCCAGAGAAAAAGGTGGACTTGGAACAAGCCCTTACGCAAATGCTTACCTCACATACTGCCTTTATGAATGAGACAAAGGCGAATATGCAACACCAGGCCACCCAATTGAACAATTAAGCAGCGCAATTGAGAAATTTAGAGGTGTAGATGGGCCAAATGGCCACCCATCGACCAAAGGCACAGGTTCTACCAAGCAACTCGTATGAACCCGAGACAAAGAAGGAACAATCGCAAAAGCAAATACACCTGAGAAGTGGTAAAGAATTAGCACACAGTGGGCAACCCCAAGGATAAGGAGGTAGAATCGAGGAAGTCATCCGCATCAAATAATGATAAGACGGAAAGGGAACAACCCCAAGAGAAAAAGTTTGGGGGAGAAGAAACTAAGGCAAAGGATCACCAACCCATAACCCCAATTCTATATCCCTAGCGCCTAAAGAAGAATAAACTGGATAAGCAATTCACAAAGTTTATGGAAGTGTTAAAGAAACTGCACATCAACATTCCGTTTGCTGATGCTTTGGAACAAATGCCAAGTTATGTCAAATTTATGAAGGACATCTTGTCAAAGAAGAGAAGACCGTCAGATTTCGAGACAATTAATCTCACTAAAGAATGTAGTGCCATCCTTCAGAGGAAGCTGCCGCAAAAGCTAAAAGACCCAGGCAGTTTCATTATCCCCTGCACCATCAGGAACACCATCTTTGAGAGAGCTTTGTGTGATTTGAGAGCTAGTATCAATCTCATGCCCTTATCCATATTTAGACGCCTGGGATTAGGTGAAGCACGCCCAACCACAATCACACTCCAATTAGCTGACAAGTCCTTAAAGCATCCAAGAGGGGTGATAGAAGACGTTCTAGTCAAGGTCGACAAGTTCATCTTCCCAGCGGATTTCATTATATTAGATATGGAAGAAGATAAAGAAATACCCATAATATCGTAGACCATTTCGCAACCTAAGGGCAAATGATCGACGATGCAGGAGGAGTTAAAATCGAGCGCAGAAGATGAAGTTAAGTTTACTGTGTCTGGCTATGAGACACCATGCAGAGTGATACGTGGCTTCAGTAGAGACCATGGAGGCTATGCAGTGTCTAGCCAAAGTGGTCTCACCGATCCTTCGAGGCTAGCCCGCATGTAGTGATCTTAAAAATCGGGAGAAGAGGCCGAGGAGTATGTAAAATGGTTGATTCATTTGAACCTAATAGAAGGAAATATTATGAACCCGTAAATACTCAAAATGTCAAGCATCCGCTGAATAGAAGCCACCCAAGACGGAGCAACAACCACTACCTAGCACTGAGGTATGTTTTCTATCTCGGGAATGCCTCCACCTTACCAGTTATTATTTCAGAATCCCGATACGACAGGAAGATAGTTATCAGAGGGTACTCAGAGATCATAAGGATGCGCTCGGGCCGGTCTCTGTCGATTTAAAGGGATTCGTCTCTTCTATGCATGCATCGAATTTGCTAAGATGGTCACGTTTCAACAGCTACGCAGTGAGACAACCAACTATGAAAGAGATAGTCCCCAAGGAGGTACTAAAGTGGCTAGATGTTGGGGTTATTTACCCTATTTCTAACAATGCATGGGTCAATCCGGTACAGGTGGTGCCTAAAAAGGGAGGAACAATGTGATAAGAACAGAGAATAATACATTACTGTCTTTTAGAACAGTCACTGGCTGAAGGATTTGTATTGACTACCGAAAATTGAATAAAGCTACTCGAAAAGACCATTTTCCATTGCCGTTTCTGGATAAGATGTTGGATGGACTAGCCGGACACAAATACTATTGTTTTTTGGATGGGTACTCCGGCTATAATTAGATTGCTATAGCCTTTGAAGATCAGGAGAAGACGACATTCACATGCCCCTATGGTACATCTGCAGATTCAGCTGATGCCCTTCGGCTATGCAATGCACTGTGCACATTCCAATACGATGATGGCCATATTATCAGATATGGTTGAAAAGACAATTGAGGTGTTCATGGATGATTTTTCTATATTGGGGGACTCCTTTGACAATTGTCTGGAAAACTTGAGATCGGTGTTGATTAGATGCGAGGAAACCAATCTTGTGCTTAATTGGGAGAAGTGTCATTTTATGGTACAAGAAGGCATAGTACTTGGGCACTAGATTTCGGCAAGAGGAATAGAGGTAGGCAAAGAAAAAATTGAAGCAATAGAGAAACTTCCTCCACCCTCATCTGTAAAAGGTATAAGAAGCTTTTTGGGCCATGCAAGGTTCTATAGACGTTTCATAAAAGACTGATTGCAAAGCTGTTGTCTAATTTACTAGTCCAAGGTACACCATTTGAGTTTGATGAGCAGTGTGTGCGAGCATTTTCAGTCTTGAAAAATAAATTAGTATCGGCCCCTATTATAGTAGCACCAGATTGGGACCTCCCATTTGAGCTAATGTGCGACGCAAGTGACTATGCACCTGAGTAGTGTTGTGCTTAAAAGAGAAAGAATATTTCGTGCTATCTACTATGCTAGCCGAATCCTCAATGATGCCTAGTTGAACCCATGCCACCACCGAAAAGGAACTATCGTCATTGTCTTTTGCCTTGACAAATTTAGGCCTCTATTTGATTGGCAATAAGGTAATAGTGCACTCAAACCACCCTACAAAGTACCTAATGACTAAAAAGGACGCAAACCAAGACTAATACGGTACTTCATGCAAGAATTCTTCTTAGAGATTAAAGATAAGAAGGGAATACAGAACCTAGTCGCGACCATCTGTCACGGTTAGAAGGGGCAAGAGATGAGGTCCATGTGAATGATGATTTCCCAGATGATCGGCTCTTAGCAATCGAAGACAAAAAGCCGATTCCATGGTTTGCCAACTATGTGAATTATTTAGTGGCCAAGGTGATCCCTCCAGAGTTTAGTTACCAACAGAAGAAGAGGTTCTTTGCACACTTGAAACACTACTACTGGGAGGAACCTATTCTATGCAGGCACTGTGTCGACCAAGTGATAAGGCGATGTGTACCAGAAGATGAAATACAATATTCTAAACCACGCTCACTTTTTACCATGTGGGGGCACGGAGGTCGGCAATGTTGTTAAAGGTACTACAACAGTTTCTAATGCCTAGCTTATTCAAGGATGCTCACTGGGCCATATCCACCTCGCGATAAATGCTAAAGAATGGGATAAGATCTAGAAAGGATGAACCACCATGAGCAATACCCAGAAGCTGAACTATTTGATTTGTGGGGGATGGATTTCATGGGCCCATTTCCTCCATCATTTAGTAACTTGTACATCTTGCTCGCAGTTGATTACGTCTCTAAATGGGTAGAAGCAATACCGACACACACTAATAACGCTAGTGTGGTAGCCAAGTTCCTTCGCAGCCACATATTTACACGGTTCGACACTCCACGAGCACTGATCACAGATGGAGGTACTCATTTATGCAATAAGATGGTTGAAAAGGTATTGCAAAAGTATGGAGTGCGGCACCGCACATCACTTGCATACCATCCACAGGCAAATGGGCAAGGTATGTCGACCAGACAAAGCCCATCCCGAGAAAATAGTCAATAGCTAAAGGAAAGATTGGTCAGCATTGAGATAATTTCTGAGGCACAGACAACATTTAAACACCATCGGGTATGTCGCCATTCCGAATAGTTTATGGAGTTATGCCACCCGCCAAGGGAATTAGAGCATAGAGCCTACCGGGCAACTCGATGCCGGAACATGATGAAGTGGCTTGAGAGAAGCGACGCTACAAGCCTTAGTGAATTGATGAATTCCAGAATGAGGCAGAGAATGCTTGAATATATAAAGAAAAGAAGAAAGACTAGCATGACAAACATATCTTGCGGAAAGAGTTCGAGTAAGGTCGAGGGTCCTCTCTTATTCAATTCCTCACCAAACTTTTTCCGAAATTAAAGTCACTATGGTCGACCAGCACGTGACTGTGCCTTCCACACGAGGAGCCTGAGATTATGCCCCTTGAGAAAGGAACATTCAAAGTTAACACACAATACGTTTAGCCATACCACGGGGGCGAGATCCATAATACAAACCATTCCACTTAGTGCACCATACTGCCTAGTGAGCCCAGCATCCCGTAACTCGACCATTGAGATCCAAGGAAGTCGAGCTACCGACATTAAACAAAGCGCTACTTGGGAGGCAACCTAAGCTTTTTGAACTCTTTATTTCCGTAGTCTAACTAAGTAGTTTTAGCATTTTTTGTCGCCCCTTTCAGACCGGTGTTTATTTTGATTGTCTGTTTTAGGACCTGAGATAGCAATGGAAGCGGGGAGATCGCTCGAGACTCTCATTTTTGCGGCGTGGCCAAAATTTCATTCAAAGGGGGTTTCTTTCAAAACTTAGGTAATAAAATTTTGCAATTTGCCTTCTTTGTCATGTCGTGACGTTGGATTTCAACGTCACGACGTTGTCACGTCGCGACGTTGCCTGAATCATGAAAAATCAGCCTCGGTCACGTCGAGACGTTGGATTTCAACGCCGCGATGTTGGCTACCCCTATTTTGGACACCTCCCTGTCACATCGCGACGTTGGCCTCCACGCCGCTGACACGCCGCTGGCACCACTCTTTCCGAACATCGTGACGTGGGACCTCAACGTCGCGACATTGGATTTATAGACTCTTTGCCACGTCGTGATGCTGGTCTCAACGCCGGTCGCCGCTACCAGCCCGGGAGCACGCCGCGACGCCAGCCCCAACGTCGCAACGTTACCCCTGTTTTATGAACCTTAACATTCTCTCTTCTTCCTCACCTGAACTTTAAGCCAGAGCTCTCCAACCTCTCCATTGTTGTAGAGTTCTAACCACCCATTACAGATTGCCCCACCGGTCCTAGGACATACCCACCAGCTTTACTCACCCCCCTAGAGCCTCCATCCTCCATTGGCGAACCTGGTTGGGTGCCCTAGCCCAGATTCCGTTCGTGTCCTAGAAGGTTCATGTCTTGTTAGGTCAACCCCATTTTGTCTTGATTTTTAGGTCTCGCTAAGGCTAGGACAGGACCTTAGGTGTGTCTAGGGTTATTGGCCATCCCATTGTCAAGTACACAACCTTCAATCCCATCGTGCACACTAGGTGCTTGATAAATTGTCTAAGTGAGCTTGGAGTGGTTTCATTGGAGCCACTTGGTCTCACTGCCCCTACCTGGTTGTCAGGGGAGTTCCGCGACCCCGTGGAGGCAAGGCAAAACCTTGGTCCCCACCTCATCCTCACCATATAAGCCCGATGTCGAGCAAGCAACAAAAGATGACCACCAAGAGAGGTCGGGCCAGCGAAGAGCTTGCACACAGTTACGACCATGTCAAATTTTTCAATGAGGGTGCGACTGAGAGGTTCGGCCTCATCTCTAAAAAAATAGGACGCCCACAAGGAGCATGGGGTTTCACCACCCAAGAATCCTTTCAAGCAGACCATCGCGAACAAGGGGTGGAGGGCGCTGTGGCCAACCCCCACCCGCCGCCATTATGGTCAGTCTCGAGAATTCCTACGCCTAACTTTCACCTCCCACATGAATAAAAAAAGGTTAGGCATGTGGTTCAGTCAACTTCCCGTGCGAAGTCCATAAATGAATTCTACAACTTGGAGTCCATGGACACTGGGGCGTTTGATAGCCTTTATGCGACCCCGAACTACTCTCAGATCCTGCACGACCAATGGGAAAGGGAGTGTAAAACTCATCAGCTGAGGGACATGCTCTAAATTTCCCCAAGCCAAACACCCGGCCTATATCCCCAAGGTTTGGCACCACTTCATCACCTCACGGCTCTACCGACTACCAATGCTCCAGGAGGTGATGGCTAAGCAGCCATTTGTTTTTTACGAATTCCTTCAGACATCCCCTTCATAGGTCGCTATAGAGGACGCGATCCTCTATAACAAAGATGTCAAGATGAATTTAGGCCACCAATTCCTTATTTTTGGCCTATGCAAAAGGGTCGAAGTCCCCCTAGAGGACAACGAGGTGTGGATACACCCTATAAAGGCTATATCGATCAAGAAGGACAAGATAGGTGTACCACGCCCCAAATCGATGTATGACTTAGGCAATGAACCCTCGGATGAGGATGAGCTTCGAGAGTATCAGGCCCGGTTTGGCCTCCCGGTCGACCCCGAGGGTGACACTGGCCAAACCTTCTCCTATCCACTACCGCCACAAACTTCCGCCCACCCACCACCACCACATCCGTCCTAAGAGGAGGATCTGATCAATCCTTCCACTATCCTCGAGGACCCGGTGCTTGACCTCACAGCTCGTTTCGAGGCCTATTGGGATGAGACCCATGAGCACCGAGTCCTCATCAGCCAGGATGTGAAGGCCCGAGTCGACATGCACGCCCCTACAACCAGCGACCATCTCCACACCGCAGCCCCACAGACTACCGCCCAGATTCACCTCCTCCGGGGCCACCGCGCTCCGCAAAGTGATCCGACCGGACACAGGAAGCTCCACCCTCTCGTTTTTCATCGATATCGGGGGACAATGTCCCCACTTGCCTGGGGTGGGTGATCGTTTGGTGATGTCGGGTTGCGGTGTGTGTGTGTTTTGTTTTTTGAGTTATAATTGCGGCTCGCTTTAGTATGTTCTCTAAGTTATATTTAGTTATATGTCTTGTTTAGGTTTGTAAAGTGAGGTATTCTTTCTGTCGTTCACTAGAGTTCTTGCTTTAGTTTGGTTCGGTTTTAGGATTGTTTTAGGTAGTGTGTGCGCGATGCCATGAATGCTAATTGAGGGTCACTTTTAACCACTTCGAATCTTATTGGAAAAACATAGCATAATCATGTTGGATCCGTAGGGTGTTAGATGCTCGAATTCTATGTTGATAGGTAGGAGATACGTGAATCACCTCGAGATTCAAGAACCAATTCCTAACCAGCCTATCGCACCCACAATGCATGATCGCTAGTAACCCAGGCTCGAATCGGGCTTAATAGTAACCAACTAACCTTGGGGGATTCTAGCCACCTAAGTGATGAGACACCTAATCAAAAAGAGGATTGCCATCGAGCCCCAAACTAAATAAAATAAAATAAAATAAAATAAAACAAACAAACAAACAAACAAATATGAACATCAAGGGATCTTCTAATCCAATCCCGGCACAATCCGAGGCCTTCAGCCTAATGCCCCAGCCAACTCGGTCTGGAGTCATTGACTTCACTGTCTGCTACATGGGACAGAAGATGGAAGTTTCCCACATATTAGGACCCTTAGGTTTAGTTGAGTGTTCGGGGTGAAGTTCGAGGGGGACTAAATGCCCGTGCTCCTTTAAACTAACCGGGTGGGGAGCCACTAACTAATCCCCTGACACTACTTAAAACACTCAACATAAACTTACGGGGATCTAGTTTTTCTTTTAGAGTAGGTATGTTATGAATACAAATGGTGCGTTTCTTATCCTTCGTAAAGCCAGACGCCTCCAAATAGGTGAGTTGAATTCAAGCTTAGGTGTCATAACTGAAAGGTACGCTAGGGATCATGTATCAAATGCACATAGTTCCTCGGGAATGGCTATCAAGATTTAGGAGGTCGAGTCACTAATAATCAATCCATGTTCGCCTGAGTTCGAAGTTGAACATCCTTATGGATCCTCTAAAATTCGAGTGAATAGGCAAGATTTGTAAGTTAGTCCATTTTGATCCTTCTTTTAGCAAAGATGGGCATCACAACTATGCATGTAGTTCGCATGTTAGTGGTCTTCGTGTGTCGAAGCCTGAGTCGGTTTCTTGCTTGGGGACAAGCAAGAGGCTAAGTTTGGGGTGTGATGAGTGCCTAAACACTATATTATACCCGGCCCACTTTATGTTTTTAGTTGATTTTACATTTTAAAATAAGCGCATTATAGCCCAAGATTTGATTTGCGGAGTTTTCGTGGAATCGCAGACAAGAGAGGGTTTTTGGGCGATTCGAGCCGATAAGAAGAAGCAGAGAACACCGCGCCACATTGCGACGCCCTGTCAATGCAGGAAAGTCAACAAGGACATAATGCGCGACGCTGGTAACGTCGCGACGGGCCACAACGCCGCTGACAAGAACGTCGCGACGCCACAACGTCGCGACGCTGCAACGCCGATCGCCACCACGCCTCAAGATCATTAAAAGCAATAGAGACCTAATTTCGAGGGAGGGGGAGAACGTACGGACTGGAGCACGGAAAACAGAGTAGCAGCAACTCGGATCATTGGAGAAGACACTTTCTTTTTGTATTTATTCTTTTCCGATAAACTACGGATGATTTATAGATTGATTATGTGTATATTCAGTTCCAGCATGTTCTAGATTTCTATCTAGTGTTTCTGACTCAGCCATAATTGAATGGATTAAGCGTTTAAACATATATTATTCGGGGCTTTATTTATGATTCGCATTGATCTGCTCTATATTTGTGATTTAAATACATGGTGATGTCTCAGCCAACATCGTATTGGATCGGTCTGAATTCGAGATCGAGAGATCAGACTCCTGTGGATCCGAATGTGGTTTGAACATTTAAGTGTTTCTGAGTATTGGGCCGTAGATGCACCCAACCCCTACTCGGCGAGATAGGTAGATACACTTTCGAGAGAGCATCTGTAGCACGATCACCCCACATCAAGAAGTCATACAGATTTGAGTAGTACTTTATGTTAATAATCCATCAAAGTGCAGGGGAGACAAACTCTAGTCTTTATACAGAGTAATTTTACAAGTTCATTTAGCTTTATTTTTCAGATATCATATAGCATTAATAGAGAAATTATTTGAACTATGAGCATATTATTATAGAACAATTTTAGCATCAACCCGTGATCATATTCATTTTGAAGTACACTTATATTACTTGATAATTATATTACTGATAATATAATTTCACACACAGCATATATTTTACACATCACGCTTTCGGCCTATCAAGTTTTTGGCGCTATTGCCAAGGAGTTGTTTTAGAGTTGATATTGAAAAAGTGCAATTATATATTACTCTAGAATTCTTCCTTTTTATTTTATTTTGCTCTTGCAAGTGCTTGTAATTTGGTTTTTGCGTTTTGTGTGTGATTTCAGATTAAGGTTATTGTGATTGTATGCGAAGCCGCGGTCAAGTTGAACTACATCCATTTGATCTTGAACCGGAAAGAACTTTACACCTTTTACATAGAGAACAAAGAGAAGCACAACACAAAAATCTAGCAATCAAACAGAACAATGCAGAGCAAGATCATGGCTTAAAGAAAAATGAGCCACAAGGACAAGACCTGCACTCATGGCAGTCGCACTTCTTGACATAGGCAGTTGCATCTACTGTCATGGTTGGGCAATAATACCCTTGCGTATGGGCTCTGTGAGCTAAATTTTTACTGCCGGAATGGTTTCCGCACACTCCCTCATGAAGTTCTACTATTATATATTGCCATTGCTGGGTGGTGAGACACTTAAGATACGACCTGTTCAGAGATCGTTTGTACAACTGCCCGTTTACCAAAGAAAATCGTGTCGCTTGGATCTGGACCTTGTGGGCTTCGATTTTTTTATTCTATTCTCCCGTGCTCAGATAATGCAATATAGGAGCTAGCCAGGAAGAGCCTGATTCATCTATCTAACTTACTTGATCCCTTGTATTAGACAATGCCACTGGTAGTAGATTGAGAGGAATAAAGTTTCTCTTATCGGATGGATGCGGCTATCATTGCCAAAGCTGCCCGCCTTTCATCATTGGGCCCGATATGCTCAAGTTTCCAAAGCCACAAATTTATCGTTGTCACTAGCCTATATACCTACCATACGCTGCATCGTGGTCGCTGCATTCTCCATTTACCTGTCTTACTACCATTTGAGAGTTGTAGTGTATGAGGAGTTTTTCTGATGAAACTGATTAAGTGAGACCGATCCTGGCAAAGATTGCTTCATATTCAGTCTCATTATTAGACGCGGGGAAGTCTAGTCGTATGGTCTGCTCTACCCTCTCCCCAGTTGGGGATTTTAGTTGCAAGCCGACCCTAGCTCCCGTTTGGCGACAAGATCTGTCCACATTTAGAATCCACTAACCATTGTTATCCTCGACCACATCAGGTTGGGGTAGTTATGCTGGAAAATCTACCAATACTTGCCCCTTTAATGCCAAGCGGGGTTTATACTAAATACCGAACTCACTTAGCTCGATCGCCCACTGGGCCATCCTCTCTAATAGGTTAGGCTTGTGTATAATGTTTCACAAAGGGAGATTGGTCAACACGACGACAGGTGTACTAAGCAGTGGGCGAAGTTTTTGCCAAGCACACGAGGGGCCAGCGTTTGTCTCCGTATAGAATATTAATTTTCTGCTTCTGCCAGGGATTTTCTTATAAAGAATGTTATTCTTGTTTAATTTCTCTTCTTTGAACAAAGTTGCGCTTACTAAGACTTCTGACACTTCTAGGTAAAGATAGTGTGTCCCCTACCCTTGGGCTAGTCAAGATTAGTGGTTTTGCGAGGTATTGTTTGATTTCCATGAAAGCCTAATCGCATTCCTCATTCCACCCGGTCTGTTTGTCTTACTTTAGGGTCATAAAAAATGGTCTCAACCGGTCTGTAGCACGGGATATAAACCGCCCGAGAGCGCCACCCACTTTAGTCATGTAATCCTCTTCAAAGTGTAAGAGCTGAGTCCATTATCGGTTTAAGCCGGGACGAGATTGGCCTCATTCTCTCTCAGTTACCATAAAGTCCAAGAACTGTCAACCATCATAATGCAAATTTCAGAGGGTTTAGTTTCATGTCATGCCCTCGCAACAACTTAAAGGTTTCTTGTATATGCTTCATGTGGTCAAGGCGTTCTTTGAACTTGAAGAGCATATCATCAATATAGACCTTCAGGGTCTTGTCTATCAACGGTCGAAATATCTTGGTTACCAGCCTTTGATAAGTCAGCCCGGCGCTTTTCTGGGCTAAAGGCATTGTAATAGCATAATCCGCTACGGCAGTAATGAAGGCCATTTTTTCAGTGTCAGGCGGGTGCATTGGAATCTGGTGGTATCCTGAGAAGGCATCTAGAAATGACAGTATCCCATGCCCGGCTAAGGCATAAACAATCTGGTCTATACGCGGTAGGGGGAAGCTATCCTTCGAGCATGCTTCGTTGAGGTCCATTTAGTCTACACATACTCTCCACTTATCGCCCTTCTTCGTAACTATCAATTATTTACAGTTTATCTTCGCAGACTTTATTTCCCTGATGAAACCTGCCTTTTGAAGGTTGTCTACTTATGTCTAAATAATCTGATGGCGGTCCGGGTGGAAACGTCTCACTTTCTATCTTACGGACTTAGCCGTGTGGACGATATTCAGGTTGTGGGAGGCCAATACCGAGTCAATCCGACCATATCTAAGTGACTTTAGGCTAACACGTCCAAGTTTTTTAATAGCACGCCTTGTACCTGCTCCCTTTCTTTACTGGATAGGAGAGTACTAACATATGTGAACTTCTCTTTCTCGTCTAACACTACTATTTGGGGATCCATAGCCAATGGGTCCCTCTATTCCGCCCTGATATGGGTGGCAGCTTATGATTGCTATGCAAGGGTGTGATCTTTGAGGGGAGGATTCTCATAATCGTCGCCTCTCAAAGACCTCAGATAGACAATTGATAACACCGTCAAAAGAAGTTGATCGCTTAAAGGTCAACTCCACCAATGTTAGTCAAATAGCTAACCATTTGATGGTAGGTCGAGGGGATCGCTTTCATCGAGTGTAGCCAAGTCCGCCCCACTATGGCATTGTAAGGCCCCAAATCTTGACAACCAAGAACAAAATTTGCTGAGTTACTAGTCCTGTTGTTACGGGGAGTGCAACATCCCCTAATGTTACGGTAGTTGCCCCGTTGAAGCTAGAGAGGATTTGCTCGATTGAGTTCAGCATTTACGAGGAAAGCTTCATCTGCTTGAAGGTTGATAGTTGTAATAAATTTGCCACACTGCTAGGGTCCACCAGTACCTGTGTACATCAAAACCATTAATACAAAGAGTGAGCAATAACGCATCATAGTGGGGCACACTAACCCTATTCGGGTTGATCAGAGGAAAAGATAAGGGGCCATTGGCTCAGTTTTTGCACGGCTGCTCCCTGGGTGGATGGCATTCACCCTAGCCTTAATCATGGCCGCTCTCAAGAGTTTCTTATCACACATGCCCCCCAACCCCGCTCGGGCTGACGGCGTGCGCGAGACCAAACTAGATTCTTACTCGCTTTTCGCATACGGTGGGCCCAAGTCTTAAAATCGAATCACACATATAAGTAAAAATACAAAATAAACTACGATCGCAAAGGGTGTTACAAGGTTATATACATATGTCCCAGTCCCATTTATACATATACAAAACTTACATTTACATTTATATATCTCGTGAGCGCAGAACTCCATAATGATACCTGGCTAGTGCCGCTCCAAAGAAGAAGCGGAAGATTGCGGACGCCTCACTGCATCACACCATTAAAAACCCGTGCTAAGCTTTAAGCTTAGTGGGAACATATAACTTATACGTATACACATGCATTGGTATGCATTTACAGTAAGCATATAATAGTAACAGATATCAGCATTTATCATGAATTCATATAACAACTTATACATATACTTGTACTTATAGCAGACTTATACTTAGTCAGATCTCTTATAGGAGTTATATAGCTTATACTTATACTAAGGTACCCGTAGGTACTACAGAACTTATACTAATACTTGTTTAGATCTCCCGTAGGAGTTACAGAGCTTATACTTATACTGAGGTACCCGTAGGTACTACAGAACTTATACTTGTTCAGATCTCCCGTAGGAGTTACAGAGCCTATACTTGTACGTATACCCATAGGTACACATAAATTTATACTTGGGTACGTAATGCAGCTTATTCTTTTATCCTTAATCGTTATTCAGACTCTTATCATATAATTGTTGGATTACCTAGACTAGTAATAAGAAATGATTAGGACACAACACAATAAGTACCCGAAGGTACGGTACCGTATTGAGGTGCCGTAGCACAAAGCAGGAGTGTCGAAGGACTGATCAAAACGTTCCTGCCCATGTAACAGAAGTGTCGTGTCATTCAATATCTGGTCTTAGGCATTCCTATAATTATATGTGTTCAAGAACTTACTATCTTATCACAAGGCATTTAGTTTGCCACCTTCGAACTCGGTGAGATGGCGAGGTACGGTCTAATTTATGTTTCCTTTACCTTACAAACATGTATGAACCCTTTCATACACTTATAGGGTCCTTTAATAAACTAATAGACGAATCCCTGAGCAACAGAATAACAAAACAAAACCAAAACACATAAATTTTCCATGTTGTGAATACGCCGCAAGGCAGCATTGCTACGCCACGACGGGGGGCCTTCGGCCATATGCAGCTCGCCTTCACCGCGGTGAACCTAAGGATAGAAAAATCCTCCTCTCAGCCATGCTGCGGTGTGGACCTTCACTGCGGCGAGCGGTCCCTATGTCGCGACGTAAAACCCTCGACATTGCCCAGATTTTTGCTCATTTGGTCCATTTTTCCAGAAATCCAACCAAAAACAAAGGAAAACTCATATATTATACAAAAAAACATCTCCCAAGTATGTTCTAACTCCACCAAAGCCATAGAGATTAATTAGAGTTTTTCCAAACCTAATTCATACTTATATGTTAGGTTACCCTCCTAACACCCAAACCGGTATCCATACATCTTAAACCAAGAATCCATACCCAAGGGAGGATTCCTTACTCATCTTGTACAAAAAGAGGGTATTACCAACTCAACTTTCAACAAATCTAGGGTTATGATGGATTCCTAACTAAACCCTAGAAATGGAACAAACTAAAATTCATACAAGCCCAAAGCAAATTCAAACGAAACCATAGCAAATCCAAACAAGTATCCAAACCTTTGCTCTTCTTCCTCTTCTTCTTCTTCACGATTTTTCCCCAAAATATAGTATCAATTTATCCCACCTTGCTTTCAAGCCATGTTTGGCCATAAAAATGCATTAATTTGACTTAAGTTCCCTTTTATTGCACTTTGGTCCTCAAATTCCTTTTTATTTGCACCACAACTTCCAATATTTGCACTTAGACATATAAACTTATTATCTTATGACTTTTGTGTCCCATTTTGACAAATTCCACTTTTACCCTTGTATCTTGTACAATTTTCGGGTTTCTAAATTTTCTTGCTTAGCAAAATAACAATTACGAAAAATTCAAATTATACCTACAAAATACCCTAAACATGTTGAAAACAACTGGGGTATATTTTAGGGTGTTACACTTATGTTGGCACTTTGATTAGTACTGGTCGTCAGACGGATTGTCTAGTATATAATTTATGGTTGGTCTAGGTTCGGGCGGGGCTACTGCGCCGGCTGCGATTCTGTCTACATCCTGCCTTAGTTTTAGCCCTTGGTCAATTTCCCTGATATACCTCTTGAGGTGCCTCGCTTTGATAAGCTTTTCCAGCAAGAACTTCAAACTTTGGCACCCGTCGGTCTCATGCCCATGATCTTTATGATAGTCGTACCACAAGGATATGTTTCTTTAGGAAGGATCCTTCTGAATCGGGGCAGGCCATTTAAACTCTAGCAAGTCGCGAATGACTGGTAATAGCCTCTCATAAGAGACGTTCAAGGGGGTGAAGTGTGGGGGATTCTCTCTTCTTTTGTGATTTGTCACAGGATCGCTTCAGGTCTTTGTTTTGACCCTCCTTGGATTTAGAGGGTTGTTTCCTAGATGAATTATTTCCTTCGGCTAGTTGGCTGACTAGCTCGTAATCATGACAGTTTGGGTCGTTGCACGGATATTGTCCTCCAGCATTGAATACCTATCAACCCGTTTGTATAATTCTTCCATCATTGCTGCTGGGTCTAAGGATAGTGACTAGAAGAAAGAAGTAGATGGCACAAAGCTTCTCCTAAAGTTTTGGAGTATCTATATGACTCTATTTGCTGGAAGGCTTGCCCTAACCTCCCTTGTGAAGTCACGGATTGATTCTTCTTCCTATTTGAGAATGGTTTATAAGGAGTTGATGTTTATGTTTTGTCACACCAAGTAGAGATACTGTGATATGAATGCGGCCCATAGTTCGTAGAAAGAAATTATTGAGTAGTGCGGGAGCTTGTGAAACCAAGCCACGTCGTCCCGCAACCGGCCTGAATACTTTACATAACAACCAATCGCTACGCATTCAAAGTCATTGCCCGATTATAATGGGCGGCGTGGTCGTAGGGATCACTGAATCACCAAACCCACTTAAAGCTAGGTCGACAAACCTGCGGGGTGGCTCATAATCAAGGATGTGTTGCCCTATGGGTGAAAAAAGCACATCATTGGGTCTCCAGGCCACCGACAGGATGTGCTGGCAAGCAGGCAACGCACCGGTGGGCAAAGATCGCTAGTTCTGGCTCTGACCTGGCCGCGATTGTCTTCTACTTGCTTCTCTCCTTGCCTTGTGAGATGCAACACTAATAGAATTACTAAAGGCGGGGTGAGGTGAAGGCCTCTTGCGCGATCTAGTCCTTGTGCTCTCCCGAATATTCTTTGTCAGCGAGAGATTTAGGGATGGGGAGCTTCTTGAGGACAGATCATCGTCCACTAGGGTATCGACGTCATCAGGAACAATGGGCCCTTTCCCTTTATCACGGGCTATGCATCATGATTGTTATCTCTTGCATCTTTTCCAAGATCACGACTTTTTTCGATCTGGGCTCTTAGTTGGTCATTCTTGCGTCGTAAGCGCTCGACTTGACCTTGAGACTCTTTCATCTGTCTTGCTTTTTCCTCTTGCTTTCTCTCCATGTTCTGACGCTAATGGAGGAATTAGTCTTCTAGCGATTGGTTCATCGGAATGCTCGTCATTGCGACTGCCTTGGGTGAATCACACGTAGAATGGGGGATCGAAAGAGCCTTAGGTGAAGAAGGGCTACTTGATAGCCATTGAAGCCAAGCTCTTGCAGCTTGTAAACTAGACTTTCCGTTCGATTCCCACAGACGGCGCCAATTGTTGTTACCTTGATCGTCTGACTTCCAGGGCATCAACAGCGCGATGTCAACCTGCAAAAAGGGCGATCCGGTAATGGTGGGTCGACCGCCTCTCCGATGATTAAGTCAGCAAAAACACAGAGAGGAAGAAGAAGAAGTTCATACTGTTAGGATTGCATACCTTCTCATCATGGGGATCCTCCTTTTTTATAGAGGGTGGTTTGGAGAATCCCTCCATTTATGTTTGTTAACCATAAGTAACGATATCTCTTCCTGATGTTGACCAACTCATCATCACTTCAAGAAGTAAGGGATTTGGGAAGTTAGAAATTCGTAGATAAATACATTTTAATGATTTCGCTTTTATCCATTCGGGCCCATAAATAACTTACCATAAGCCGAGGACGGTCAGATCGGGGACTTTGAGCTCTAGATGGGCTGCCCTGAGGCTGACCTCTGGGTGGATACTTTGACTTTTATAGATGGGCATCTAGATTTCCTGTCTAGGTAGTGCCAACTAGTTTTGATATGAAAGGTGGGCTTTGGCTGCTTCACATCATGGGTCAAACGAATAATGAATCGAGCGGGTCGGGCCCTAGGCCCATCAAGTAGTGGGTTTAAGACCCATGGTACTCACACTAGGGAGAAGAGTCTATTTATAGACTCTAAATCCTAACCTTATAAGGTTTCTTGCCTGATAAGTAACCAATCCCTACCTTACAAGGTTTTTTTACCTATCAAGTAACCAAACTCTTGCCTTATTGAGTTTCTTTCCTCTTAAGTAATTATTAATGAGCTTTATCACTAATCAGCTAACTTGGAGATCTAATAACCCATTATTAATTTTGGCTCTTGATCAACAACTCAGATTGTTTCTCGAGCATAAATTCAACAATCTTCCACTTGCTTAGAAGCAAGTCTGGGACCGCTATCTTATCCGGTGCTATTTCACTAAAAGCACATATGTGAACTCCAAGATTAATAATGTACTTATTAAATGTATTTTTCCTTTGTAAAATATCGATAATTAATCGACACGGGTTTCTATTAATCAATTAATTATTTATTCTCTTAACTTATCAATTTCTCTAACGGATCTAATGCACTAGCCAGTATCTTTCAACATCCGAGTACCAAAGCATATTAAAAGGATATATCATAAAAATTCCATTTTTGCATATCTCATAAACTCTGGTGGTCGAATGATCATTATTCCCAAATCATCAAGGTATTGGCCTTTAAAAGAAGACCTCGATTATTGATAACTCAAAAGATGATAATTACTTAACTACATGTTTATAATATACCCAGGATTAAGAAAAATGACATAACTAATATTGTTTGAGATTTAATTCATTTTTATAGAATATTACTAATAGGCTCGATTTGTGCTCTGTAAAATGTGTACACCTCTGTGTGCAAGTGTCACCTCATGTAATAAAATGGAAGTATGAGTATCATTCCACGAGGATTAGGTTACTAATTACCGAAATTAAAGTAGTCCTAAATTTATTTGGATGTAAATAAGATGAGAGCAAAGGAAAACAAACTAATGAAATTCTAAATTAACATGTAAATGGATGAAGAGAAAATGAAAAAGGCTTAGGGTTATATTTCATTTAGTTAGTCATTATGCATTCAATCCAATTTATCCCAAATTAATATTCAAATCATTTAATAATGATAAGTTTTACTATTTTATATGTGAATTTCTCTTGAAAATCTACTCCTAGAGCTTAGGTATTTTGCATCTTTATTCACCCCCAAAGTCTTAAAAGATCTAGAAACTCGAGAAATCTTAATTATCATATAAAACTCATGAGAATCTCTTACCAATAATAAATTATGATGTTCTAATCATGATCTAATCCAACTCTTACATCCTCTTCTCTTTCTAAGAACATTCCCCTTGGCGTATTTTTTCTTTTCTTCTTTTTGTGCATATCCATATTCCTCAATTACAGTGACGACCACATATTGACTACCGAATAGCATCAACTCCTTTTCTTTCTTTTCTCTATGAGAGACAATTGATAGCTTCCACCTTGTTTCTATGAAGATAACTGGTGGGCTCTTTTCGGAAGACTTAACAAAGGGTCAATGTAAATTAAGAAATAAATGTCTCCAATGTGGAAAGGTTTTTGTTTCCACGTGATAAAGGTGAGGTGCATGGAAAATGGTGTTTGATATTGTTAGCCAAAGTGGGATTCTAGCATCCTCGATGAACGAGATAGATTTCAGCTCAGTTTGGAATTCGGAAAATACTAGGAAAGAAAAATTACTAAGAATCCGTTTGAAAATCAGAAAGTACCAAGGAAAGAAAAGTGGAAAGAATGAGAATTTGAAGGAAAATAAAAAATATATTTAAACTTTAATAAATTAATTATATATGTTTATTCAAACTCATTTTATTTATTTCTCTCTATTACATAAGAACCAAAAAAATTTAAAAATATGCAAAATTTTAAGGAATTTTGATGGTATTTTATGTTCTTTCATATTTTCCACCGTGGAACCAAATATGAGAAAATCGTTTTCCTTAACATTTTTGATGTAGCTCGGCTACAAAGAATAATAAAATTAAAAGAAAGCGAATAAAATAAATAGAATGAAATTCTCAAGTTTTCAATATCGTATCAAGTCTCCCCAAAAACAATAACATAAAGTGCTATTTATAGGCACCAACAGAAAACCCTAATAGATATGGACTTGGGTTTGGACCCAAAAAGTACGATTAAATAAATAACTAATAATAATAAAATCATTATTGACTTGGGCCATCCGTTTAGCCTAGATATGGGCCTACTCCATGCCCCATCATTCCCTCCAGGTTGAAAAGAACTCGACTCCGAAGAGTGAGAGGAAAGGTAGCAATCCAAATGAAGAAGATCATCCACCTGTATCCAAGTAGCATTAGAATTAGGACGGCCATGCCATTTGACAAGGAAATGACGAAAACCACAATCTCTAGAAGTCACAAACTCATCATCAAGGATAATATCCATCTCCTTAGAATATTGTAACAAAGGCACAAGGCACCTTTTCAGCTTCACCCGCACACACTAGAAGGTACCAGAGGCTCAAAAGTGCCTCTGATAAGTGCAAAGAAATCCTCTACATTGAAAACATGGGTAATATCCATGTCATTAGGCAAATCAAGAAGATATGCATTAGATCCCATTTTATGAATGATAGAATAAGAGCCCATGGCTCTTGCATAAAGTTTTTCAAAATCGTTTTTGGAATTCATTCAGGACAAATGTGAACCATGACATATTCACCAACATTAAATTCCTTAATTCTACGATGCACATCAGTAGCCAGTTTATACTCTTCATTACTTAGAGAAATCTTTCGCCTAATCTCAACATGTAAGTCATGGATGTGTTTTGCAAAGTTTTCTGTAGGTTCAAACACACGCATGTGAGGTGGTAAATGAACAAGGTCAATGGGTGTGCGGGGTGAGTAGCCATGAACAATTTGAAAAGGACTTTTACCAGTTGAATGGTTAACAAAATTGCTATAAGCAAACTTAGTTGTGGACAAAATTAAATCCTAAACACCTTGTTTTACCCCAACCAAACACCTAAGCATATCACCCAAACTACGATTAACCATCAGTTTGAGGATGAAAAGCAAATGAAAATTTTAGAGCAGTGCCAAACAAATTTCAAAGAGTTTTCCAAAAGTAGCTGACAAATTTCACATCCCTATCAGATACAATGGTGGAAGGTAAACCATGTAGTTTAACAACTTCTCTAAAAAATAATTTAGCAACATGTGGGGCATCATTGGTTTTGTTACATGGAATAAAATGTGTCATCTTAGAAAACCTATCAACAACAACCAAAATAGAATCATGTCCTCTAGCAATCCTGAGCAATCCAAGAACAAAGTCCATACTAACATCCTTCCAAGGTTCATGTGGAACAAGTAAAGGAGTATATATGCTAGTGTTTTGTTTTTTAGCCTTAGCTAACTAACATGTTCTGCATTGTGCACCTAGCCTAGCAACATTCTTTTTTTAGAGAAGGCCAATAAAATCTATCTTCATCCAATGCAATAATTTTATCCCTCTCAAAATGTCCAACTAAACCACCTGCATGCATCTCCCAAATTAAAAAAAAATCCCTAAATGATGTCCGAGGTATGCACAACTTAGTCACTTTAAAAAAATAGCCATTTTCAACAAGGAAGTCAACATTCTCATGACGGTTACCATTACTAATCTCATCATAAATAATACCAAAGTCAGGACATGCAGAATACTCATTTTTCAATCTATCAAACTCAATGACATGAGCACTCATACGATGAAGTGTAAAAGTTAATCGACTAAGTGCATCCGCAGCTTTATTTTCAATACCAGCGCGATGATTGATCACAAAAGAATATTCATTCAAAAATTCAACTCACTTAGCATGTCGAGCATTCAATTTCTTTTATGAGTTTAAATATCTTAAAGCTTGGTGGTCAGAAAACAACACAAATTTAGTAAGCAACAAAATAAACCTCCAAAAGCGAAGACTCTGCACTATAGCATAAAACACTTTATCATATGTAAAATATTGTCTTTTAGTATCATCGAGTTTTTCACTAAAGAAAGCTATAGGGTGAGATTCTTGACTCAAGACACCACCAATACCTACACTTGATGCATCACAAGCAACCGCAAAAACCTTGGTAAAATCAAGATATCTCAAAATAGTGCCTCGCCATTTTGACCTTTGATTTCCCCGAATGTCCGGCTAGCAAGATTGAAATCATCAAACCTCTTATTTTTTAAACATTCAGTGATAGAGCCATGTAATAGTTCTAATCTCTTATAAATCTCATATAGAAAGAAGCCATGCAAACCATGAAAACTACGAGTCTTAGGATAGATTTTGGTTCAGTCACTCCTACTAACCGGATCAGCGATGCTATGTCTGCACACAATAAAGCCTAAGAAAAGCACACATGTGATTGCATAAAAGAACACTTCTGTTGTTAATATAAAGCTTGGTCTCTCGAAGAGGAGAAAAACTCATCAAAGTGTTCTAAATCTTCTTCTTTGATTGGCTATAGATCAATATGTCAATGTAGACCACCAAAATTTACTAATGCAAGGTTGGCAGGACATGGGTCATAATCCTCATGAGTACTAGGACATTAGACAAACCAAAAGGCATGACTAACCACTCAAACAAACCATCTCAGGTTTTAAATGCATTTTTCCACTCATCTCCTGGCTTAACATGAATTTAATAATAACCAACTACGCAAATCTATTTTAGAAAGCCAACTAGAACCAGCTAATAGATCCAACATATCCTCAAGGCGAGGGATAGGAAATCTATATTGGGTTGTGATCTTATTGATGACTCTACTATCCATACACATTCTCCAAGATCCATCACAAGGACTAAGACTATGCCTAACAAATCTTTTCTCTAAAAGCTGGCACTCTATTCCATGCCCCATCAATTTTTTTTCTTTCCCTAACACTTTTCGAGTTCCAAGCGGAGCTTAAGGAAACTGATTTTCTCATGTTTGGTTTTACCATGGAAAATATAAAAGAAAATTAACGATAATCAAAATTCCTCAAAATTTTGCATATTTTTAAATTTGTTAGTTCTTAAATAATAGAGAGAAACAAATAAAATGAGTTTGAATAAACATGTACAATTAATTTATTAAGTTTAAACCTATTTTTTATTTGCCTCTAAATTTTCTTTCCTTTCACTTTTCCTTTTTATTTTCTATAATTTTGGAAGGTTGGCTTTGTTCATTTATAATTTTTTGGGATCAAATGGTTCATTGCAGTATAAAAAACAAGTTTAAGGTTTTGCCTCTTTCTCTCATATTCAGAAAGCCTGCTTGTATTTTAGATATTGAAAACACGGATTGCTTTACTAGATATGTGGCTTATTATTTCATGATTTAATTTATAGCAAAAGGGAGGCAGCCAAACTTATACAAAACAAATCAAGGTTCATAAACATCTTCAATTAAAGAGTTACATAAGAAAATTAGGATTCATTTGAATGAAAGAATTTTACTTTGTTTTAGTATTTGTTTTTTTTAATGTCATTGGGTTATTGAATCATGAAGAAAGCTTAAAAGGAATCTAATACCATTAGATATTTAAAAAAGTTATTCTGTTTTTTGACAATTTGAAAATTCAATGCAAACGTATAGAACAAATAAAAAACAAATATTGAAAAATTTGCCAAGAAGTTACCATGAAACCTAAACATGTTCTAAATAAATAATTAATTGTTTGTACGTTTGGGATTTACCAAAAATAACTCAGGACCAAGTTCTTTCTGGGTCTAGAGGAAGATCAATGTATTGGCTAACAACTCCACATATTGTTAAGCAACACTTTCAAGATGGATAATGCAATGCTATTAGAAAGAGCAAGTGTTATTAATTTTTGGCAGCCTCCAATGTTCCAGAATGCATTCTTTTTTAACTGTACCATGTTCACAAATATAGCTATTGTATTTGTAAATTCTACAGCTCAACTATTCTTTTCAAATTTAAAGAAACCTTCAATTTCAAGTAAATGATGGTAGGTATATCACAAAATTCTTTTTTTTTTTAATTTCAAACACAGTTTATATATCATGTTAAGCTTATCACAAATTTGATATTTGAGTAAGCTTTGAGAAGAGACAAGTTTCTTGAGTATTACCATTTTGTCTTTGGTTGTTTATTGGGTTTGTGACCAACTTAGAGTTTTAGATTTAATTAAAATAGCAAAAATATTTTTTTCTATAAAATACACAGTAACAATATAATTATAATTTACTATTTAAAAAATATTAATAAAATAAACATTATTATATGTCAGATAATAAAAAATATAAATATTATTAAAATATTAAATCATATTTAGTATTTAAAACTAATTCGATTTGAATTAGGTTCTTTTTCCTCTTTTTCCTTCTTTCTTTGAAACATTTGGAGAATTGAACTTAAAAAAGAAGTCTATGCATACATGCATAAAGAGGGGGAGAAATGAACATCCAAACAATTTCTAAGAAATACTAGGAAAAGAGAAGAGAAAATACAAAAAAATATTAAAATAATTTTTATCATGTATTTGTTCATATTTCCTTTTATTTTTTCCAGAAAATCGCAAGTCGTGAATCTTAAAAGAATTTTCTAGTATATATGGTCTCCTTACTATTCTCCACAGTGGTGGAAAGTAGTGCTGCAAGTTTTGTATTGACTATAAACGCAGAATTCACTACAAATTTATGAATTCCCAATAACCACTAGTGTAATCGATTATACTCTTACTGAGAGGGAGCTTGTTAAGGTGCACAACTGCTACCCGATTTTTGCCTCGTATGTCCAACTTTGCACTTAAACTTTTTTTTTGGTCCCAATATACCCTCGACGTTTACTTCTGCAACTTAACCATGCCCCCACTGTTAGTTAGATGTAGTGATGGACAAACGGGTGTTTAAATCGCTAACATAAAGAAACGTATGATAGTAGAAGAAATAAATTTGTTTTGTTTTTACTAAAGTTTGTTGTTACCTAATCCACAAGTGCATGGATCACAAGTAATATAATGACTTTCAAATTAAAAACCTAGTATATCGAACCCATAGGGAAGAGATGGTTTAAGTGGGGATTAAATACCCTAGCTACTCGAGAATTTTACTATTGAAGCGAATTAAACTAGTTGAGATTGATTGTTAATTGAAAAATGAAACTAAGTTAAACTAAAAATCTACCCTAAAAGATTAGCAAATAGTTGGATTAAGTTGTAAGAAAAACTTTAAGGAATAACACTAGGGCCGGTTGTTTTCATTGGTGCATTTATGACTTATATTCATTAAATGCTAATTAAATGAAGATACTGTTGTGTTTACCCAAGGAGTGTATGAGGTTCTCTCTTTCGAGTCTCACCTCAATTTCTCACACCTAATCCCTATTCTCCTTTCGATCCATCTAGGTCAAACAATGTGTTACTTGTTCTAAGGTAAATCAATCCTTGGGAATTTCCATGGGCCACCTCTCGGTTCATGCAATGGAATTTCATGGGTTATGTTTAGATCGATCACCTTTCGATCCATACGATCATCACATAAGATTAGATGATGTCCTTCATAATAAAATCCATCTAGTACTAGGCTTTCCTAATTTTCTAGATTTCTTTGATTAAGTTAAGTTGATTTTATCAATTACAAATATCAGGGGATGAAAATCAAATCCTAAGGGCATACTTCCAATTGTCACCTTGGAAACCCTTTGAGCTCTAGGTCTCAATTTCACTACCTAGTATGTAACAATTGAATAAAACTTGATAATTCATAAAACCACGTCATAAAACCTCAACACAAGATCAAATTCACAAAATCATTCAATATAATACATAAGCCAAACACCAATGTCAACAACTAGCCCTAGAGGAGGATCTAGTCACTCATAGCATCCTCAAAACCCAACAAAATCATGTTTATATTAAACATAAGCTGAAAGATTAAGAGAAAAGAGAAGGGATTAGTGATACAAAACAAATATAAAATGGAAATCCTCCAAAACTCGGCTCCACCACTACAATAAGTCCTCTAGCAGTTGGATCTTACAACTTAGCTCCAAAAACAAGCTAAAATATCTAAGAAAATTTACAAACCCTAGAAAATGAGAGCTTAGAGAGAAACCCTAGAGTATGGGATATGTGCAAGCTCCAAGCTCTCTCCAAGATCCCTTTTGAAGTCTTACAAGTGAGTATTTATAGCATATGGAAAATGACCAAGAGAGTTGAGAATAGGGGCATTTTTGTCTTAACTTTGACCTCCTTCACCTTGGTGAAGTGTCTTTTGCCTTGGCGAAGAAATGTATCAATGATCAAGATGGTCTTCCTTCACCTCGACAAAGCTAAAAACTGAAGAAATCAAAGGGCCTTAGGTTTTGCAAGGCGAAAGAAAAAGCCCTTGAGTGAAAGCGGACCTTCGCCAGGGAAGGAGCATCCTGAAGACCAAGAGCCTCGGGCTCATCGAGGCGAAGAAAACCTTCATTGAGGCGAAGAAAGACCATCTTGATCATTGACACATGTCTTTTCCAAGGTGAAGGACACTTCGTTAAGGCGAAGGAGGTCAAAGTTGAGACAAAAATGCCCCTATTCTCAACCCCATTTTTTGGTCATTTTCCATATGCTATAAATACTCACTTGTAAGACTTCAAAAGGGATATTGGAGAGAGCTTGGAGCTGGACATATCCGTACTCTAGGGTTTCTCTCTAAGCTCTCATTTCTAGGAGTTTAACAAAAATTTCTTAGATATTTGAGTTTGTTGTGGAGCAAAGTTGCAGAGGTCACAGAGTGCTGAGGACTTCTGTATTGGTGAGCCACGGAGGATTTCCATTCTGCTTTATTTTGCATCACTAAACCCTTCTCTTTTCTCTTAATCTTTGAAACTTGTATTTGATATAAACATGATTTTGTTGGAGTTTTGACTGCTATGGTGGCTAAATCCTCCTGCAAGGCTGGTTGTTGACATTGGTGTTTGCTATGTATTATAGTGATTTGTGGTGTGTGTCTTGTGTTGAGTGCGGTTTTATGAATTATCGGAGTTTTATTCGAGTGACATGCCTGATTCAGTGAGAGTGAGACCTAAGTAAAGGAATTTCAATGACTGGTGAGTATACCATGAGTTAATTTTCATCTATCATTTAGCGGTATTAAAATCAGCAACAACTCAGAAAGTGAAAATAGGAAACTAGTATAGATGAATTTTATTAAGAAGGGGCATCATCTAACCTTATGTGATGATCGTATGAACAAAGTCGAATTTTGAAACATAACACGAAATTCCATTGCATGAACAAGGGTAACCCATGGAGAGAATTACCAGAGGCAGAGATTGCAGCAGAACAACACATGTTTGACACAGATAGATCGAAAGGACAATAGGGATTAGGTGGCGAAAGAGGTGAGGATTTCCGAAAGAGAAGAACACCATGAAGTGGTGAAGCCGCGGGGAGGTAATATCTTCATGACTGGCCAGATATAAGTCATAAATGCAATGGCTAACCCGACCTGCTATTCCCCCCAAATTTCTTACAACTTAATATCTGTATTTTCTAATCTTTAGGGTAGGCCACAGTTAACAGATTTCGGCCACAGATTAAAAATCGAAATCTCAACTATTAGTCTCTTAAATAATAGAATACTCTAGTAGCTCAAGTACTAAATCCCCCTTAAATACATCTCTTCCACAATGGAGACTTAAACAAATTTTTAATTTAATAAATATGTACTTGTGATCTCTGCACGAACAAGATTTAACATATTTCAAACTTTTATATAAACAAAAACAACCGAACAAGTTTTTGGCGTCGTTTTCGGGGAAGCGACGGTTTAAGTGGAATAGAATGGTATTCCAGCAAAAGGAGCATTTGCTACTTTGAGCAAAAATTCTTTTTGTGCAGGAATCTTATTCTATTTCCTTCATTTATCTATTTAGTTTTATTATTGATTATGTTTTGTATTTAGTTTATTTACTTCTTTTTCCAGTGTTGTTATCTAGTATCAGGTACCAAATTGTATGCATAGGAGATCTAATTCTAAATTATTGTCGTTTGATCCATAAATAGAGAGAATGTTGTTCATACTTAAGAAGATCAAAGCCGATAATATAGAGATGGAAGATCTTGATAGATTCAATGAGGGTCATTCGGACCAAAATGAAATGCTTGGAATTAGGGAACCAACACTTGGTGACTGTTGGAGGCCGATGATGAATGAAGACTACTCAGGGATTCGACATCAACCCATAGATGCTAACAATTTGAGCTAAAACCTAACTTGATTTCAATGGTCCAACAACAACAATTTGGTGGTAGCCCTTTTGAAGATCCCAATAGGCACTTATTGAACTTCTTACAATTGTGTGGCACTATAAAGATGAATGGAGTGGACCATAATGTGATTAAGCTAAAGCTTTTTCCTTTTTCACTAAGGGATAAAGCAAGAAATTGGTTCCATAATCTAATGCCGGGATCAATAGATACTTGGGGAGCTCTAGTGGAGGTATTCTTGATATGAAATTTCTTTCGGATTGAAACTATGGAATAGAAGCAATCACACAATTTTGACAAGGAGACCAAGAGACACTTTATGATGCATGGGATAGATTCAAAGAATTGTTAAGCAAAATGTCCATAGCATGGATATGAGTTGAGTGCTCAAGTGAAAATATTCTATAATGGTCTTAACTATTTGACCAGGCCACTAGTTGACGCAGCGTGTGGAGGCTAATCACCATGAAAACTGCAAGAGAGGCTAACTTGATGTTTGAAGAATTGGCAAAGAACAATTACCAACCTTCTTTTGAGAGAGGTGATGGAAGAAAACAAGGGGGAATGCATTAGGTTGACAGAATTTTGTCTTTTTAGGCAAAGTTATGACTCTTGGTAGTTGAAGGAAGAAGAGAAGAGAGCTCAAAAGTGACAAGTTGGAGAATTTTGTACATTCAGTATTTATAATCACCTCTAAAGTGTTTTTCCTAGATATATCTAGATTCTACACTTCAAGAGCTTTCCAACGATACCAAGAACACCCAAATCGAAGTTCAGATGACAAAGTTATGGCCTTACGAAGTTGGTGCAAAAACAGGGGAGCTGTAAGCAACGTCGCGACGTTGCAGAGAGTGCAGAAACAGAGCATCCCAACATCGCGATGTTGCCCAATGACGTCGTGACGTTCAGGGTTCGTTTTGGGTCAATTTTTAGCCCATTTTGAGCCTATAATTGTGGGTTTTAAATCTCAAACCCGAAGGAGGTCGGGGGAGAACGTTTTTGGGAGGTTTGGAATGGGGGAAACACCCTAGGGCATAGTTCTCTTTGGGGAAGAAGATGGATTGAAGAAGATGAAAATTGAAGAAGAGATTTGGGCTTCATTCATCACATTAGACTATTTCTTCTCCCTTTTCATGTTTTCTCTTATCTTTATGGTTGTATCTTTCCCATTGATGGGCGATTTTTCGTTTTCTAGGGTTTTGGTTGTATTTTGGATATGGATCTTATATCTAACGGTTGATTTTCTATTTCTATTGCCTTTTTGTGATTGTATATCTATTAATTCATGTTTGGTTGCTATATACATATTGATTTCTAGCTAATCTCAATGGAGGGGTGGTTTCTCATAGGATCTAAGAAGTGAGTAGAGAAATTAGACATAGATAGAGTTAACCTAATAAATTTGATAATATAGGATTATCAATAATTGGGAGGCTTAGTAGTTCTTTGATTTTAATGCACCTTTGGCACTTGGTGTTTGAGCTAAACAAGAAACCTAGTGATAAATGGTAGGTTATTTGACCTTGAAAGAATTTGTAATTACATTAGATAAGAATTTGCCTTAGATAGCATTTTCATGAGACAATAGAGAGTGGAATGATCTGATATAATAGAAATGTCCAATTGCACCAAATACCCTAGAAATATATTATCTTTTGGTGTCCCGCAGTTGCACATTTTGTTAGTTTATTAAGTTTTCTTTAGTTTAGTTTACATTAAATTCTACTTAAACAATCTTTGACTGTTTGAATATTAGAGAAGCGTTCTAATTTTGGTACTTAGCATCCCCATTTTCCCTGTGGATCGATATTCGTACTTAGGTACACTTTATTACTTGACAAGCATATACTTGCGCAGAATAGGCACTCATCACATATTTTATCGCATATTTTTAATACACATCACAAAATATACCTATCAAGTTTTTGAATGCTAGATTCTTAGGGAAAATCGGTGTTTTATGCTAATATCAATATTAAGTGCTTCTTTAATTATCAAACATTTTTTCTGTGTATATTTGTGTGGTTTGAGTTTTGATACTTTTGTTTTCTTTTGCTGAAATTTTAGGGTTAAAATCACAATGGATCAGGTCTTCAGGGTTGATAAATACGTGGCTCACCTTGAGCAACAACTAAGAATGCGGCAATTGGCCGATGAGCGTTAAAGAAGAGCGACAACTCAAATGAGCAGTCAAGTGTGGCAACCATATACATCAATGGATTATGCTCAATATGGAGGTACCCTATACATGAGCAATCATAATTTTGGATGGAGCCACCACCCAAACACCTCATGGAATACAAGCTATACCACTCCGCACACTCCACAAGTCCAAAGATCAAGCCTAGATGAAAAAATGGCTGAATTAGCAATAATGCATGCTGAATTAGTCATGAAAAATGTTGAACGTTCAAGACCAAGGGTTGAAACGGACAACTCTCAAGTTGGGTTGCCTAAGTTTCTTGATCAGAATGAGGAAAGTCAACCTCCACAGGAGAGAATGACTAAGTTCGAGGCAACCATGGTTGAATTAGAAATAGTTCATGCTGAATGTGCAAGATCTAAAAATCAATTCATGGAATTGACAAGGACTAATGTTCAAATTCAGCCTACGCTATTTAAGAGTGTGAAATAAGAGATAGCTTCGATGGCTACTTCTTGTACTCAACTTACATTTGAGAAAGAACAACCTAAGCAAGAGGAGAGTATGAGTACATAAGCGCTAGTAGCGAATACATGAAGAACAAAAGAGAACATATTTGAAATGTCCTTTGGAGGGCAACATGAGAGTTTGCCATGATCTTAAAGGTGAATAAGGAAGAGCTTATTTCTGATGAAGAAATCACCTCAAGAGATAGTGAAGAACTTGAGAAGTTTTAGAATGGGGAGAATGATGTACAAATTTTAGAAACCTTAGCTGTGAATGAAGAAGAGTCAACCTCTCTAGAACTACATGAAAAGACAAATGATGAAGTTGTAAAGACTATTCTGGAGATGACTTTTTGGGTTCCAATGCATGAGGGAGTGAAAATAATGAAAGAAACCCTAACTTCCGAGGTGGATGGTACATCTCATTCCCTTGAACAATGAATTGAGAGGAATCCTTTGTAAGAAAAAAAATGAAAAAAAATAGAAAATAGAAAAAAAAAAATAATGATCTATGAAGACTATGTGCTCAAGTTCTTTGATTGGGCACAATTATCACTCTCTTAAGAGAATGATGGAGAGTAAGAATCACCCAACATATTAGTAGTTGGTGCAGTCTGCTTGGACATTTCGAAAAATGGAGCAACTTCTTGAGAGGCAGCCTAAGTTCAAAAAGTTTCCTTTTCTCTTTTCCTTTTTTTAGTTACTTTTGAGTTTGTTTTTGAATAAATTTTCTTGCTTGCTCTTGTGTTTCTTAGTGTTGTTTTTCAGGTTTATGGAGTTCAAAGTTGGCTATGGAGGTGGAGAATCTTGAAAAGTGTAAGTTTATAGTATCTTGGAGGTTGAAGAACAAAATTGAACAGAAATCGATTTCGGCATCCTCCCTCATTCCATTCCATCCATGCTTCCTATTTTCAAGTCTCCTCTCATTTGGAACTAAAGTCTAATCCCCCTTAACACCTTTGCCTCCAAAGTGAGCCATATTCATTGGAGTAACTTTCGGACACTTGATCAACCTCAGGGGAGTACTCAGTATCCATTCTTGCTTTCGTTTCGCATTGAGTACAATGCTCATTTTAAGTTTGGGGTGATTTAAAAAAAAAAAACAATATTTCTAAAAAATTCAACTTTTGTATATCCTTACCTATTTTAGTTATTTCTTTTTAGTTGTTTGGTTGTTATTTGCATATGTTTTTCTTTCTTTCTTTTGTTTGTTTCGTGTCTCATATGAGTGAGTTTGATGCCTTGTTGGCCAGTAGAAGGTCATTTTGAACACAACTATTCACAAAGGCCAAGTGTAAAGAGAAATTGGACCCTTAGGTTTTTAAATGATTTGAAATTGTGTGCTTGCTTGGTATGGGTGACTTAGCTTAGTAACCTCCCTTGTGCTTCAAGAAGCTAT
The DNA here is from genome assembly GCA_016808115.1 of Tetrastigma voinierianum. Classification (NCBI taxonomy): domain Eukaryota; kingdom Viridiplantae; phylum Streptophyta; class Magnoliopsida; order Vitales; family Vitaceae; genus Tetrastigma; species Tetrastigma voinierianum. Next base: position 312,237 of record JAEQBH010003252.1, read on the forward strand.
TTCTCAAGTAATCTATCACACACACACACTTTTGGTCTCCCATGTATACCTTGGTCCCGGACCCTTTGTCTTGAATTCTACTAACCTTGCGGGATTCTAGCCACCTAAGTGATGGGACACCTAATCAAAAGAGGATTGCCATCGAGCCCTAAATAAAAAAAAAAATACAAAAACAAAAGAAGAAGTGAAAAAGAGAGATAAAAAGCAAAAGAAAAGAAAAATGTCAAAAATAAGTATATGAATAAGAATAAGCGGGATCATCCATTCGGAATCTCGGGCATAGTCTGAGGGGCCTTTCAAAGCCTAATTCCCTGAGCCCAACTGGCCGGGAGTCATTGACTTCACTGCCCGCTACACGGGACTATAGATGGATCCTTCCCACAACTTAGGACCTTTGAGTTTGGTTGAGTGTTCGGGGTGAACTTTGAAGGGAATTTAAAGCCTGGTGCCCTTAACCAACTGGTGGGGACTCACCAATGGATCCCCGCTATAAGAACACTCATCTAAAACTTCTTGGAACTGGTTTTCTTTCATTTTTTAGGGATTTTGGTATGAATAAAAAGGATGTGGTGCGTTCTTATCCTTTCTTGGTTAGCTTCTTCCAAATAGGTGAGTTGAGCTTAAGTTTGGGGGTACTAGGACCTTGTTATACACTGGAGATCATGCTATCACCTATACTTAGTTTCCTTGGGAAAGGTCATTGAGGACTTAGGGGGCTGATTTGTTTTGCTCACCATGCTTTGCTTTGCCATGTTCCTTAGAGCTAGAGTTTAAAAGTTTAAGTATCCTAAATATTTGTTGAAAATGCTAATATTGCTAAATTGTGTTCCTTAGTGATTCTTTCCACTTGGAATCATATTATCATACTCATCTCATTGTTTGTTAGTTTGTTGTCATTTCAATTTTGTGTTTTGTTTTGATCAGTCTTGTAGGGACAAGCAAGATTTAAGTTAAAGTGTGATGGTATACTTTATACTCATTTTTATCCTATGTTTTACTTATATTTTAGTAGTTTATTATATAAATAAAGGATCCTAATGCCAGTAAATGTTCAATTTTTGATTAGGTCAACCATGAGCCAATATGGAGCAAAAATAAAGGGATAAAGCCCAAAAATCAGCAAACTACACATATAGCAGTAGCTACTGTGTTTTGATGTTTTAAGTTGCACAATGATCCCCAATGGCTGCAATATTGATATGGATGTTCAGGAGACTTCTCTTGCTTTCCAAAGAGACCTTATTCACTCCATTTGGACTTCAAATGATCAAGTTATGACTCTTGGTAGTTGAAGGAAGTAGAGAAGAGAGCTCAAAAGTGACAAGTTGGAGCATTTTGTACATAAGTATTTATAATCCTCTATAAAGTGTTTTTAGTAGACATATATAGATTCTACACTTCAATATCTTTCCAATGGTACCAAGAACACCCAAATCAAAGTTTAGATGACAAAGTTATGACCTTACGAAGTTAGTGCAAAAACAGGGGAACTGCAGCAACGTCATGACGTTGCAAAGAGTGTAGAAATAGAGCATCCCAACGTCACGACGTTGCCCAATGACACGACGTTCGCGGTTGGTTTTGGGTCGATTCTTATCCAATTTTGAGCCCATAATTGTGGGTTTTAAAGCTCAAACCCAAAGGAGACCGGGGGAGAACGTTTTTGGGAGGTTTGGAATGGGGGAAACACCCTAGGCATGGTTCTCTTTGGGGAAGAAGATGGATTGAAGAGGAGATTTGGGCTTCATTCATCCCATTAGGCTATTTCTTCTCTCTTTTCATGTTTTCTCTTATCTTTATGGTTGTATCTTTCCCATTGATGGATTGATTTTCGTTTTCTAGGTTTTGGTTGTATTTTGAACATGGATCTTATATCTAATGGTTGATTTTCCTATTTCTATTGTCTTTTCGTGATTGTATATCTATTAATTCATTCTTGGTTGATATTTATATATTGATTTCTAGCTAATGTAAATATGAAGTGGTTTCTCATGAGATCGAGTGAGTGAGAAATTAGACATAGATAATTGAACATCTGTTAATAAATATAGAGTATCAATAATTCTACCGATAATTCTTAATTTTGAATACACTAACACTGAGGGTTAATTTAGACTAAGTGATAAATAAATGTTATTGACTAGAACAATTGTTTGTTAGTGATAAGCCTTTGTGGAATAAATAGTCAGAGATATTGATGCTATAAGATATAATAGAAATCTCAGACTAACTAAAATACCACTAGAAATATATTATCTCTTGGTGTCTCGTAGTTGCACAATTTGTTAGTCTATCAAGTTTTCTTTAGTTTAGTTTAATTTAAATTCTACTTAAACAATCTTTGACTAATTGAATATTAAAGAAGCGTTATAATTTTGGTACTTAGCATCCCCATTTTCCCTGTGGATCGATATTCGTGCTTAAGTACACTTTATTACTTGATAATCGTATACTTGCGCAGAATAGGCACTCATCACATATTTTTTCGCATATTTTTAATATATGTCACAAAATACGCCTATCAACCAACACTAGAATCACCCAACTTGAAAATGGTCAAGCTATGATGGGAAATGTAATGAAGAGAATGGAAGGTATTCAATCAACCATGGGGACATGCATGAAAAATCTGGAGCACAACCAAGCAAATATTGGCACATGCATGAAAAATATGGAGACAAATCAGGTTGAGTTGGGAGCATCTTTGAAAAATCTAGAAACTCATATGGGACAATTGGCTCAATCTTTGAGAGAGAATCCTCCAAAATCCTTTCTAAGTGACACATAGAAAAACCTAAAGCAATGCATGGTTGTCACCCTAAGAAGTGGGAAAGAGATGGATGAGCCCAAGAAGAATGAGAAAATTGAAAAGCAAGTGGAGCATAAAATCTGGAAGTTGAAGAAAAGATATAAGCTGAGAAGAACAAAGTGAGAGTTTAGCTTAACAACAAGGGAAAAGAACAAAATCTGATGAAGGTGTCTTGGGAAAAATGACTTTTCCCGCTAACCCTCCCTCGTACACTCCACCCTTTTCCTTTCCCAAAGGTTTCAAAAAACCAAGCTCGATGAACATTTTTTCAGTTTCTAAACATGTTTAAGAAACTCGAGATCAACATCCCATTCGTCGATGCGTTGGCTGAAATGCCTAACTATGTAAAATTCATGAAGGGACAATGAGCAACAAGAAAAAGTTAGAGGCACATGTGATAGTAAATTTGACTGAAAATTGCAGTATAATCATTTAACAAAAGCTCCTAAATAAACTCAAGGATCTAGGTAGTTTTACTATCCCTTCTATCATTAGGGAGCACACATTCAGTAAGGCACTATGTGATCTTAGGGAAAGCATAAATCTAATGCCATTTTCAGTCGCTAAAAAGTTGAATTTGGGGGAAATTACACCTATAACTTTATCACTTCAAATGGTTGATAGATCTTTGACCTTTCCGAAAGGCATTATCGAAGGTGTTTAAGTGAAGGTTGATAAATTCATCTTTCCTATGGATTTTGTGGTTTTAGATATGGAGGAAGATAGGGTAACATCGATAATCTCGGAAGTCCATTTCTCGTCACTGGGCAAGCACTCATCGATGTGAAGAATGGGGAATTAAGACTGAGAGTGGGGGAAGACCAAGTGAAGTTCAATCTATATAAAAGCATGGAATTCCCAAGTGCTGAAAATGCAAGTTGCATGAGGATTGACGCCCTGATTCCTTCGGAAGAGGATGTGTTATATGATTTTGGAAAATGCAGTCCACTTGAGCAATGCTTGACAAAATCGCTTACCACAACGGCCATAGATGGTGAAGATCTATCATCTAATTCAGAATTGATTAAACAATACTTACTCTTCAAGAAAATGAAGAAGAATCAGTTTTGGAGGAAGAGAGAAAGACTTCTGATGGATTAGTGCTGAAAGAATTATCGAAGGGCCTCAAATATGGATTTTTAGGATGCAATGATACAAATCCAGTAATCATATCTTCGAAGCTTGACAATGATATGAAAGCTAAACTATTGGGTGTGCTTGAAAGGAAGTCAAAGGCATTTGTGTGATCCATAGAATACATAAAGGGAATTAGTCCCTCCATATGCATGCACAAAATTTTGATGGAAGAAGATCATGCTCCATCCATTGAGCATCAAAGGCGGTTAAACATCGCAATGAAGGAAGTCGTGAAAAAGGAAGTTCTAAAATGGCTTCAGGTTATGTTCATATATGCTATTTTTGATAGCCCTTGGGTGAGTCCCATTCAGTGTGTGCCGAAAAGAGGAGGGATGACTGTGGTTCAGAATGAGAAAAATGAGCTTCTATCCACTTGTACAATTATGGGATGGAGAGTATGCATTTACTATAGGAAGCTCAACAAGGCAACTGGGAAGGATCATTATCCTCACCCTTTCTTGGATCAAATGTTAGACCGACTTATGGGACACTCCCACTATTGCTTCCTAGATGGATATTCAGGATATAACCAGATTATGATGAGCCCCGAAGACCAAGAGAAGACAACCTTCACATGTCCATATGGGACATTCACCTTCAAAAGAATGCTGTTTGGGATTTGCAATGCTCCAACCACCTTTCATAGATGCATGGCTGCCATTTTTTCAAATTTGATAGAAAACATCATGGAAGTCTTCATGGATGATTTTTCAGTGTATGGGTGCTCATTTGATAACTACTTGACCAATCTTGAAGTGGTTCTAAAAGGATGCAGAGAGGAAAATCTGGTTTTGAACTAGGAAAAATGTCATTTCATGGTGTAAGAAGGTATTGTACTTAGATGCCTGATTCGTGCCACAATAGGGTGATCCGAAATCAACAAAATTTATATCCTAAATTCCTCCTACTGCCTTAGCAAAGCTACTGCAATATAGTGGTTCTAGGGTCGAACACAGGGATGGGTTTTCTTCGTACAAATTGATTTGCAGTGATTCAAAATGGTGAATTTCAGTTTGGATTTTAAGGTTTGATGAAAACAGTGGATTTTGGTAAAAACAGTGGTGTATGGTGGTTTACAGGCTAAAAATAAAATGAAGAAAAAAAAAAAAAAGAACTCCTTCAAGTCTCAAGCCATTGGGTTAAGGTTTTTTAGGCAACCAACATGTCCTCATGTCTTTTTCCTCGCGTTGGGAAGGATGACCTATAGTCATTTCCCGAACCGAATCTTCATTTAGCTTTAAAACCTAAACCCTAAATTTTTTCTTCTTGAAACAAGGCATTTAATGGGCATAAATGTCCCTGACGGTGAGCACACATCTCAAAAACTCACCTATAGTAACTAATAGAGAACTGACTAACTAGATACTTGATGGATGATTAGTAAGTATCCACTGTACCCAAAAAGCTTGCCAAATACATGTTAGTGAGGGCCAGTTTTGAAGATTTTCACCTATTGTGAAAATCAGGAATGTAAACAACCATAAATGCTCACATGAAAAGCAAGAGAACAGTTGGTTTACCTCGAAAGCTGGAACTGAGTAGCTTCCTTCAAGGATAGGGAGGTTTGCGAATTTGTCACTTTGATTTAATATCATCAAAGGGTGTTTGGCGTGAGAGAAAATGGAAGAAAATGAGAAAGAAGTGAGACGAGAGAAGAGGAGAAGCGGGAAAGCTGAAAGCTTCCCGTCAGTTTTCTTGATTGATAAGTGATCGATCTTACAGCCCTTGATTGAGCTTATATACTGCTCAAGGCAAGGGAAATTACAAAAATCAACAAAGGCATTTAATTGTTACAAGGACCAAATGGGAAGAAATCAAAAGAGGAACAAAAAGGCACAAATTCAACGGGCAGCAGGAATTCCAACGAGGGCGGGATGAGCGGTGGGTAGATTGTGGTGATGCATGATGAGCCGGTGCGCGTAGGAAGCATTCTGCAATGCTCCCTTTTTCTTCACTTTTTGCTCTTTGGCACCATGCAGGATCACGATCTGCTGCTTGATGAGTTTGCTTTCGAATTCTTTGTGCTTGGATCGACTCAACAATTTTGGCACGATTAAGCTCCTTAAAAGCTGTAAAATTTGCCATAAAATCACGATCGATAGAATAACGGGGACCTTAATGTATGTCGGGTTAATTACGATTAGTACACAAAAAGCACTCAAAACCTATAATAAATAGGGTTCAAATAGCACTTTTTGGGCACTATCCGCACCCCTCAACCTACACATTGCTAGTCCATAGCAATGCAAGAAGAAAGAATGAGCAAATAACAAAAATATGGTAGTTGAAGGTTGTGAAAATGTAAGGCTTAACCACTTGATGAGAATCACGAAACTTAGCCCAATAACTATCTCAGAGAATGAGCATACATACGAGTTGAATATCAAAGGATTTCCTTCTCGATGACTCAACAGGAACTTCCACCAAAATCAGTGTTTGTTTGATCAACTCTCAATAGCCCCATAAGCCTCCCCCAACCCGGTATTGCCCTGACTATACCAATGCAGAGCCCGAATAGATCGGGACCCACTCTTATTCCACAACTTTATTTTTTATTTATTTATTTTTTGTTGTGGGGTGCAATCTTTGAGGGGTGACCTCACCAAAGTCCATGCGAGGATCTACCAATGACTCCCGACGATTAAGGCTTAGGGCGCGAGTCATAAGGATCTTTCGACCCTGGCCCAACTCTTAAGGTTTCACCGGAATTCGAATGATTCGAGACTCAGCACCTACAATTTGCTCAGCTCCACCCCTATCCACCCGTGTAGCGACACTAAGTCGGTGGCTCCCCAACCGAGTTGGCTTAGAGACACTTGGGGCTTTGAGGCTTTAGCCATGTACCCCTCGGGCCAGGTGCTCGGGTTTGAAATGACGTTGCAATTTTCTTAACTCTTTTTCTTTTCTTTTTCTTTTTCTTTTTCTTTCTCATAACTATTTTGGAAGACACATTGGCCTTGATGCATTGGGGGTCGTAACTTTATTAAGGTGGTCAACGAAACTAAGGTAGGTTATTGCAAGGCTTAGGAGGCTAGGCAGTTTTTCAGGTTATTGAAGAAACCTGATGTGCATAGTGTGTTGAAGAAAAATGGTCAAAAGCAACAAGAGTTCAACTTATTATCCACTCTGCCAGGCATGGAACCAATCTAACATCAATAGAATTGGACAAAGTTTCAATTTTTTTCAAACCACAGGTTAAGCAGAACACAAAAAATTTGGGTGCAAAAATGGGTCCAATTTTTGAAAAAGTAAGTTCTATAGTATAACAGCTTCACAAAAGGCTTGACCAACCGAACATCACAAAATGGGCTTGCTCAAAATAATAACAAAAACATAAATACATGCCACTTCCTTCGCTAACTCTCCCCCCCAACCAAATGTCTCATTGTCGCAATGGGGCTCGGATTGGAAAGTTAGAGAAGGAAGTGCTACCTCCTTGATGATATGTTCTCGTTTTTGGATAGGAGACTTGCGAAGCTTTCCATCGACACCTTTTCCTCCGTTTGGGAAATTTAAATAAACAAGTTAGGAGAAGAAAAGAGAGGAAAAAAGTGATCAGTTAGAGAATTTTGAAAATTACACATTTATAATAATTTCAATAGTGTTCTTTCTGGCTATATTTGGATCTACACTCTCTAATCTTTCCAACGGTACCAAAAACTCCAACGGAGTTCGAATGAAAAGTTATAGCGAAAACAAAATTGAACAGCAGCAATCACGAAATTTTTTTTTTTTTTTTGAAAAATAAATAAAAATAAAACATTTTTATTTATTTGATTTTTTTTTGAAGACCAACCAAAATTTTATATATATATAAATAAATATATATAAAATCATAATAATATATATATATATATATATATATATATATATATATATATATCATAAAAGACAAAATAGTGAATAGTGCAAGCTGTGACATAAAGGACAGAAGATGAATAGTGCAGGAAAGAGCAACATTTCGTAGCTTTGAAGCGTTTGCGAATTTTTAAGTGTCGACTTCACTGGCTGAAAATTGTGGCTAACGAAAACAAACACATAAAAAATTAAAAGAAAATTACATAAAATTGAAAAATAAGCTAGAAACAAAGATTAACTACAAATTAGAAAATCTAAAGAAAAATTAAAGAAATCAAAATAAATAAAATAAAAATAAAATAAATAAGAAAAATAAAAGCAAAAAGTGGGGAAATGTGCTCCAAACGATTCACCGAGCCTTTGGAGGCTTTTGGAACTTGTGGAGCTTGTAGGAATGTCGAGGTTCAGGTGCTCCAAATCCGAACCAACACCAAGACGCCATCAACATGCCATGCGAGTATGACGGTTGCCAATTTCGCCCGATGTAGTGGCAAAAATGCGGCATTAGCCACTAGCACTTGAAATATTGCATAGGCGTCTTTGATGGGATAGCCTCGACTTTAGAACAAACGCGGGTGTAAGATTGTGCTCTTGCGGTGAAGGAAGGGTGTGCCTTGGAGTCGGGGAGAAAGCGATGGGCTATTGGTGTGGCTTTGGCGGAGTGGACTTTTAAGGGCTCTTCTATTTAGCTCTTTCACTACCCTCCTCGTGACAAGGGAAGGATTTCTTCTTCTCTCCTCCATGGCCCATAGACAACACATGATTCTGGGGCATACTGCAATTCCTCGAGAGCTTCTGCTGGTTCCTCTTTCAATTCCTCCTACAGTTGAGCATGTTCACCCAAAATAGTGTCAGTCAGACCTCTTCCTCATATTCCTCCTCTTGATGTGAGATGGATTCGCTGCGGGATGTGGAGAATTTTTATCCAGACCCATCCAATTCCCTTTTCGAGGGCTCTCCACTTTATCCTGATTTCTGGTCTTTGAACATTCACGCCCTACGGTCCTCTATGAAATTATCCACTAGTTTGCCAAGTGAGTTAGCTTGTTCACTTGGGGATGAGGTTGGTAGTTCTTCTTCTTTGAGAAAGTGGGGGCATAATATGGAGAAGCGGGAGGTGCATAAGTTGAGGAGACACTATGGGCGGGTGCACTCATCCCATTTGGTCCTATAGTCCCTCATAGACCTATTTAGGTTTGGATTTCTCCCCCGAGGGTTCTTGATTACGCCATGGAAGGTTTCTATAGTCCCTCATTGACATGTATGCTCTAGGGTTTCTCTCCATTGAATACTCATTGTATTGTTCTCCCTCTCCCATTTGGTCACAATTCAAACCCACTGGACATGCAATCCTGCAGCAAAAATAGGGCAAATACCCAACGACCAAGAAACAATCCTACCTAAAAGGTTAGGGTTACTTAAAAAATATAAGCTGAGCTAAACTAAAAAGACTAACGATAAAGTATATCTGAGAAAAATTCACCGGGACTTGTGATGAGGATCACAAGTGTTCATGATCATCATTTGCACTTGACACCGTCCACGACAACGGTATCATTTTGATTAAGGTACCACGGTGGGGTGATCAGAAATCAACGAGCTTATATCCTAAATTCCTTTCTTTGCTTGTAGCAAACTCTTTGCGGTATAGTGGACTGGGTCGAACACGGGGATGGGTTTCTTCGGTACAAATTGATTTGCGGTGATTCAAAATGGTGAATTTCAGTTGGATTCCCAGGTTTGATGAAAACAGTGGATTTTGGTAAAAACAGTGGTGTATGGTGGTTTACAGGCTAAAAATAAAATGAAAAAAAAAAAAAAAAAAAAAGAACTCCTTGAAGTCTCAAGCCACTGGGTTAAGGTTTTTAGGGCAACCAACATGTCCTCAGGTCTTTTTCCTCGCGTTGGGGAGGATGACCTATAGTCATTTCCCAAACCAGGATCTTGTTTAGCACAAAACCTAAACCTAAAATTTTCCTTCTTGAAACAAGGCATTTAATGGGCATAAATGTCACGGCCGGTGAGCACACATCTCGACAAGCTCACCTACGGTAACTAATAGAAGAATGACTAACTAGATAGCAGTGGATCTAGTAGTAAGTATCCCACTTTGTACCCAAAAGCTTGCCAAATGCATGTTAATGAGGGCCGAGTTTTGAAGATTTAAGCCTATTGTGGCTTGGGAATGTAAACAACCATAAATGCTCACATGAAAAGCAAGAGAACAGATTGGTTTACCTCAAAGCGTCGCAGTGGCCTTCCCGCTTCAAGGATGGGGAGGTTTAAGCCAGCATCCTTTGATTTGTCATCATGGGTGTTTGGCGACGGAAAAATGGAAAGAAAATGAAGAAAGTGAGCGAGAGAAGAGAGCGGAAAGGTGAAAGCTTCAGTCGATTTTATTGATTGATAAGTGATCGATCTTACAGCCCTTAGTAGAACATATCTTGCTCAAGGCAAGGGAAGTACAAAAATCTGACAAAGGCATTTAAGCGTACAAGGACCCGAATGGGAAGAAATCAAAGAGGAACAAAAGGCACAAATTCAACGGGCGGGAATTCAGCGGGGGTAGGATGAGCATTGGCGAATTGTGAGCGATGCAGCGTAGGAAGCATTCTGCGATGCTCACTTTTTCTTCACTTTTTGCTCTTTTTCATAAGGATTTTGATGCTGCAGCGATGAGTTCAACTCGAATTCTTTGTGCTTGGATCGACTCAACAATTTTGTACGATTAGCTCCTGGCGCAAAATTTGCCATAAAATCTGTCATTAGAATAACGAAGGGGACCTTAATGTGTAAATGTCGGGTTAGTGCAATGATTAGTACACAAAAAGCACTCAAAAACTATAATAAATAGGGTTCAAAATAGCACTTTTTGGGCACTAATCAACGCCTCATCTCTTCCAAAGAGTTGGAAGTGGATAAAGCAAATATAGCAACAATCCAAACCCTTACCCCACCCACTACAATGCGAGGTGTTCATAGTTTCTTGGGACATGCTGGTTTCTATCGAAGATTCATCAGTGATTTCTTAAAAATCTCAAAACCGCTATGCAAATTATTGGAAAAAGATGTGATATTCAGCTTTGATGAAGTATGCATGATAGCATTTGAGGAGATAAAGAATAAACTGATCGAAGCACCCATTATTGTTGCACTAAATTGGGGTGAACCTTTTGAGATAATGTTTGATGCCAATGATTATGCAGTTGGGGCTGTTTTGGGACCAAGGCGAGAGAACATCTTCAGGCCCATATATTATGCGAGTAAAACGTTGAATGAAGCTCAAGAGAATTACACAACTATAGAAAAAGAGATGCTAGTAGTGGTGTATTCTTGTGACAAGTTCAGACTGTACATACTTGGCTCCAAGGTGACTCTTTACACGGACAATGCTACAATTTGATACCTTATGATGAAAAAGGAGGCCAAACCGAGATTAATTCACTAGGTTTTATTGCTTCAAGAATTCGATATGGAAATTAAAGATAGGAGAGGCAGTGAAAATATGGTAGCAGACCACCTATCTTGTTTGGAATCCGATAAGGGGATTGAAGACCGCACAAAGATTGAGGAATCTTTACCGGATGAACAATTGCTAGCGATGGAAGCTTATTTGCCATGGTATGCAGATTTTGTAAACTACTTGGCATGCAATGTACTACCCCTGGACTTAATTCTCAACAGAAGAAGAAATTCCTGCATGATGTCAAGCTATATAAATGGGATGACCTTTTTCTCTTTAAAAGATGCCTAAACCAAGTAATAAGAAGGTGTGTACCTCAAGAGGAACAACTAGAAATCCTATCCAAGTGCCATTCTTCCCCATATGGAGGACACTTTGGAAGCTGAAAGACAACTTAGAAAGTGCTTCAATCTGGGTTTTTTTAGCCTAGCTTGTTCAAGGGCTCTCATCAACACGTTTAGAACTGTGATAGATGTCAGAGAGTGGGTAATATTTCCATAAGAAATGAAATGCCCTTAAACAACATTCAAGAAGTAAAAAATTTTGATGTATGAGCCATTGATTTCATGGGACCGTTTCCTCCCTTATTTAGGAAATCATATATCCTTCTTGTAGTCGACTATGTGTCAAAGTGGGTGGAGACAATTGCCACAAAGAAAAATTATGCTAAAACAGTGGTATAATTCGTTCACAGAAATATCCTTACTCGGTTTGGTGCCCCCCAATGTATTCTCAGTGATGAAGGGAGCCATTTCTACAATAGAGTCTTTGCCTCTTTGTTAGGGAAGTATAATGTTCAGCATGCAAAGAGTCTCCCATATCACCCACAATCTAATGGGCAAGCAGAAATTTCAAATAGAGAAATCAAAGCAATATTGGAAAAAACGGTGAGTACATCTAGGAAGGAATGGTCGAAGAAGTTGGACGATGATCTATGGGCATATAAGACCGCCTTGAAAACTCCAATTGGCATGTCCCCTTTTAAGCGAATTTTCGGGCTTGTGCCATTTGCCATTGGAGTTAGAACACCATGCAATGTGGGTGATAAGGAATCTCAATTTCAACCTCAAAGAAGCTCGTGAGAAAAGACTCCTTTAACTGAATGAACTGGAGGAAATTCTCAATGATTAATATGAGAATGAAAATATCTATAAGGAGAAGACAAAAAGATGGCATAATGACACTTGCTAAGGAAAGAGTTCAAGGTGGGTGACAAAGTCCTAATTTTCAACTCCAGACTAAAGCTATTCCCGGGCAAGTTGAGATTAAGATGGTTCAGGCCTATCATAGTCACATGGGTAACACCATCTAGGGTAAACAAAAAATGGACAAGAGTTCAAAGTCAATGGCCAGAGGTTGAAGCACTATTTGGGTGAGCAAATTGCTAAGGAAATTAAATGAACTACATTGATAAATAATCTCGTTTCATTGAGCAACCAACAGTGAGACACAACTTCGTCTAGCTATTGACACTAAATATAACGCTTCTTGGGAGGCAATCCAAGTTTTGTAGGAGCCCCGCTTTTCCTTTTATTTTCTTACTTTATTTAATTTATTTTTAATTTAATTTGATTATGCTTTTGAGGGTTCTTGGTTTGTTTTGTTTTGTTTGATTTGTGTGTCAAGTGTTTCAGATTATGGCAAGAAAGTAAGGTCGGGTTGATATGGCAGAGCAAAATTATCGGGAGGGAACTAAAAATTTGTGAAAAACATTATGTTTTTCAAAAGAAGAGGGAGCCATGGACTTAATTTGTTGTTTAATGAATTTATTGTAATCTATGGGCAGTGTGGTTTCGAATGAAAACACTCTCGGGTTTGTCGAGGTGAACCCGTGGTAAGTTTGGCATGCCCTCAGGTTTGCTAAGACGAAGGAAAACCTTCACCCAAGTGAACATGAATCCCAATTTTGTACCATCTCGAGTTCACAAAGGCAAAGAGGCCTTCGCTGAGGTGACCCCCATCAGACTTTTAGTGTACCCTCGGCGAACCCCTCGTAACTTTTTTCACGTTCATTGCCGCTTTGAGAAGGCGGGTTAAGTCGAGCGAGGCTCGATGTTAAAGACTTTAAACCAGCAGACCTCATTTTTTTCATTTCATAGTTATTTCTCGGCTTTCCCTCTGCAAGAACTTGGTCCTTCAAGTCAGTTTTTCCATCTCTCTTCCTCCATGGCTCCGAAGAAAACCGTCCCAAAGAAGAGGAAGAGGACAAGCTCGAGTTCCCGTGCACCTCCGCCTCCTCTCAACAAACCTGAGAAGTTTATCACACGGGAGGCGGAGAAGTTGTACCGAGTCCCTTTACAACAGAACGTTCGTCGTAAAGCGTGGTATCCCGGACTCAAATGTCTATTTCAACTTCATGATTCGGAATAAGGGATGGACTACATCTTATGCGCATCCCCAACCTGGGATAGCCTTGGTTGTCAGGGAATTCCACTCCAACCTATTGTTTCGGGTTGGCTTTATAGTATACATCTGAGGCAAGTGAGTGGATTTCAATGCCATAGTGATTAACCAAGTGTAAACCTTGGTAGATGATGACAGCGATGCCTACAAGGCACTATTTCAAGACACCGATTATCAGATGATCATGAGGTTCCTCACAAGGGGTTGGGGTGTATGGAAATTCCATCCCTCAACTTCCAAGGTTACTACATTTAAGATGAAAGCCCTAAAGTTGGTCATGAAGGTTTGGTATAACTTTATCTACGCTACCGTGAAGCCAAGCCTTCACGTCTCCACTGTCACATGGGATAAAACGATCATACTCTATGCGATCATGTAAGACATCAAATTTGATGTCGACAATGTTATTGGGAGGGGGATAATAGAGTCTACTTAGGGGCGATGTACTGAGGCCCTCATATACCCCTCCCTGATTACCTAATTATGCTTGCTCGTTGAGGTCCCAATGCATGAATCAGAGGAGAAGTCCACCCACAGACTTTCAGTGCCACTCCCGAAGACCCGAGCATGGAAGTCGCCATGACGCGAGAAGATGAAATAAAGCGAGTAGAAAGAACTTCCGGAGATGACATCGAGGCTAGGAGGCACCACGAGGCCGTGGTGGATCTGCGGATGCGGGTTCGAGGGCACGAGTTCTCAGGGATGGCGGCCCCGATGACAGGATGTAGGTTGATCATGCAAAGCGCAACCTGACCTATATCGGAGAAAGGTGAAATCACCGCCTCGAAACTAAGCTTTGAGGCTCTTGGTCTTTAGAATGCTCCCCCTTCACCTTGGTGAAGGTTTTCTTTGCCTTGACGTAGGCCTTTGCTTCAGCGAAGGTTCTTCTTCGCCTTGGCAAACTCAAGGCCCTTGATTTCTTCAGTTCTTAGCTTCGCCTCGGCAAAGCTCTCTCTTCGCCTCGGTGAAGCTATTCCTCCGCCTTGGCGAAGCAGTGCCTTTGGTGCAGGTTCTACTTTCTTACTCTGTTTGTCCTCTTCTTTGCTTACTTTACTTTCAATCTCTGCAAAACTCACACATATGAGGGGTTAGTGTAATATTTACCTATAAGGATGTGAATCTAGCATTTAGGTTACATAAACACCTGAGAAACAAGCTATAAATGCTAATACGATTCACCCCTATCAGTAGTTGACGTGTAGTAGGAACACGTGTATGTCTCCATTAATGTTGATGGTTCATGAACTTCCTTTGCTCTTCATTATTGTTGATGGTTCTTGAATTAAGGTTGCTCTTCATTCCCACCTTCTGCCATCATCCTCCATTGATCTTCCTCCCTTCCCTTTCTTTTAGAGCATTCATGCAACATTTTTCCATGGGAAAAGGAACGAGAAAGATTTCACACAAATAATAATTAAAACATATCTTAGTGATTATCAACAGACAACATATACCCCCCATCATCTTCTTCTTCCTTTTCGTTAAATATTCTCTTTTTTTTTTTCTAACCCAAATTCACACTCACTATTTTCCTCATCACTTTCTGACTCCTTTTTCTTTTCTTTTTCTCTATCAAAGAGACAACGGACAACTTCCACACCCTGTTTCTATGAACATAACTGGTGGGCTCTTTTGGGAAGACTTGTAAGTGTAACATAGGGAGTCAATATTGTGTGTAAATTGAAAAATAATTTGTGAGTACCATGATCTTTAAGATCCGCTACTTAATGGGTCCGGGGCTCGTTTGGCTTGTGTTATGAAATGACTCGATTCCACTCGCCTCACCAAAACTAGGCGGACGCTTCCAAGACGGGAGAGTCTAAAGAGACCGCATGGGAAAGCAACGTCAAACTTTTCCAAGGCTTGTTTGAGGCGAGTGTCTAGATTTTAGTCCCAGTCGGCCCATTCTACGTATGGGAAGTTTGTTCTGAATAACTAGAAGCGGAAGAAAATCTTACTTAAAAGCAATATTATGACAAATTTTCAAACTACAATCCCTTACTCCTGGAGAGATAATCCATGATAAGGAAGGATAATTCATATAAGGAAAGGATATTTCCTCCCATAAATTAGGAGATGATCTACTCCCGAAGGAAGGAAAGGATTTCATCAATCGACCCTCCTATAGTAAAAGAGGATCCCCCTGTGAGGAAGGGCGAAAGTATACGACCATGTGCTCTATTCACTCTTCTGATCCTCTTGTGCTAACTTTATCATCAGAGAGGTGGCCGGCGAGCCGCCACCGTCGGGTCATTCTTGTTTTGCAGGTTCACATTATGCTGCTGATGCTTAAGGAATCCGGTCAGGGTCTCTATAACTTGACATTCAAGGAATCCGAAGATCAAAGTCCTAGAAATTGGCGTTGTCTATGGGAAGGGAATAAAAAGTCTCGTCGACGGGCTAGAAGGGCTTGGCTTTAATGATTCTCTAGCAGCCCCTCATTATCTAGAACTCTTTGACTCCTTCACATCCCAGTCTTGACGTATGATATTAAAACGATACGATGAATCGAGCACAGAAGATCGGTTCCTTCATTAGATTAAAGGAGATGGAGGAAGTAAGAGGAGAAGGTGAGACAAATGCAGGAGTTACAAGCTCGCGTTGAACGCTTGCAGCGTGAGAATGATTAGTTGCAAGCCTAGATGGAAAAAATTTGCGAACTTGCAAGAGACAACGGTTATGCAGTGCATTCATTCGCTTGCAATAAAGGGAAAGAGCCTCTTATTCCCGACGGTGACGATGCCCAAGCAGATGATGAATTGTCCTCCAGGAGGTCCCCATCGACGAGTCCCCCGCCAGGAAGGGGCCTTGGGAAGCATGGCCGTCGGCGTAAGAAGCACTCCAGCCACGCCATCGTTGATGCTTCCGTCGAAATTTGGGACGGTGACGGGAGGAGTAGGCAGGATTAGATCAAGCCCCCAAAGGTCGCCGGTGTTTCTCGTGACTGTTGAATTCATGCCCACCCTCTACCTTTTGATGCGGGTAGGCAGTATATCTGACTTGACCTTGATTAGGGGCTGAGACATGCTCTTTTTGCTTCCTAAGGCAACACATTTCTTAGTGAGGCGCCTCGGGGGTTTGTCATCTGACACTACCATGTTTGATGTTCCATGACCCTTATGATCACATGCTCCCACTACGATCGACGATGACATTGAAGGCGGTAATGACTAAGCTGTTGTGCAGTATTCCCAGCTAGTCTGGGGCCTACCTTGCTTTGGTTCCACAAGCTCCACTGAGCTAATAAACTCATTCGATGGGCTTTGGGTTGCATTCATTCTCAATATCTTTATGCGATTATGAAGAGGAACATTAGCTCTTTGCAGGACTATTCCTAAGAAGGAAGAGAGATCTATACGATACTTCACAGGAGGTTGAGCAAGTCGTCCTAACGGGTAGAGCTTATAGCATGGATGCGGAGTCCTTGAAAACTTGAGAGAAGCAGGCCATTCACTCATTTCTTCCCTCCCTTTTATACCGGCACCCTTTCAGCCATGGAAGAATTATACAAGCGAGTGAATGGGTATAGCGTTTGGAAGACAATATCCGTCTGTTAACACAAATTGTCATGATTATAAGCAAGCGGGGTAGGGAGCAACAAGTCGATTGAGAAGAGTCGTCGAGTCTGGGAAGGTCGGAGAAAAATCGAAAGTGATCCCGAGATTAGTCTCAGAAAAAAAGGGAGCCCCGGAAGTTCACCCCCCTGAACATCTCATACGAGAGGTTGCTATCCTTCCTTCACGACTTGCTAGATTTGAAGTGGCCTACACCGATCTAAATATATCCCTCTCAGAGAAACCTATCAGTGCAGTGCGATGATCATAGAGATCATGGGCCTGAAGACGACGAGTGCCAAAGCATGAAGTTCTAGTGGAAGACTAATCAAGCAGGGCACCTCAGAAGTATGTGAGGAAGTTGGCCGTGACGAAATTTGGGCCTTGTGACGGGAATTCTATTAGGTCTGGCTTGAGTCGAAAAAATCCAAACCTGACCACAAACCATATACTAGGAGGCAGTCTAATGACCCCGAGTATCAATAGAAGCTAAGGAAAAATCTTAGAGCCATAGTAAAGGCTCGATTAAATGGTATCCCGAGGAGTGGCGTGAAGAAACCAATAGATAGATAGCTTCATATCCTTTTCTCCGATAAACCCGAACAGGGTCATTGTGCCCCATTATGATGCATTGGTACTCACCTTATGTATTAGTGGTTTTGACGTGCATAAGGTCTAATAAACAAATCTATCGCGACAAACTTTTACCAGCCACCGGCTTCCCGATCGGAGATGAAGCCACCGAGAATCACGAACTCGGTGGCGAATCCTCTACGGTTTAAGCAGCCTTAACAACCCGATACTAGGAATGCTCCTGTACCAAACGGGACAGTCACGAAGCGTTTTTTGTTCTCGATCGTCGAAGGCTAAGGGCCTTCTGATGCCATGAGTATCACCGGACTGGGTGCACTCAATGAAGGTCGTCCCTTTAACATATCACCAGATGGTCAATTATTTGACCAACATGGGGCAGGTCGACCTTCTAAGCAGTCATCTAGTCGCACGGTAGTGCTATCAACTATCCATACTAGAACAAAAAGGAGAAAAGAGCTTAGGAAGTCCTCCCCTCGAAGATCACACCCCCGCGTAGCAACCACAGTTCGTCGCCCAAGTCAGGGTGGAAGAGAAGGACCCATTAGTCGTGGATCCCCTGGAGATAGTGGTGTTGGACAGGTCGGAGAAGTTCACATGCGTCAATTCTTTGCTATCTAGCGAAGAAAAAGAGCAGCTACAAAGCGTATTGTTAAGAAACATAGACGTGTTTGCCTGGAATCACTCAAATATGATCGGAATCGACCCGATGCTAGCCTCTCACAAAATGAATATTATCCCTGTGGCCAAACCAGTAAGACAAAAAATTAGGCGTTTCCACTCGGATCACCATCAGATTATTCAGGCAAATGTGGACAATCTTCTGAGAGCAGGTTTCATCAAAGATGTAAAGTACCTCGAATGGCTTGCTAATGTGGTGGTGGTTCCAAAGAAAGGCGGTAAGTGGAGAGTATCATGTGCAGACTGGGACTCAGCGAAGCATGCCCGAAAGATAGCTTCCCCCTACCGCGTATAGATTAGATTGTTGATGCCTCAACCGAGCATGAGATGCTATCATCTTTGGCTCTTATCTTGTTGGCACTTTCAAAAGACCAGACATGGCTCCTAGCCTGCTGACACTTTCAAAAGACCAAATGTGGCTCTTAGCTTGCTGGCACTCTCAAAATACCAGACGTGGCTCCTAGCCTAGCATTTTCAAAAGACAGTCGGCTCTTAGCCTGTGGCACTCTCGAAAAGACTAAACAAGGCTTTTAGCTGTTGGCATCAGAAACTAGACATGGCCTCCGGCCCTGGTGCACGACTAAGCCTTACGGTGGTCCCTTGACCTGTGGCTACAATGGGCCCAAAGATGGTGCCGTGCTTTCTAGCATAAGAATTGAACCACACTTGACTCCTAACTTAATGTTGGCATCCTAAAGCGACCATCCTAACCCAGAATTGAGGAAAGGGTTGCATAGTGAAAGGAATCAGTAAGCAAGTAAACTAAAAATTATAAAATTACTTGATGGCATCGAGATGAGAAATAAAAATAAGCAATAGTAGAAGTAGACAAAAAAGGTGTATTTCATTAAAGCGCCAATGGCGTCCAGAGAGTACACAAGTGATGGTGGCCAAACAAGGCCCATTTTCAAAAAGAAAAATTACAAAATGAGAACAGAAAAAGAAGGAATAGAGTCTACTCTGGTGCTCAATGGCAGCAGCCTCCATGGGTTCCTTGGTCGTTTCTCTCGGAGGTGCTTCAATTGATGTGGCCTCGGCAGCCGCTTGGATCGCACCCAAGGTTCAAAAAAATCTTAGGAGGCAGCAGGTCGGCGAAGTTAGGCATACCATCTAGGACCTCTAGATGGTCTCCACAGATGTTGTGTTTGAACACACAACACCCGTACCCATAGGCAAAGATCAACTCCAAAGCCTTTTGGTACTCTTCCCCCATGGACTCTTTGTCCCTGCCCTCCTGAGAATGGAGGGAGGACACCTCATCTTTGGTCGCCCCGAGCTCTAGTAGGAGATATGTCTGCTCAACCTCCAAGCGGGCGAGTCCGACCTCATATGCCTTTTCTCTCCTGCGGCCACTGGGGCCTCTTGACCTTGAGTCCTCACTGTACTTGCCTTGGCTTAAACTGCACTAGCTTCCAGCAGACTGTAGTATGATTTAGCTTCATCCCTTTCCTTCTCCATCGGGTGAATCTTCTCCCCCTATCCTGCACCTCCCATCTGATGCTTCGACCTGGACTTCGCCTTGGCCAGGGAAGCGTCCAAAGCCTAGTGCTTGGAGGCTGGCCAGGCGAGCATAGGCGCGGCTTCGGCATCATCGGTCGGGTGGAATTCCTTCTCTTGGCCCAGCCATGTTCTGAATAAGCAGTCTAGCACAGAAAAAGAAAATGTAAGAAGAAAATCCACAACAGGAATTAACAATCGAATTCAAGTCAAAAACTTACCAGCTCAACCAATTAGTGAAATTCTTGATTGCAGATGAGCATCCCATCTTCAGCTACGTGCTAGAAGGTCTCCCTATCCATGTAGCCAGGAAACGAGATGGAATATTGCTCAACACAAGCCGCCACTAGCACCCGGAGAAGAGTGGGGTAGAGGTCAAGCATGTGTATAACCAAAGACTCCCTCTTGTTGAAGGGGCTCCAATGGTCAATGATTTCTTGGGCACCCTCTGAGCTAGGAGCCATTGTGTCCATCGAATGATGGACCTCTGAGATGTAAGAGCTTAGCAACAATCGGTCGAGGGCATGCTTGGCCTCGGTAGGCACACTTGCGAGGCACGAGTGAGGCAATGGATGAGTGGCTACCTTTAATGGAGCCTCCGCCATAACTCCTTCAACACTGGGAGATCCCCTGGTTGGGATCCCATCCTCGAATGGTGTACAAGACTCTCTAGAGGCATCTTAGGGGCCACCCTCCAAAGTCAGCTGGGCATTGAAGGCTCGGTTTGCGGAGTCTACGTTAATTATGCCGGACTCTTCTAAGCCTCTTTATTTAAGCCGGACAGCTTTAGACGCTTTCCGCCAGGTACTTCAAAGCCAAGGGCAGTCTCCCCCTGAGCACTAGCCGCTCACTTGCGCATCCTCGCAGCAAACCAAAAACAAGGCCAGACATCTCAACCTCCTCCTCCTTGGCCCAGGCTAAGCCCCAACTCCCAGGTCGTCAGGTTCACGGGCCCCTCGATCCAGTCTGTAGCCTTCGCCTACTCGGTCTTTTTTTTTTTTTTTTTCTTAGCCACACAGGGGCAAGCGGAGCTTAGGATCTTAATAGACCAAAGATAGATGATACGGTCGGGATAAGGGTTTGAGCCTCGCAGAGAATAGCCTCATGGAAATGACCGGGTCCCGTGAAAAAAAAAGTGCTTGCCGACAACCTCAGTTGGGCAAGGCAGGGAAGAACATACTATGTGGGGAAAGGAACTCCAGCAGTTATTCTGTATAGAGAGGGCTCGTGATCGTGCTCCCTCTACGTGATCTCGGCTTGATTGGCAAATGTGAGAATCGACCTCACCTTCTACACCCGATTGAGTGTTGTGTCACTGCGCTTTATCTACAAATCATCAGAAGATAGGTATGTCAATACACCCCCATAACCTAGGAAATATGAGACATACCAAAACAAGAGCAGAGAGAAAAAGGCACAGGAGCGAAAGGACTAGTTCATATCAAAGGAAGCCTAGAGCCAAGGGTCTCATGGGCCCTTAACGGGGTGACCTTTTGCCTCGGAGTCTTGGGGAGTCGGGAGCCAGTTACAAATTGCAGCTAAGGACTATGGGCCGACATGGACAAGTAGCCCCGATACTAGCTTCAAAGTGTAAGTAAGAAATAAATCTCCACTGTGAGATATCAGTAGTAGAGAGTTCGGGACACTGACCATTAAAATCAACGTTCGAGATGTATGAGTGCGGGAGGTACCTAGGTGAAATCAAGGCTGGCACACCAATGATGGAACGAGAAGGCGAAGCCTAATAGAAAACTAGGCTCGTGCAAAGTACACGGAATTACCTACCTCCCTTACAGTTGAGGTAGCCACCTTCAGCGTCTCGACTAATTTCGTGGGAATTTAGCTACATAACCTCAGTTTCTCTGCAGACATGGCAGCAACTAGACTACTTGTAGTAGGCGTTTCCTGGGGAGTACCCCTCCTAACTTGATTGGTCGAAACCTCTTCGTGACCTCTTGCCATTCTACAATAAAATAAAATAAAATAAGAAGAAAGAAGGAGATTGACTTGGGGTCCATAAACAAAAATAGAAAAAAAAACCTCACAAGGAAACGAAATCTCCGCTGGAGATTTTACAACCTACCAGGGACAAAACCTAAAGAATGTAAACAAAACCCAAAAACCTTCACATAAACTAGTAAGACGCCTCAATGACAAAGGCGCTCCAGCTAATCAGCCCGAAAAAAGGTTTGAGTTACGAGCACTCACGAAAAATCCAAAGTCAAATAGCGAAGCATCAAGAGTCTGCGTGAAGCTGCTGAAAGGGGAAGTTTGCGAGAGCACAGAGGAAGGTGAAATATAGAAATAAAAAAATTCTTGAGGAAGACGTAAAAGAAACCACTCTAGAAACCACTACCTTGTTATAGGGGTAGGGTGATCATCGAGACGGATTAAATGTGTCGTCGACACGAGATGCATGATGCGTATTGGGAGGGCATGTGTATACGTGTGCCTTAAACACACATGAGCATTACCTCGAGAGAGCACTAAATGCTAATCATTTCTCAAACCTTTCAACTCTGACATCAACATTTGAAACAACAATATTTTCCCTCGGCGAAATGACACAAGAACTCCGGTAGGAGAAAAAGGGGCATTGAGTACCATGATCTTTAAGATCAAAACACTCAATGGGCGAGGAGCCGTTGGCTTGTGTTAGCAAACGACTGATTCACTTAGCCTCCGCAAACAATGGACACTTCCCATATAGGAGAGTCTAAAAAGACCACCTGAGAAAGCAAGGTTAAACTTTTCCAAGGTGTTCTTGAGGCGGTCCATCTGAGATTTCAAGTTCCCCAGCCGGCCATTCTACCCCATATGGGAAGTTTGTTAGGAATAAGCACCTAGGAGCGGAAAATCCGCAAAAGCGATATTATCAGCAAATTTTCCAGCTTACAAATCCCTTACACCTCGGAGAGATAATCCATGATAAGGGAAGGATAGTCCAATATAAGGAAAAGGAGATTTCCTCCCTTAAATTAAGGGGAGATAAAATCCTATTCCAAGAAGGAATGAGAGGATTTCATCAACTTGACCTATAAGTAAAGAGGATCCCCCACAAAGGAAAGGGGGCAAAGATACTCTAACCATATACTCTGTTCTATTCTTCCGATCCCTCTTATGCTAACTTTATCATTGGAGAGGTGGCCGGCGATCCGCCACCATTGGGTCACTTTTGTTTTGCAGGTTCACATTGCACTACTAATGCTCAAGGAATCCGACAATCAAGGTCCCTACAACTTGACATTCAAGGAATCCAATGATCAAAGTCCTAACATAATTGTCTCCGTTATGGAAAGGTTTTTGTTTCCCCATGGAATATGGTGATGATTTTGTTGGCCAATGTGGGGATTCAAGAGATTGATTATGCAACACATGTAGTCTCCTAACCTTGTAGCACTGAAGAATTAGGTTATGTATAGTTACATTTTTCAGGAAACCTTTCATGGGGATGGGTTTTAAGTATTTATAATCGAGAACTTAGATCATTATCTGGATTGTTAATTCGTGATTTAATGCATAACAACATGAAGAAGGTCAGAGAAATACAAAATAAATTCAGGTTTACAATCATTTTCAATTAGAGAGTTACAAATAAAATATTAGGATTCATTTGAATGGGTCATTTAATCATGAAGAAAAATTAAAAAAATGTAACGTCCATTAGATCTTATCAAGGTTATTGGTCTTTGACATAGCCAAATTTTAATACATTGAAATTTTAGTGTAAACTTCCATGATTGATGAACCAAAAACACAAATATTCAATGTCCTAAAATGCAGGCTTTCTAAGTTTGATCATGTTCACAAATATTGCTATATATTTGTTAATTTTGCAGTTCAACGATTCTTTACAAATTTATAATAACCTTCAATGTTACGTAAATGGTGGCAGGTATATCACAAAATTCATATTTTTTATTTCAAACACATTTTATATATCTTGCCAGGCATATCACAAATTTTATATTTCAGTAAGCTTTGAGAATGTGTTTGAGTCTTTGAGACAAATTTCTTTACTATTACGATTTTGGCCAACAATGGTTCCGGTTGGGTTGGTGGGTTTCTCCGAACAACTTGAGATTTAAGGTGAATTAATATAACAAAAAATAATTTTTTATAAATACATAGTGTATAATAAAATTATAATTTTACATCTTAAAAATATAAATAAATTGAATATTAATATATGATATCACGGACATAAATACTAGGAAAATATTAAATTAGATTTAGAAGGTGAAAACTAATTCGATTCAAATTAGGTTATTTTTTCTCTTTATTTTCTTTTCGTGAAACTTATTGAGAATTGAACTTAGAAAAGTTTATGGACACATGCATAGAGGGGAAGAATAGATTAAGCAGACCCAACTCCTGTAGCTTCCAACCAACCAGTTACGGTTTTGCTTTTTGTTGGGCCCATGCCCTCGTATGGACCTTGCACACTTTCTAAAGTGATGTGGGGTGGGGGCCCACCGTCCTCGTCAGCACATTTCCTACAGGATATCATACTCTGATATCATTTCTAATAACTCAACTCTTCACTTTCGATATTATTTAGTTCGAACGCGATTGCACGCATGGCTTACTATAATTACGCCATGGTTTTGCTTATCTTTTAAGTCAAGCCCTCAAGGAAAGGCCAAAGTAGTGTTGAGTTCAAGCCCTCCTTATATGGACCTTCACTTTTCACTCTCTGGATGATGTGGAACATCATAATCCACCCTCCTCCGAGCCCAATATCACTACTAACACATTTCTGACTAGAGATCATACTCTAATACCATGTGTAACAACCCAACTCTTCACCCGATATCGTCTGATTCAAGGTTGCAGTGACACACACACACACACGACTTACAACAAGCACGTCAGAGTTTTGTTTCTCTGTTGAGCCAAACCTTCAAGAAAAGGCCTTAATAGTGTTGAATTAAAGCCCTTCATGTATTGTGATGTCCCACATTGTTTGGAGAGTAAAAGGTGAAAGTCCATTTATGAAGGGATTAAACCCATCTCTATTGAGGCCTTTTCTTGAGAGCTTAGCTCAACAAAAGGGGCTTAGGGGTGGGTTGGTGGGAAGCCATGTGTATCATTACAACCCTTAGCCCCAGAAAATATCGGATGAAATAGGTCATTACAAGAACATCCAAGCAATTTGGAAGAAATAAATAGGAAAATAAAATCTGAGGTAACAGAGAAAATTAAGAGAAAGACTTAAGATTTTTATCATGGATCTGTTCATACTTACTTTTATTTTTTCCAGAAAAATGACAAGTTGTGAATTTTAAAATAATGGTCTATAGTATACATAGCCTCCTTGCAATGAACAAAACTAAGAAAATTTGGTATTGTTTCTATACATAAATATAAATATATAAAATTCTAATAAAGGAATTTGGAAGAACTACTTGAGTTTTGTATTGATTATAAACGAGAATTCACTCTGATTTACTACGAAATTCTGATAATCACTAATCATTAAGCAACATGAATGAAGAATAACAAGAGTGTAGTGTAGCCCCAAAAAATACCTAAAATTTTTATAATAATTTTATTATATATTACAGGTATGAATTAGGCAAACTTAGGTTTCAGGGAAAATTGATAGAATTGACAAGTTGTAAATGATAAATTTAGTGAGCAGAAAAATTTTGGCACTAGAAACAGTAGATTTCCATAAGGGTATAAAAATCAAAAGGGAGTAAGATAGGCCATAGTAGAAATAAAACAAGTTGGTGCAAAATTAAAGATGAGGGCTAGTTGCAATTTATGAAAAGTTGAAAATATAAAATGGCCAAAGCTAAAATTCATTTTGGTCTCCAATTTTGCCCTAAGAAACTTAGTGTGAGAGGAGAAGAAGGAGAGAAGCAAAGAGAGAGAAGAAGAGGAAGAAGAAGGAGAAGGAGAGGAAGATCAAAACCAAGGTATGTATTCATCTTAGGATCAAGTGTGTTTTGATTTCCTAAGGCTTTGTTTTGGAGAATGGTCCTCCTTTGTCTAGGGTTTTTGTGGAAGAGATCACACAAACCCTTAACTTGTTGAGGTGTTGTGGGTAAAACCCCAAATGTACAAGAAAGACATGAATCCTCCCTTTGAGGTTGGATTTACGGTTAATTGCAAAGTAAAGGGGTTTGGGTTAGAACAAACCCTAACAAATTTGTGTATTAGGCATGTGTATGGGTTATGACCCATATTAGAATTGTTTTTGGGAGAAAATCATGAAAGGTTTTGATGAAAGATATCCATTGAAAGGTGATTTGAGGATAATTGAGGTTAAAAGATGAATTTGAAATGATTTTTGAAGTGTATATGAGTATAGATTTGGTTTGGGATGGAAAAGTGCATGAAAGAAAATGGGAGAAAATACACATTCTAGGCACTTTTCGGAGACTGTGCATTTACAATTTGAACTTGTACCAGGTACAACCTTGTGTTTCTGGTCATTTTTGTGACTTGTACCGGTACATGTTAGACATATGGGAATTTTAACTAATTCTCTTTCAGGTTTAATGAGTTTCGTATTTTGGTATAACTTGCTCATTTCTTATCAGGTTGAGTAGTTCAAAGTGGCTACGTAAAATAGACTTCAGGAGAACAAAACTTAAAGAATAGGCATCATAAAATTATGATCCTAAAGTGGCCTAAAACTTATCAAAGTGGGGTAGTATGCTAATGATCAGTTCGGGAACTTTTGGGCATGCATTAGTCCGGTTGTTTGGACGTAACTTGAGTTCGGTGCTTTCCGGGTGGGTGATTCTAGTTGGAATAGAACCCTTAGCACCTTAGCTTTAAGGTACAATGACCTAGAGTCAAACATGAAGTTAAGACCCCGGAAAAATAGGCAATACAAACAGTCCCGGTGTAATCGGTAGAATTTATTAGTTGGCATGAAAATGCCATAACTTTAGTTCGGATAATCCGATTGGAATGATTCCAATTTATGAGTAAAGTAGACTCTTAGAGGAATAAGAATGAGACTAAGTCAAAAACGTACCGTACCTCGCCGCCTCCGCAAAGTTTCGCTTTGCCTCGGCGATATTCGTTTAGTATGATTATTTGCTAAATCACTAAGAGTGAATAAATTGTATTTGGCTAGGTGCGAAAATTGAAAGCGATAGCGACCTAAGTTGACATCGAAAAGCGGAATCGGTATTAGTGCATTTCTATACCCCCGTTATTTATTCTTTATTTGTTCTATACTTGTTCTTTATTCTAGTTTGTTCACTACACGCTCTTTATTCCCATATTCTCTCTATTTGCGAAATATGCATATATATCGAGTGGAATGATTAGTATTTGAAATGTTTGACAAATATCTACATGTATGCGTGTATTTGAGCTACAAGCGAATTCATTGCATAAAAGTAAATTGATTTGAAACGTATTATTGAATGACCAACATGACGGAATTCTGGCCCGAATTAAATCATGAAAGTGCCGTGTTGTCTAATGCGAAATCACATTCTTCTTGAATGTGGTGAGGCAGGATTCACCCAGTGAATGCATCGTGAATGTCGAATTCTATAGTCACTATGTGAGAAGCGGTAATGAATGTGAAACCACATTACTACTGAATGACAAGCGGGCGGGATTCACCAGTAGATGCATCGTGGATGTCGAATTCTATAGTTATATGTGGAATCACAAACTGAACAATGAAATGATGGTATTGAAAAGTGTATTTGTTTATGTATCTTTACATTACACTGATATTGTATATGTTGGGTTACAGGATGAATATCCAATCTGATTGGAACATAAATGCAGCGGAATTTAAAAAAAAATTTTATCCCTTAACCCACCAAAGATCACATGCGTTTCATAAAAAGCGAAGGAAGAATTCGCGAAACTTACCTCTTGTAGATCGATTCGTCAAACCTTCAAAGTTTGCGTCTTGGTTTGTTCGGATCTTCAAAGGTGCTGCCTTTCTGAAAAGCGACCACCCTCTACAAGTATCCACACACGAACAAAAATAAACGATCTTTTGAATGCTAGTTCAGTTTCGTCTTCTCAAAACGAAATTAGGGTTTTTCTTTCTCTCTGTTTTTAGGTTGGTTCACTTTGTGAAAGACAACTACACACATAAACATATATGTCTCACATATATATTTATATAGAATCTTCTAGGGTTTCAGTCAAACATGAATTTATTATATATTTAAAACACTTTTAAATAATAATAATTTAAATTCAAATCCTTATCTGATAAGGAAACTAATTAAATATTTAACCATAACCGTAACCATAACCGTTATGTAATAAACGAATTTAATGAGAAAACCTGCCGTTATGTAATAAGCGAATTTAATCTGAAAACCATAAGCATTATGTAATAAATGAATTTATTATAGAGGTGAAAAACCATAACCCGTTATTATTTGTTGTTCTTAATGTGCGACCTATAGGTTCAATTAACACATTGGCGGTGGCGAATCACATTTGATCCTATGAGTCATAAGTGGCCTCTAGCGAAGACATTATGACTACCAGGGATTAAATGAAAGCTCATGATCGAGACAACATAATATAGCTAATGACATAATCCTTTTGTCTCATGATATCTTGGCGAGAATATAAGGCATGGACAAAGTCGACCTTATATCGTTCTATCTTTGATTACTCGAAACTGATTAAGTATTTGACTAAACAAATGACATTTGATCTCCGTCAATTCATTTGAGCACGACCATGCATTTCTCGGTCTCAATTGTCGAGGACCCAGAATATCTCTCTTATAATAAGAGGGACAAATTCCATCTTAATCGCTCATATCTTTCATAATTCTTATTATGTTCAAGTATAACTGCTTATAGTCATCAGATTAAAGACAACGTTTGATTATAGTAAAAACACAATATTCCTTATGTTGAGAACTATAGCGATCTCAGGTCAAAGGATTTAATGACACAACTATTAGAGATTAACTTATGACTTTGATCATGTATTAATCTCGAGTGCAATCGATATTTGTTCTCAACAAATAGATATAAATTTGATTTGTATCTCATACACATATTTATCCGTGAATATCAATCAAACTTTATCTTAATCTTAATTCATTATTATTCCCATAACAATAACCGATTAGGGACATTTAGAATAATAATTAATAATATTATTCAAAGGACATTATATATATAATAAACATTCAAATCATCATAATAATAAATTCTCATAAATAGTCAAAATACCATGTCCATACAAATAGACTGAAATTATTTAATACTAACAATCTCCCACTTCTTGCTAGGCCCATTCATCAATGTATCTATTACCTATGAACCTAGCATGACAATCATGCTTTGTAGTAGAGGCTTAGTGATGGATTAGCAACATTATAGAATCGACAACGATTACTTTGCTTTGAACTTTTCCATTCGCGCACCCATAAATTTAAACAAAATACATATCCATTGCGATCGGAAATCTTCTTTGTCGGTTGGAAGCTTGCATACGTGTAACCATTTACAACGGATCATCTTCTGACCACCATACAGAACATATCTTTAGACCTTCTCAGATACTTAAGAATGTTCTTGACAGCTATCCAGTGACTCTCACCGGGATCTGAGTGGTATCTACTCGTTATGCTTAAAGCGCTAAGATACATCGGTCTAGTGCACAACATAGCATACATGATAGATCTTATTCTTGAAGCATAAGGAATCCTAACTCATGCTCGCCATCTTTAGTGTTAGGACAGAGATTTGCTAGGTAATGGCGTGAGACATGGGCGAGTATCCTCTCTTGGAGATCTTGCATCACCCCGAACGTTCAGTACTTTGTCTAGCTCTTAAGCACTTTGACTTAGACCAATCAGCCTCTTAGATCTATCTCTATGCGATCTTTATCAGGATATAGGCGACTTAGCTAAATTAACCATTGAAACACTTCCCAACGAGACTTATTTTCTGAGGTAGGGATGTATTTCGATAGGTAAAATGTCGCCCGACATATAAGACCCGGAAATACAGTGGCTCCCACTTAATTTTCTTATAAACACTGAGGCTCGTCTTCATTTTGACAAATCCAAAACCCTTTGATGATTCATCAAACGAAGATTCCAACTAGGCACCGCGAGCCATAAATGGATCTTTGAAGCTTGCGTGCCTACCCGAATTCTTAGGTTGTACAAAACCCTCAGGTTGTGTCATGTACACATCCTCAAGTAAGTTTCCATTAAGAAACACAGTTTTAACATCCATTTTCCAAAACTCATAATCATGATATGCAGCAATGGCAATAAGAATTCTGATAGACTTAAGCATAGTTACAGGTGAAAAAGTTTCATCATAGTCTATACATGAGTTTTGTTTGAAACCTTTCGCGACTAGCCTTGCTTTGTAAGTAATACTTTGCCATCCATGTCAGTTTTTCTTTTAAAAACCCATTGCACCGATGGTTTTGTACGCCGGGTGGGTCAATCAAAGTCCATACTTGATTATCATATGGGTGAATTTGAGACTTCATGGCCTCTAACCATTTCTCGAGTCTGTATCCGACACTTAGCCTCTTGATAGGTAGTGGGTTCATTTTGATCAACTAACAATACATCATGGTTGCTCCAGTCACAAGAAATCCATATCTCTCGGGCTCATGACGTATCCCTATCGGATCTACGTAAATTTTGTGCTATAGGAGGTGTGTATCGACAATAGTTTGACTATGAGTATCCACGGGCGGGTTAGTATTATCTTGTGGTTCTTGAACTTCTTCGAGTTGTACCTTACTCCCACTGGTTCCTTTAGAAATAAATTCCCTTTCTAGAAAGACACCATTCAGGAGCAACAAACACTTTGTTCTCTATGGGATTGTAAAAGTAATATCCATAATCTCTTTGGATACCTGAAAAAGACATTCTCCGGACACAGGCTCGACTTATTTGAAACGGCGTTTTACATGGCTTTCACAACCCCAAAATCTTAGAAAAGACAAAGCGGGCCTTTACCATTCCCATCTCATATGGTGTCTTTTCAACCGCTTTGGATGGAACTCGATTTAGTGTGAATGCAGTTGTTTCAAGTGCATAACCCCAAAAGGTAAATGGAAGATCTGTTGGACTCATCATAGATCGAACCATATCTAATAAAGTTCGATTCCTCCTCTCAGACACACCATTCCATTGTGGTGTTCCAGGGGGAGTTAATTGTGAAATGATTCCACAAGTTCTAAGATGGTCATCAAATTCTTGAGCTCGAATATTAAGCCGCCTCGATCAAATCGAAGTGCCTTGATTGTCTTGCCAAAGTTGGTTTATACTTCATTTTGAAAGATTTGAACATTTCGATGATTCGGATTTATGTCTCATCAAGTAGACATAACCTTATCTTGAAGTCATCGGTAAATGTAATGAAATGCCTTAACCTCCTCCGCGTCACGAGCTTAATGGTCCACATGCATGTATGTATGAGATCCAATATTTCATTGGCCCTTTCACTGTGTCCAGTAAAGGGATCCTTTGTCATCTTACCTAATAGACAAGATTCACATGTATCATATGATTCAAAATCAAATGAATTCAAAAATCCAACTTGATGGAGTTTTGAGATGCGTTTCTCATTTATATGGCCAAGGCGACAATGCCAAAGATAGGTTGAATTTAAATCATTGGACTTAAATTTCTTAGTAGTTATGTTATTACTTCTTTTGAGCCCACACTTGCATTTGTCTGAATGTGAAGGATCCACATCGATTATCTAATGCACAGGAACTAGGGCGTATAACATAAATACCTGAAGAACTAGTCTCACCAGTCTTCTTCTTCTTCTTTAGATCCTCTAAATACAGCTTGTAGTTTCTCTTCCAATGACCAAGTTCATTGGTTTGGGTTTGGGTTGAGAATTGGACTTTTCTTTGCCCTTGCCCTTGCCCTTGCCCTTGCCCTTGAAGCCATTTCCATTTTGAACCATCAGAACATGGCTAGGCTTGGATTTAATATTCCGCTCAGCGGTTTTAAGCATCGTATGCAGCTCAGAGATAGATTTGTCCATTTCATTCATGTTATAGTTCATGACAAACTGGCCATAAGTATCAGGAAGTAGATTCGGGATCAAATCGGTTGCGACTCTTGGCTGTTAAATCGAAGCCTATCAAGGTGCTCAATATAGCCTTTCATTTTAGAACATGAGCACGAACTGAAGTACCCTCAGCCATCTTGCAAGAATGTAGTGCCTTGGTAGTCTCATACCTTTCTTGCCTTGCTTGTTGTTGAAACATTTCCTTAAGATTGGAGATCATATCATAAGCTTCCATATTTTCGGATCATACGAGTTCGAACTCATGGTAGCTATCAAGCATGCAACATCAATAGAGTCATTATGATGCTTCTCATAAGCATTCTTTTCGACTCTAGGAACATTCTCGGTACGGTTCCGGGAGAGGTTCATCGAACTATAAAGCTTCCTTTCTTGTTTGAGAACAATTCTCAAATTTGAAAGCGATCCGAGGAAGATAGTCCCGATAAGTTTATCCTTCTCAGGGTGATCGCGGTGACATAGTAGAATTGTTGTTGTTATTGTTGGCCATACATAATGGGCCTAAAGTTGATAAGTATTTTGATTATGAAAGATTCTCACTAAATTAACAACCCTCGAGAATAATCATATTAATCTAGTGAGCTAAGATCCGTATTTTACTTAACTTTAAGTCGGCTTGGCATGACACTTAAAATTAAGTTATTTAGAATTCAGAGTAACTCTTACCAATTACATCTCATCACAACTCTTAGATATTTATGGGATTTTGACATCATATGTCAGGCATGTTTAAATCCATCTTATGCCATTAGGCAAAGCGTTTGATAACCTAATAAAGTTAAACCATTTTTTAAACATATAGGCAGCACCATTACTCATCTTGTCTCCCTAATGTAACCTAATGTACTTCTACTTTGGTAGAACCCACATTAAGGTGATAAAAGGTTTGACAAGTGTTTAAATATGGATGGCATGTTAACTTTAAATTTTATGTTAGGGATCTTGATTGATTTTGGTACCAATTAATAGATCTCATCATACATCAGTATCACATACTCATGTAACATCATACACATACATGCATATAATAAATGTGTCACGGTATGGCGCTATCTAGATTGATCTCCATAAGCCAATATGAAGATCTTGATCATGCCTAGGTAGTAATAAGTAGCTCCATGATGTCGATTTGACCATAAACTTAGCATGGGCACCTAGCTCCTCCATCATCATGGTTGGATTGCATGACTTCAAATAGTTTGCATTGTCTCTTGTTTTATTACAACAATTAAATAAATACTACTAATAGTAAAATAAACTTACAATAAAACAAAAACGGCATGCAAGAGACGTGTTTTAATAATTACAACCCTTGTAAAACAATAATAATAACTGCTCCAATCACATTGGTCAAAAGGCCATCTTATGCACCATGTGAAGCAACACAACTTATGCAAAATATATTATGTTATCATATAACATAAACAATTTGCATTAAAAGAAATAAATTATAATAGGCGTGTGTTTTAAAACCAATTAAATTCATAGGTCTTCTGTGTGTGTTTATTACGGCGGTTAAAGCTGTGGGTTGTGAGCGGGAGTCGTGAAGTGCCTCGGGATCAAGAGCGAATCTAGAAAAGGAAATTTTCTAGGGTTTTAAATTAAAAACGAATTTCCTTATCAGATAAGGAAACAAATTTATATAATTCTATATTTAAAACGCTTTTAAATAGTAACAATTTAAATTAAAATCCTTATCGAATAAGGAAAGCGAATTTATTTATATTATTATATATTTAAACTCTTTTAAATAACAATTTAAATACGAATTTCCTTATCGAGATAAGCGAATTTATATTATTATTTAAAACCCTTTGCAATTATTTCATAACCCGATAAGAAAATATAACAAATTAATTATTTGTTATAATTTAAATCAATTTAAACTTCTCAAAATTAAATTCGAATTTAGATAACAACTAATTGTTGTTTGTAAATTAAAATAATCTCATCATTTTAAATTACACATGAAATTTAATTTTAAGCACCCGGCATAAACAATCATTGATAAATCGAATTGATATATGAATCAGTCCATGTATTAATGCGATTAAGACAAAGCTTAAATCATATAACATGCTATTAAACACTTTAATGGCAATATCCCATTAAGTTCTTAATCATGTGCGAATCCTTTTTAGGTTCCCGGTTGATCAATTAATACCTTAACAAACACATTAACTATGTCGTTCGCACAAACCATAATATCACATATATTCAAAAACACAAAACATGCCAGAATCATATACATCACACATACATATGTAATTAAATATGGCATTATCGATTTTATAAATACAGTAGCTCTACGATACCCTTTGTTGGGTTCGGGATGAGATATCAATGCGGTGGACCATAATGCGGCGAATTTAAGAATTTATCCCTTAACCACTTAAAGATCACATCGTTCATAAAAAAGCGAAGAGAATAGCAAAGAACTTACCTCTTGTAGATCGATTCGTCGAACCTTCAAAGTTTAACGTCTTAGTTTGTTCGGATCTTGAGTCTTTGCAACTACAAGCGACCACCCTCTACAGTATCCACACACGAACAAATACTGAATGATATTTCTGAATGCTAGTTCAGACGTTCGTCTTCTCAAAACGAAATTAGGGTTTTTCTTTCTCTGTTTTTAGGTTGGTTCACTTTGTGAAAGACAACTACACACATAAACATATATGTCTCACATATATATTTATATAAGTCTTCTAGGGTTTCGATCCAACGTGAATTTATTTATATATTTAAAACACTTTTAAATAATTCAAATTCAAATCCTTATCTGATAAGGAAACTAATTAAAATATTTAACCATAACCAGTAACCATACTTAGATTATGTAATAAGCAATTTATTACAGAAAACCATAACAGATTATGTAATAAGCTAATTTATTCTGAGAAAACCATAAACATTATGTAATAAATGAATTATTATAGAGTGAAAAACCATAACCGTTATTATTTGTTCTTAATATTGCTATAGGTTCAATTAACATTGGCAGTAGGCCCAAATCACATTTTGATCCTACAAGTCATAAGTGACCTCCTAGCAAGACATTATGGCCTGAGTTAAATGAAAAGCTCATGATCAGAGACCTTAATATAGCTAATGACACATAATCCTTTGTCTCATGATATCTTGTGAGAATATAAGGCATGGACAAAGTCAGCCTTATATCGTTCTATCTTTGATTACTCGAAACTCAGGTGTTGACTAAACAAATGACGTTGATCTCCATCAATTCATTTACAGGCACGGCTCATCATTTCTCAGTCTCAATTGTCGGGGACCAGAGATATCTCTCTTATAATGGGGACAAATTTCATCTTAATCGCTCATGTCTCACTACATAATTCTTATTATGTTCAAGTATAACCTTTATGATCATCCGATTAAAAGACAACGTTTGATTATATCAAAACATGATATTCATATGTTGAGAACTATAAGCGATCTCGAGTCAAAGTATTTAATGACACAACTATTAGAGATTAACTTATGACTTTGATCCATGTATTAATCTCAAGACAGTGTCAATATTTGTTCTCAACAAATAGATATAAATTTGATTTATCTCATACATATTTATCCCATGAATATCAATCGAACTTTATACTAATCTTAATTCATTGTTATTCCCTTAACAATAGCAAATTAAGGACATTTAGAATAATTAATAATATTATTCAAGGACATTATATATATAATAAACATACAAATCATCATAATAATAAATTCTCATAAATAGTCAAAATACCATGTCCATCTGATAGGCTGAAACCTTATTACTAATTATAAAGGCATTATTTTGATATATGCATGAATTATATGAGAGCGAATGGAATACGAGCTTGTATAGAACCCTTAAGCATGAAAATGATTAGTGTATTGTTTTATCAATACAGTGCCGAGTGATAGACATCGAGAAGCAAGACCCAGATCGAGGCTGAGTCATAGAGAAGGAATTCTGAGGGTATGCTCTGTCGTATGCATTTACTCCATTTCTTTCAAACATTGACATTTTGTAAAACAGTTTGAACTCTGGATCCTTATTTTTGTAAAGGCATTTTGTTAAGAAATGTAAACGTATGAATCTTTTGTTAATTGTAAATGTTTATGGAAGCACTTGAAATGAAATGCTTTGTAATTTACAAAATCTAAAATGAATAAGACAAGCCAAAAATGTTTTGATAAGATAATTGAAAATGCTCGAATCATGGAGCTCATTGGGTCCATGATCGAATTAGTCGGGGTCGGATCGCGACACTTTTGAAAAACTAAAATTTAATAAAGCGATAACTAAAGAGATTTGATTAATGACTTCAAAAGAAATAAGCAGCGTCCGGGGTTTGGTCGGACTCCTGTCCGAATTGGGCGGGCTCAGGGTAAATACAATGAAGCATCGAGCTACCTAACATCCCAAAAGCAGAGGATACATCACTTCCCTTTAACCATGCAGAAAGGTCGGCGGAGGTTGTCTTCTCACATTTGGGTTAACCTTCTCGATGCTAGCAAGCTGCGTTGTCTTCTCCCACCATCATCTTGCATGTATTACAATGAATCATCAGGAGTATATCAAAATCTTGGATGAGGAATTGGACTTTATGCCTGAAATGGTGGTACAGTGCTTTATTGAAAAAACCATATTCCATATTGTGAGGTAAATTTGGCATTCCCATGCAGCTTATTTCCGGGGAGGTGGCCTCCCCAGAAGATCAAAGGAAGCTAAATTTTTAAAACTCAGAGGATTTATTTATAAGCAACAAACCATTAATCTCTCTATGTGCTTCAATTAACAGTCAAGATTCTCTCATTATGTCAATCCCTTCTCCATGACATGAAATTAAGGCTAAGATCTTAATATTTCCAACAATTTAAAATGACAACAAAAGTTACCATTTCTTTATGTCTTGTCCATTTTCTTCATGATCAGTAATACCATTGACAAGTGATGATGAACCAGAGACTGAACCACTTTCAGGAGGTCCTTGAAGAAGGTTGGAGAAACCTTGCCCAGTTGACTTCCACTGTCTTGTAGGCGGGACGTGAACTCACCAGAATGAGAGTGCGGTGGCACTTTGGGTCCGCCCGCTGTCAATCAGCCGCCCTACAGGCCCATATCTTGGCCAGCAACATGAAGCGGCCTAAGGCAACCCGGTATAATAAAACCACACGAGAACCAACCAAACGGTACATTCATCCTGATACAGGGTCGAGGAGTCCCAATAGGCCGAGTCCCATTAGCACACGAGAGGTTGTAAATAAGTATGTTAAGGAAAACTATGCATAGAATATTTATCCACGAACCTCCCAATATCCAAATCCGACAAGTCTCAAAAACATTAACCCTCAACAAAGGAGAATTGATTTATGATAAGGAAAAAGAGATTTTATCTCTAAAATCACGAGATTATCTTTCCAAAACTCAAGGAGAATTGGTCTTTGATAAGGAAAGAGAGACCTTATCACCAAAATCGTGAGATTATCTTTCCTGAAATCAAAGACAAATTTGAATATAAAAGAGGACTCCCCATGAGGGAAAGGAATGAAACCCTAACTGTCATACTTCATTTTCCTTCTTCTCTATCCTTTTGCTAACTTAAGCATCGGAGAGGCAGTCGGCACACCACCGTCGAACCCCACTTTTTTGCAAGTTTATATCACGTCGCTGATGCCCTGGAGGATAGACGAACCAGGTACCAACAATTGGCACCGTTTGTGGGAATCGAATAAAAACTCATCCAACGTCTCTGAGAGCTTAAGCTATAGAAACTACGATAGCCGCCGCCGCAGTCAGCTCAGCGATTCTCATCCCCACATCTAATTCGTCTGACATAGTTGCAATGTCAAGCAATCCGATGATTCAGTCGCCCGAAGACCAATTCTTGCATTGGCGTCAAGATATGGAGAAGAAGCAGGAGGAACAAGCAAGGTAGATGAGGGAATTGTAGGATCGCGCTAAGCACCTGCAGTGTGAAAACGATAGTCTCCGGGCCCAGGTATAGGAAAGACACAATCTTGGCAAAGGAGACGCGTAAGATAGCAGGCGAACAAAGCACCCGACCTCCCGCGACAAGGGAAAGAAGCCCATCGTCCCTGAAAATGGAAATACCCTAGTGGATGACGAGTTATCCTCATATAGCTCACCAAACCCCTCCCCGGTGAAAAGCAATAGGGCCAGATCGCACCAGAGACACTCACATCGCCTTGCGTTCAGCAACACCAACAATAGCCTACTCCAGGGCTGGGAGAAGTGGCGAGTAGAGCGAGACTGACAGCACCCGAGCGTGTACAACACTTACAATGACGTGAATTTTTGTTTACCCTCATTTTCTCCCGCATTTGGTATAGCACCAATGCCTTATTTATTGCCTGTAGCAGTGATTTGAAGTATCGATGACATGCTCTCCTCCCCCCTTAGGGCGACACATCCTCGACCATGAGCCGCCTCGCGGGTTTGTCATTCCAAATTTTACTATGTTTGACGGTTCTACTAACCCATATGATCACATGCTCCATTACAACTAGGCGATGACTTTAAATGTATCGGCTCTACTATGCAAAGTTTTATGGCTAAACTTCGTAGCCACACTAGCCTTGTTTCACGAAGCTCCTCGAAGCTAGATAAACACATTTAGTGAACTTTGGGGACCATTCATCTTGCAACATCTATACTTTCAGGTACGAGAAAGGAACATTAATTCTAACAAACTATTTTGAGACATGAAAGCGAGTCCATACAAGGGACTTCTGAAGAAGATTCCAGGCGGCCGTCTAGCAAATAGAATTTTACAACATGGATGCGGTCTTTCAGAACTTTAGGAGAAGCTTTGGGCCGTCAACCCCCTTATTTTACTCGTTATCTCTAGACCCACCAGCGACAATGGAAGAATTATACAAAAGCGGGCTGAGACAGTGTCCAATATTTGGAGGGAATGATATTGAAGCAGCAAGTCGCTGATCACAAACCAGCGGTAGAAAGATAAGCTAGTAAGGAAAAGTCGTGCAACGTCGACAAAGGTCAGAACGGAGATCGAAAGCAATCCTGAGACCAATCTAAAAAAAGAAGAGAGCCCCCGTAGTTCACCCCCTGAATATCTCCTACGAAAGGTTGTTGCCCTTCATTCGTTACCTACCAGATTTCAAATGGCATGCACTTATCCAAACAGATCCCGCTCAGAGAAACAAAACCTTGCATTGCGATTATCACAGGGACCACGGACACGAAACCGACCGGTGCTGGAGTCTAAAGTTCTTAGTAGAAAAGATTATTAAGGTGGGACACCTTAGGAGGTACCTCAAGGAAGTTGATCGGGTGGGGTGCGGGGGAGCCCATGGGAGAACTATAGCTAATCAAGCGGCTCATCAAAGCCCAGACCAACCATAAATTATATACTGGGCGGCCCGACTGATGATCAGATTCAATCCAAACGACAACAAAAGAGACTCGTCAGAGCATCTACGGTTAAGGCTAGGGTGAATGTCATTAAACCTGACGACGAGGAGAAGTTGAGCGATAGATGGCCGTATCTTTTCATCCAGTTAACCCGAATAGGGTCATTGTGCCTCACTACGATGCCCTAGTACTCATCCTCTGTATTAATGGTTTTGATGTGCATAGGGTACTGTTGGATCTAGACAATGCGACAGACTTACTACAACTACCAACCTTCACACATATGAAGCTTTCTCCTGACATGCTAAACTCAATAGCGGAATCTCTCTAGCTTGTGGGGCAAGCTATGACCATGTTGGGAGATGTCACACTCCACAGCCCAATGGGCTGTCATGAGGTTATGTTCTCAGTCGTTGAAGACTTGGGGCCTTATAATGCCATAGTGAGCGGACTGTTGCGCTCCATGAAGAGAAGCGTGTTATTGACATACCACCAAGCGGTAAGCTATTTGGCGACCATAGGAGCGATCTGACCTTTGAGCAACCAAGCTGGTTGCAATGATGTATCAATGACCCTACATGAACAGAGAGGAAAGCACAATTCTGAATAGCCTCCCTCGGACGATCTTACACATGCATAGCAATCATAGTATGCCGCCCAAATTAAGGCGAAAGAAAAGGACCCGTTGGCTATGGATCCACTAGAAGAATTAGAATTAGACGGGCTAAAGAAATTTACCTATGTCAACTCCCTTCTCTCCAATGAAGAAAGAGCATAAGTACGATGCACACTGTTGCGCAACATTGATGTGTTCGCCTAGAGACACTCTGATATGGTCGGGATAAGTCCAACAGTGGCTTCTCATAAATTGAACGTCCTCCCCGTTGTCAAGCCATTAAGGCAAAGGGTGAGGCGGTTCCACTCGGACCAACATTGGATCATTTAGAAGGAAGTTGACAATATTCTAGCAGTAGGTTTTATAAGGGAGGTAAAGTATCGGTGGGTGGCGATGTGGTGGTGGTACCGAAAAAGGGTAGCAAGTGGCGCGTATGTGTAGACTACACTGATCTCAATGAAGCATGCCCCAAAGATAGCTTCTCCTTGCCAAGAATACATCAAATTATGAATGCAACAGTTGGGCATGGCATTCTGTCGTTTCTGGACACTTTCTTCAGATACCACCAAATTCCTATGCATCCGCCTGATGTGGCGAAAACAACCTTCATCACGCCACACGGATTATACCACTACAACGTAATGCTGTTTGGTTTGAAAAACGTAGGGGCAACATACCAGAGGATGGTAACCAGGATATTTCAACCCTTAATAGGAAAACACATGGAGGTTTAGATCGATGATATGCTCATAAAATCCAAAGAGCGCCCCGATCACACGAGGCATTTACAAGAGACCTTCGAGCTATTGAGAAGATACAACATGAAACTTAACCCTTTAAAATGCGCATTCGGAGTCAACTCGGGTAAATTCTTGGGTTTTATAGTAACACAAAGGGGAATAGAGGCTAATCCCATCTAGCTCAAGGCCATAATGGATTCTCATACCCCCACTTCCAGAAAAGGGGTACAACTACTGACTAACCGCTTAGCGGCCCTAGGGCGGTTTATATCTTGCGTCGCAGATCGTTTAAAGTCGTTCTTTGCCACCCTGAATAGAGCCTAGAAGACTGGCTGGAATTAAGAATGTGACCAGGCTTTTAGAGCAATCAAGCAATATCTCACTGAACCACCCTTTCTTGTTAGCCTTGAAGCCGGGGACACACTCTATATTTACTTAGCAATCTCTAAAATCTCGGTGAGTGCAACATTGTTCAAAGAAGATGGCAAAGCGGGCCCATATTCTTTGTGAAAGTCCTTGTCAAAATTTGAAACTCTATATATACCGTCTCAGCGACGAGGCAGCACGGCACTCAGGGTGGGCTGTAGCGCATCCACAATTTCCAGCGCACCACATCATTGTACTCCACTAACCTCCACTATAAAAAGTCGCATACCGCAAGCAGTCACATCTGGAAACATGGCTCTATGGACGGTTGAGCTAAGTGAATTCGGTATTCAATATAACCCTCGTCTGGCAAAGAAGGGCCAAGTACTGGTTGACTTTTTAGCAGAGGTTCCTCAGTAGGAAATTAAGTCATACAATTTCGGCTGTTGGATCCACAGAATATGGATGGTGGCTGCGGCATACGGGAGCCGGTTGGGGGCTGGCGAAGCTGGCCGGGGAGAGTAACTATAACAAACCATCTTTTGGGATTTCCCCATTTCCATGATGAGGTCGAGTATGAGCTGATAATAAATTTGGGCTCGACCTCATGATCTCCCGTCTCATTATCATAAGAAGCTGACTCTCAATTGGTGGTGGGGCAGGTAAACGGCGAATATGAAACAAGGGACTGGCGCATGACCCGGGTGAGCTAGTCAGCATTTAAGGCTTCTTGAGTTTGGTGGATGGAGCATGTCCTAAGAAATTTTAACGAAAAGGTAGATGCTTTGGCAGCAGTAGCCGCATCCATGCCCATAAAAGAAACAGTGCTCCTCCTTGTGTACTACCAGCCAAAGTCGTCGATCACTACCAGCTGGGTGAATGAAATAGATGAAACGTGTCCTTGTTGGCTCAAATGGTCCGTATCGAGTTCAGGGAGCTGCCAGAACTGACAAAATTTGAAGCCATAAGATCCAAGTCTAAGTAGCTCTATTCTCCTTCGTTAACAATTAGTTATATGGAAGAAGCGGCTATTGGGTAGCCCGGCTAATCAAAACCTTGACCTCCCTCTGGCAATGACTAAGCTCATCGTTCCACCCGACTTCTCTGAAAATCCTGACGGGGTAAATGTCGCTCCAGCTGTGGTTCTAGGTCAGCTCCCGACAATGTAGTGGGCCCAACACCCTCCACCCCTTCGACGACTCTCCAACCATGAAGCTCGCAACCAACGAGAAAAAGGCCTATGTTACTACTACAATGAGAATACACTCCGCGGCACTGATGTGAACGACCTCAGCTCTTTACGATCATAGACCCCAGTGAGATGCCACCCAAAGACGATGAGATCAACCACCTGCCTAAAACCGAAGCCAAATTGATACCTGAAATCTCTTTGCACGCCATTGTAGGCACTGACCATCCACAGACATTACGGGTTATCGGTATCTTTGCAAGCTCACGAAATTACTTGAGTCTTGTGTGTGATAGCATAGCTTCATTGACCAGACCTTAGCTATGAAACTTGGCCTCAAGGTCTCAGCGAGAAAATACGGTGAGTGGTGGCTATGAAAGAAAGTGAATGTAGGGGTTATGTAAGAGTTGGCTATTGGCATTCAAAGGGTGTCCAATTGTTTCCAACTTCTACGTTTTTCCAGTGGCAACGTGCCCCATGGTTCTTGGAATCTAATGGCTTGCTACGTTGGAACCGATAGAAACGGATTACGCATAACTCACGATGACATTCAAACTACACAACCAATTCCACACTTTCAAAGGCATGAGAAACCATGGACTTGGAGTCCTCACAGATAAGGAAAGCTCATAGGGCCCGAGAAGGTTATGGAGCAAGTGTTTTTATTCAAATATTCTCCGTCGAATCCTCCTCCCGCTCCTCCACACCCTTATCCTCGATTTAAATCGACTCTTATCGATTTTCTCTAGTCTTTCAGCCCCAAACAGATACGCCACCAAGAGACCTGTGACCATAGGATTCCACTACTATAAGCCACCTCACCCGTGCGTGAGACCTGCCCAGCTACCCTCACTATCAAA
Source organism: Tetrastigma voinierianum (assembly GCA_016808115.1). Classification (NCBI taxonomy): domain Eukaryota; kingdom Viridiplantae; phylum Streptophyta; class Magnoliopsida; order Vitales; family Vitaceae; genus Tetrastigma; species Tetrastigma voinierianum. The sequence continues at coordinate 355,435 of JAEQBH010003252.1, forward strand.
AATCTGAGATAGAGAAAATTGTATGAGAGATGCTTCAAGCAAATCCAGTACGACCTAGCAACAACCCATTCTCATCTCCAGTTCTCCTAGTTTGAAAACCAAGTGGAGAGTGGAAATTTTGTATTGATTATAGAGCGCTCAATACCATGACCATTAAAGAAAAATATCCAATCCCAATTATTGACGAGCTCTGGATAGCAAGACTCGGTGCCCATTATTTTTTGAAACTCTATATTCGATGAGGCTACCATCAAATCCGAGTTCAAGAGGAAGATATTCTGAAGACAGCATTCCGGACCCATGAAGGACACTACAAATTTGTTGCCATGTCGTTTGGCCTCACCAACGCTCCGGCAACGTTCCAGAGCTTGATGAACGACATCTTCAAACCTCATTTACGTAAGTTTGCTCTAGTATTCTTCAATGATATATTAATATTTTCCAAATCATGGGATGAACATCTCTCACATCTCCAAATAGTCCTCACCATCCTGGTCGCCGACCACCTGTTCGCCAAGGAAGCTAAATGTCGCTTTTGTGTCACTTCAGTGGATTATCTTGGGCACATCATCTCAGCCGATGGTGTCTCTATTGATCCTTCTAAAATTCAGGTAGTAAAAGAATGGCCCATCTCCACTACACATAGGGAGGTACGTGGATTTTTGGGGCTTGCCGCCTATTATCGCAAATTCATCCAACACTTTGGTAAGATTGCTGCTCTTCTTCATCAATTATTAACTTTAGATACTTTTGAGTGGACTGATTCTGCCCAAGACGCATTCCTCAACCTTAAGCGCGCCCTCACCACTACTCATGTCCTCAGTCTTCTTGACTTCGCCTAACCTTTTTTCGTTGAGTGCAAAGCATGCAGAATAAGAATTGGTGTCGTTTTGCAACAGCATGGTCGACCTTTGGCTTATTTTAGCCAACATCTGAAGGGGTCCTCTTTATCTCTATCCACTTATGAAAAGGAGATGTTGGTGATCTTAAAGCCCGTGCGACATTGGAGACCATATCTTCTAGGCCGCACTTTCACAGTTCGCATAGACCATAGAAGTCTCAAATATCTTATGGACCAACGAATCACCACCCCGGCACAAGCCCGTTGGCTTCCTAAGTTAATGGGCTACGACTATAAAATTGAATACAAGCCAGGACTTGCGAACCAAGCTGCAAACTCTCTTTCTAGTAAAGCAGAACTTTCCTTCCTCTCTATCTCTCACTCGCAAGCAAATTGGTAGGCCGGTTTGCAACAAAAGAGTGCCGAAGATCCTTTCTATGACTCTCTCGCTTCTTGTCCACATTTTGTTCATCGGGATGGCATCTGGTTTCTACATGGGAAGGTATACCTTAATCCTGTGTCTCCACTGATCCCTACACTTATTGCGGAATGTCATGCTACCCCACAAGGTAATCATTTTGGTTTCCACAAAACTGTAGCTCACCTTCATAGTGATTTCCATTGGCCCAAAATGCGACATATTGTTCAAGACTACATTCGTCAATGTAAGGTATGCCAACAAAACAAATCAAATAGTATGTCACCTGTGAGTCACCTACAATCCTCACCGTTTCCCACCCAAGTATGGTCGAACATTTCCATGGATTTCATTGAGGGCTTGCCTCCTTCCCACCGGCACACTACCAGTATGGTTGCGTTGACCGACTCACTAAGTATGCCCACTTCATTGGGTTGTCACACCCTTACACTACCCTCCTCATTGCCAAGACTTTTATCTCTCATATTGTGCGACTATGACATCCGCCGAGCCGATGATTGGTGGGTTTTCATTAGTTCTTTCTGGAAGGCTCATTTTTAGTTAGGTGAGTGCAAGCTCTACATGAGTTCTACTTCACCATCCTCAATCAGGTATTGCGAGTGGTTAATCGAATTCTCGAACAATATTTACGGTGCTTTGCTAGAAGTCAACCATGGAGGTGGCAGGAGTGTTGTCGTGAGCTGAATTAAGCTATAACACCTCTATTCATTCTTCCACTAAGATGTCTCTTTTCGAAGTAGTTTATGGCATGCCTTCCCTTTCTCTCCTCACTTATGTGCTAGCACAACTCAAGTTGCAATAGTGGATTCTTATTTGAAGGACCGGGATTCTATTTTGTGAGACTTACGCCACAATTTGCATCAGGCACATGGTCATATGAACAGTCATGCAGATCATCACTAACACGACGTCACATTTTCAGTTGGCGATTGGGTTTATCTCCAAATTCTAGCCTTATCGTCAATCTTTAGTGGCCTTTCGTGCTTCTCTCAAGTTATCTCCATGTTTTTATGGCCCATATCAAATTCTGGCTCGTGTCGGCCTTTGTCACCTATTGCTTGTCAGCATTGTCGCCTATCGCTTGGATTTGCCAGTCGGGTCTTGCATCCACAATGTCTTTCATGTTAGCTTGCTGCGGAAACACTTAGGAGCCACTCCCATTACTTCACCTGACTTGCCACCAACCGATGATTCAAGCTGTCATACCCTGACCAAAGGCCATTTGGTTGTGCATCATTCATAAAGGAAAATCATCCAACGAAGTTGTAATTAAACGAAAGGGTGCCCTTATTGAAGATGCCACGTGGGAGAACGCTTGGCAGTTTGTGTGTGCCTATCCTGATTTTTCCCTTGTGGACAAGGGATCTTTAGGGGGAGGAACTTGATGTGTGCATTGATATGGGTCATGCATGGTTCACATATGTGTGAGCACAGTGTAGAATTGAATTCGATAAGTTGTTAGTTTGTTTAGTCGGTTTTCTAAAGTTGTTTTTCGTGTTGGTTGTGGGTAAGTGGTCGGTTATCTTTCTAGTGGTCTATTATTTTTCCTAGTAAATAGTTGTAGTTGTTAGTTGTTGTGTATTGGGCTTATTTAAATAGGAAGAAGAATGAATAAGAGGGTAGATTATTTTTATACTAGAAATCTCCCTGTATTTACCTTGATCGTCAGACCTCCGAGGCATCAGCGGCGCAATGTGAACCTACAAAAAGGGTGATCCGGCGATAGTGGGTCGGCCACCTCTTCGATGATTAAGTCAGCAAAAATATGGAGAGGAAGAAGAAGGGAGTTAGCATAGTTGGAGTTCCATACCTTTCCCACATGAGGAGTCTTCCCTTTATACTTGAATTTCTCCTTGATTATGGGAAAAATAATCTCGTAATTTCGGTGATGAGATATTTCTTTCCTTATTAAGGCCTAATTATCCATTGTTATGGATTTATGTTTTTGAGATATATCATATTTGGATACTGGGAGATCCGTGGATAAATTTTTTTTTTTATTATCCACAACAAACTTCCCATATGCAGTAGGATGGTCAGCTGGGGGACTTAGGATCCCATACAGGATTTAAAACTCTCCAGTCTGGTTAGTTTTCGCATGGTTTTAATACGACAGGCCGGCTTGGGCATCTCATGATGGGGCTAGGTGGTGGGCACAATGCAGTGTGGGCCTGTTAGTGTGGGCCTAGACGGGGCCATGGTACTCATGATGCCCCAGTTTTTCTTTATTTGGAGGATTATGCCCATGAGTCGGGAGAAAATCGTGTTTCGAGTCCATAAATATGGAGAATTGTAGGTTATTAATGTGCATATGTTCCAATGTGCGTGATAATCCGAAGATACATTCAATGAGCTTTCTGAAGCCCCTCCCCTATATATATTAGGGTGAATCTCCGAAGTCCATTAAGTTGCCAACAGATTCCTCTTTCCGTCGCAAAAGGCTTTTCCCCCATTGTGATTTCTTTCCTCACCTGCATCCATGGGTCGGTGAAGGTGAAGAAGTTATGAAGGTAGGCTTTCAGAAATCTCTGAAGCTATTTGTCGCTAATAGATATTGTGTGTTTGAAGACGACATCTGTGTTGACCTATCAAGTGTCCTAGATAGGAAGCCTAATTATGCCGACGTCCCTCTTTCAGATCTCTTTGTTATGCCTTACGTAGATCGACCAGAAGTCCTGGATGGGGGGCTTGATTATGCCACTGCCCTTATTTTGGAGTTCTTTGTTAGGGCTAGGTGCCCCCCTGTCTTGGCACCCTCTAGAGTTCCAACGGTCAAGGTGTATGGCTAAGAGAAGGAGAGTCTTCAAGCAAAATGTTTCAAACTCTTCTTTTTCTTCGACTTTTTCCTTTTTTTTTTTTTTTTTTGTTAATCTGTCTGGTATGGTTACTTGGACGTATTTTTAATAGGTCTATCATGGTTGTTTGGGCGTTTTTGTTTTGTGTAACCACTGATGCCTATTGGTGCATTTTAATAAGATTTGGTTTTTGGCATACTTGGGCACCGAACTTTCTATCTTTCATTCTTTTTATGAATGCCAACTAGGGGAGTAGTTGTCTTGAAGATGGCTTCTGAGAAGCCTTTACTGGTTGTGAATGTGTTTTCGGATTTTTAGACTTGGACTGCTCTTTGGGTTTCGCATGGCTAACGGGCCCAGGCCGTTTCAAAAGACTAATCGAGGGGACCAGCAGCCTAGCGGACCTAGGCCTAAAGAACTATGGGCTCAGTGATTAATAGTCCCAAAGGGCTGGGTGCTTATAATTAGCGAGCTCATACTTGGTTTAAATGCCATGTAATATAAAACGCATTGCGAATACCAAGTGTGGGGTTAGAGGCACGTTTCTTGATACTAAGGCTGGTTTGCTGGCACATTTAATACGCCTGTTCGTGCCTTACCCTATATAGAGATAGGGATCCAAAAGTTAATTTCTTTATCGTTACTTAGAAGCCTCTCGCCTAAAGGTATTTTGCAACCTCCAAGAAGATTTTGGCCAAGTAACTGTTGAAGGTTTTCGACCATTTTCAAACTCCTCGTGGGTTTTTCCTCTGCTTTGTTTCCGATTTTGTTTGTATTGGTTTGCTCTGATCTAAGCGAATGCGTGCTTTTGATCGCGGTGGGTTCAACTGATGAGACCATGCAGCGGTGTTTTAGGATGTACTCATTCCTGGGTGCATCCCAATAGTTTTCGAGAGGCTCCTCAGTTTGGGGTTTTGGTCCTGCTATCATTTCTTTAAGAGATCCTCGAGTGGATCCTCTTTAATTTGTTTGCTTGTAGAATGATGGGGTGGGGAGTGAGACTTCCACCGGTCGGGTTGGGCGTAAGAGGGGTCCGACCGGGTAGCCTCTGCGAAGCGACCTTATGAAGCTATGTCAGTGGAGGGCGGGGTCCTTCGCAGAGTCCTGCGTAGCTTAAGAAGTTGTCGGACGGGCCAACTTCCTCTACTATAGGACCGACGGATAGCATTATCTACTTCACCCGGGAGCAGTTCGCAGCTGGACTTTGCTTCCTCGTTTCGTCGTTGGTAAAGAAATTCCTGCACATCACCCGAGCCCCTCCTACGCTTATTCATCCAAATGTTTTTTGAATTTTAATGGGTTGTAATGTGCTTAACTTTCTCTACTAGCTGGATATTTCGTTGGTAAAGATATGTTTCGTTTATCTGTTGAAGGCTAGGGACCAGAGGCCCATTGTCTATGTCAGAACCACGGCCCGGTCTGATTTGTAACCAAGCTCCTAATTCCCCAAAACGGGGCGAATGGGGGTTGTCTGGTTAGGGGCTCGTGTCTGACGTAGAATCTTTGGGAGCTGCAGATGTGAATCAATCTCTTATGTTCCCAGGTTGGTCTTAGTTTCTGTTGCAAATCATGTTCTGCTAGATGATTCGTGTTTTGACACACATCAGTTTTCCTGATGCTATCTAGGTAAGCACAGGCGAGGCCGACTAGTCAACTGGATTGAGAAGGCTGGCCTGGAGAACATTAGATGATAACTAGAGATAAAGAGGCGGAGCGCAATCATGAGCTTTTGTTGACGGTGAGGAACTTGTGAGAGCTGGCCGCCTGCGCCTTTCCTTACATCATCCCCGTCGTTCCCCTCTCGTTGCCCGTAGAGCTCATTGAGGGAGAGCACTCCGCCGCTGGACCCCCTTTTTTGCAGGTTATCATCGCATCGCTGATGCCTCGGTTTCTTCTTTCCTACTGAAAATTCATCTTAACAAACTCACAAAAAACCAAAAAAATCATATGGGCAATCTGGGCACCATTTCTATTGCTGCACCTCGGCGGGCAGGACACAATTACAGCCTACGAAATGGAGAATAACGAGTTATGGTTAAGACACTTGCTGGGGCTGCTCGTCCAGTTTGGAGGGGCATTCTACATCTTTCTTTTGGCCTGGAAGGGGATGGCCCTTAATATCCTGGCAATCCCAATATTTGTGGCTGGACCGATCAAGTATGGGGAGAGGACTTGAGCTCCAAGGTCTGCAATCAGCAGCCATTTTAGAGATGCTATGCTCCCTCGTCCAAATCCAGGGCTAATTATGCAAAATCATGGGCGAGTATACTTCGAAAAGAGTCAGAGGATTTAATGTTCCATTCAAACCAGTTGTTGAGCCTTCTGCCAAAGTGAATTGCTTGGATCCAGATGCGTCGATTCTCCAAGTTGGTTATGCCATTTTCAACACTTTCAAGCGATTATTTGCAGATCTCATTCTGACCTTCCAAGATCACCAAAACAGTCGATCCTTTTTCCACAATACTTGGCAGAAAGCTTTTTCAGTGATTGAAATTGAGCTTGGATTCATGTATATGATGTGCTCTACACAAAGGCAAGTGTGAGTTATTGTAGATGGGGCCATCTACTCCGCTCTGTGAGTTTATCTTTTACTGTCTCTACATTCGTAGCCTTCTTGCTCATCCACAAGCATGAGCACTCCACCCTTGACCAGATCATAACATTCTTGTTGCTGGTTGGAGCCATTGTTCTAGAGATCTATGCCATTATTGTGCTACTTTCCTCGGATTGGACCATGTTGTGGTAGAGTAAGCACAAAAAGGCCTACTCTTGTTGCAGATTACCCATTTTACAACCAGCAGAAAAGTAATAGTCGAATTCCATGGTGTAATACAACCTACTAAGTCTCTTTCTCAAAGAGAAGCCCATCAAGTGTCTAGGACCACTCCAGAGATTATTGCCTTGCATTGGTGAAATGTGGGGAAAGTATCACCTTGGCCAAGATGAAGGAATTCTCCATAGATTCTTTTACCTTTATGAAATGTTGGAGGAGGATAGCTACAAGAGTTATATTACTGTTTCTACTGATTTGAAAGCATTGATCTTCCAACACCTTTCAGATAAATCAAAGAGTGTTAATAAGGAACAATCAAATCAGGCCAATGCAATTTATAAGCAATTATGTGCAGGTAGGGGTGATCTGGTACTCCAGAAAGAGAAATATAAATGTGATATTAATCTTGGCTGGAGCGTGGAGGAAGACTTTGATCGGAGCATTCTTCTCTGGCACATTGCCACTGATGTCTTGTATTATACTAAAGACCAAAATCCAAGCTCAATTGAAAGTCCAGATCGTAGAGCCACGAGCCAGTTGGTGTCAGACTACATGCTGTATCTTCTGGTCATGCGCCCTTTCATGCTCCCCGATGGAATTGGACAGATGAGATTTCAAGACAGCTGCACTGAGGCCATATGGTTTTTTGAGGACAACAAGGCCGGCATAGAAGGAAGAACCGAGGGTTGCCGAAAGTTGCTTCAGGTAAACACTGAAGTTTCACCTCTGGATGTGAAAGGCGATAAAAGCATGTCCGTGCTATTCGATGCCGTCAGGCTGGCCAAGTCTCTGAAATCCCTGAAAACAGAAGGGGAACATTGGAGTAACGGAAAGAAATGGGAGATGGTGTGTGATGTGTGGATGGAGATGCTGTGCTTTGCTGCAAGCCAATGTGGATGGAAGGAGCACGCCCAGCAGTTGAGGAGAGGAAGGGAGCTGCTCACCCATGTATGGCTTCTGATGGCCCATTTTGGTATCAGTGAACATTTCAAAATCTCACAAGGCCATGAAAGGTCTTCTGTTGTTGTGAATTAAAAGATCGGAGATGATTTATAGCTAGAACTCAGTCAGTTCCTGACTGTAGCTGTGATGACATTGCCTTTGGTCGAGAAGACCCTGTCAATCCCAATTTTTCTGAGATTAAAGTATTCTCTTACTGAAATGTCCTCATCTACAAAGACCCCACACAATGTCTGGAGGGGTTGTAGGAGAACCAATACTTAGTTGGGTCTTAAGTTTACTTCAATCGCCCTCACTGAACTTCCAGATTGAATAAGGAAGAGTGCTGATATTGGTATATCTAGTGTCTGAAAGTTCTGTAACTTGCTTATGGATGATGGAAGCATCTCAAGGAATGTAGATCTCAAGCCAAGGTATCTTAGTTGAGTTAGTTCCCCCCGGTGCCTCAGGAAAATTAGGTCTAAATACATTTTCAAGATCGGGCACTCACAGTTATAGGAAGCAAGTGCAAGAAATACATTGCTGTATAAAGTTTCCAGCCTCTTCTCCTGGTTTGCTTTCTATTTGAGTATCAAATTGGATAACAAAGGACTGAAATGAGAATACATCTTGATTGTAATGCTTCAAAGAAGTTTAACTTGTGCTGTAACCACTATGATGTGATCAAAACTTATATCATTTCTGTCAAGGTGATCAACAAGATGGAGGATCATGTCATTGTCAATGAGAAAAGTATTCCTCCTCATTATCAATGTTTGTTCTAGGTAATTATGGTCTCTCAATACTGATGACATTAATGTTGGGAAATTTTCAAGAAGAGAGAGAAAAATGATTTTGCACTACTCACGTATCACACTTCTCCCTATTTTTATTAAATGCAAATGCCTTTAAATAGGCTACAAGTGATAAATCAAAATTAAAATAAATAAAATCCATTAATTATCCTATTCAAAACTAACTCTCCATATTTATCACATAGCTAAAAAATCTCAAACAACCTTGGACTCTCCCACTCACAATTAAATAAATAAATAAAACAAAGCATTTCCTAATTAATAGAAACTGTAAAAACCAACTTTGAATCATTCTCCAACATTCCTTGATTCAAAAGTTGCGAAATTTTTTTTTTTGTCATGGAGCACATCTCTCCATCTTTTCAAATTTGTGAAGCACTTCTCCTACTCTGATGCACGTCTCACCATCTTGTTGATGCACTCTCTCATCTTCACTTGTTATTAGAGCACTTCTCTCTAAGAATTCTTCTTGATGCACTTCTCACCCAATTAATTCGAACAAAGTTTCTTATTAAATCTTCTTCATGCTTTTTTATTAGTGATAGTGTTGGATTTGATGGAAGAAGCGGCATGTCGGCTTGTCATTTTCAATAACCTCACGGGCATCATACCTTTTGGGTACCTTTGTTTGATAGCTCATATGCTGATAATTTTCTGTTGTAAAGTAGGAGTAGGAGTAGAAAATTGTGGAATTACATCAAATCACTCAAGTACTCTCAAGACCTATGGCTCACGATACCATTGTTGGGAAATTTTCAAGAAGAGAAAAATGATTTTTTCTCACGTATCACACTTCTCTATTTTATTAAATACAATGCCTTTGATAGCTACAGATAAATCAAAATTAAAATAAATAAAATCCATTAGTGCCTCCTATTCAAAACTAACTCTCCATATTTATCACATAGCTAAAAAATCTCAAACAACCTTGGACTCTCTCCCACTCACAATTAAATAAATAAATAAAACAAGCATTTCTAGTGTGAGAAACTAGTAAAAATAACTTTGAATCATTCTCCAACAATTAAAGCCTATCAGGAATGGATTGGGTCATTCTGTCTCTATTAAAAGACTTGATGATGGGCTGGACAATCTTTCCCATTAGAAGGAAAGCAAGAAAACTGTGGAAGGCAGCTCTCTCTAGTATTTTTTAGGGGGAGTCTAAGCTTGCTATTGTATATCCTCTAGTGTTTATAGCCTTTTTGGTTGGGTGGTAGGTTTTTGTTTCACCAACCTTTTATTGCTTTGCTTGGTTCCCCTGTGTAATCTGGGGCTTGGCCCTTTTTGTTAATATATTGCTCAGTTTACTTATAAAAAAAATACTGATGACATTAAAGCATGTATGTAGATTATCATTTTATCACAATTCGATCCCAATGCCATTAATATTAAAACATTAATGAGACCACTCATAAATCAATATTTTCACATACTAATTAGACATCATAGAACACTAATCTTAGAGAAACAAAATGGCATGAAGAGCTCATGAAAAGTTATGTTCATAATAGTATATAAACACCAAGAAGCTTTCGACAAAGTAATGGGATTAAGGGTAAGAGAGGAGGGTAGCAATGTGGTTGTGAGCCACAGTTCCAATCTAGAGCTTTCCCTTCACCTCTCTTACTTCACTAACCAGCTTCATCACAAGGCCTTTTCTGTCATCAAGAACTTCTAATATCTCTCCCTTTCCATTGAAAAGAGAGATGATTGTGTATGCTTCTGCATCCCATCAACTGGCAAGATACTCCAACTATCCGGCAACTTGAGTAGATGCTTCTCAGCCATGGATTGTGAGTTAAAACCTCATGAGCTGGAGTTCTGCAACAATCCTGGCAACCCAGAATCAGCTTCTCTCTAGTTTCAGCTAACGTTGTCGGAAAACCTGGCAGGTTTTCCACAAGTTCCACATTAGTTTCTGGTTTTGGGACCTTCTAGCCCAGTATTTCATTAGCCTGTGAAATATTATACCATGCTTGTATCATAGAGCTTACTAGACAAAAACAAAAGCTTAATCTAAATTAAGGAAGCTTACACCTGCAATTAGTAGTCTCAGAGAAGAGAAGAAAGCTCTGGTCCCCAGATAACTGTACTCCATTTGGAAAAGCCAAGCCATCCAAGACAAGATGAGTTGTTCTAGTGGGAGGATCATACCTCAGAAGCCTACCAGTGGCTTCTCCTTCCAGCAATATAAAGAAATGGTTCCTGAAATAACCAGAAATGACCAAAAACTCTACTTGCCTTCAATTCAAATAGATCTCTACACTTACACTATGTTGTATCTCTTGCGAGTATCAGTGAAGAATATGGAGCCATTCTTGTGGATGTCAAGGTCATTTGCAAACAGTATAGGCTTCCCCTGAACATGAGTTACCAGAGGAGTAGCAAGGCCTCCTTCAGGTCCTACAACCAGGAAGCCGTAATAGGCATCGGCTATGTACAGATCTCCGGTCTGTTTGTGGAACCTTAGGCCAAGGGGGCGACCGCATCGTTGGTCTACTTTCCATTGCTTAGATGTTGTTGAGTCAATGCCTTTCTCACAAAGCTTGTCTGACCTTTTAAATGTCATTTTTCACCATGATTAGCTCTAAATCAAGGACAATTCAAGAGTAGCATGTGTGTACTTGTGTTTTAATTTGTATAGTTGATTACAGTAACACAGTTTTGAAGAAAAATAGGACAAGTCCTATAGGATATGATATTTTTTCTACTTTCAAGCAATTAGTAGAACTTACCAGTTAGTTTGCTGTCACCAGTGCAAATGTTTCCCACCCAACAGTATCTCCCATCCACACACACAATCCGGCCATCAGCTAATCAAGTCTCCAGGCCACGTCAAAAATGTCAAACTCCAAATATTCATGGCCAAAAACTTCATCTACAAACTCTAACTTCCCATGTCCTAGCCTGCTCCTGTTGTCTCTAGGCCAGTCCTCCATAACATGTCTATACGGCACAATATCATGCTTCACAGGCCTGAATTCATGGCTTCCTAATGGACCCATGTGAAAGGGATCCATTATAACAAAACCAACAGTAGAACAACTACAAGGAGACATGGATGCAGCAGCAAAGCTTCATCCTTGAGTGGGTTTCTCTTCTCCATTGAGTGGGAGACAGAAGAAAAAGAATGCAGGGAATGAGTATGACTTAGTGGGTTTCCACATGTTATAGGCTCCATCAAAGCATGCATTATTTGTGATAGCTTTATGGTTGGAGTAGGTTGTGTCTTGTTGCCCATGTTTCGCATTCTCTTATTTTGAAAAAAACAGAAACTTACTGTCCTTTGTTGAAGTGTATGAAGTCTCTAGCCCAAGCAGATCCTTTGTAGATGGTAACCAGTAACCAATACACTCACTACCTCACTACAACAATAATAGAAATATGAATTGAAGTTCTGTCCTTTGTTGAGAAAGTATGTGTCTTTTAGCCCAAACAGACCCTTCATAGATGGTGACGAGTAACCAATACATTACCTCTTACAACTACAAATGAAATGGACTAAAGTAGAGATATTGATCAGTAAATGATCATTTGGGGTTGTTCATTTGCATTGTGATTTCTTTCTTTCATGTGGTCCTGATTCGAAAGTCTTAAAAATCAATCAAGGTTTGGTTTGATTTTAATTATAAGGGAGTTAGGTATTTGCCTTTAATCTATCAAATTATTACATCTTGTTGTTGCTCACAAGCTCTAATCTGAGCCACCATCCCTGCATGGCCACCCATGCTCTAATCTAAGCTTAACTTTCTATAAACCTTCTTTTCTTTTTTTTTTTTCTTTAAAGAGGAATATAATTCGATCATGGAATATAATTCAAAAACCCAAAATCAAGTGGTCAAGAAGAGAGAGTAAGACATAGGCAGGAGCACTTCACAATGAGGCTCAGTAGCAGAGTATTTATACACAAAGGCAGAAAACAATAAACAGTAGACTTTGATATTGCAAGACACTTGAATACTATTGATTCCGTTACCAGAAAAAGTAGATTTTAAATGGAAACTAAGAATTTTATCTCAAGAATCCCAGACATGATAATTCATGTTCCGTGAAACTTGAGTTGTATACCCATCCATCTTTGAGATTGAAGACATGACCCAAAAAGACATTTTATTATTAATTGAGAAGAGAAGTTAGAACCTAGCACAGTGGCTATTAAGCTCTACCCACAAAGTCACAGCTTCCCCAAACAAGCTTGGCTTATTCAAACTATATGATGTAAAGAAGACCCATACAACATTACAACTAAAGAGTTCGTGCAGAGCAGGCTTCTTGAATGCATAATTATCAAAAAATAAAATTAGCATAAACAAAACAAATTCCAATAAGAAGTAAAAAAAAAAAAGGTTAATTGAAGGGCTTAGACCAGTTTTCAATGAGAAGTAACAAAACCCAAAGAGGACAAAGCTACTCTCAAACAGTAAGAGTGTGAAACCTCTTAAAAATCAATAGATAAATTTTCAAGAAATTGAATCTTTTTAGTCTAATGTTAATTCATCAGTTAAGAATACTATTTCTATTGTGTTGGGTGTCTCCTCTTCTATTGATACAAGACGATAGCTAGGGTTACCATCCTTGATTGGGAAATCAAAACGAACAATTTTTAGGTTCTTGAAGGATCAATTATGAAAGCGTCTATAGGGACGAAAGATCATATTTCTATCAAAGGCAGGAAATTCGACAAGAAATATGATATTTAGCAACATAATTATTTTGTTACAAAAGGTTTAATTTTGTTACAAAAACATTTTCGCAACGAAAATATTTTTATTTCTAGGACGTCGCCTTAGGCAAGAAACTTCACAAAATGATTAGAAACTACGATGGAATTGAATGGAGACTAGGTCTGATAGAAGTCATCTTGAGATCGCGAAGTTCCTTTCGGAATAGGAAATATAACGGATCACAGGTGAAAAGTTACTTCAAGAAGTTAGCACTAAATTTTCTACCTTGAGATAGAAGCAAGTCTATAGTGGTTGAGGCCTTACGGCTGGTAAGAGTCTTGTTGATAATATGAAAAAATTAAGTCTTGAAAATTAAGTCTTTAGAATTTTATAAGTATTAGTCTGTCTTGTAAACTTGGTTTGATAAATTCTTGACAATTGAATCTTTGAAGATAAATATATTGTTTGATAGCGCATATCTTTGAATCTTTGAAAATTATGTATTTACATATTGCACCTGTATCATTGTATTACATATTATCAAATAAATAGAGTTCCTAATAATATTTTATTTTCACTACAATTATTAATTATTATTTAAAGAAATCACTATAAATGCTCTCCATAAATAAATCATAATATCCAAAAAGACATAAATATGTTTGAAAAATAACCAATAGAATCTAAACTTTTTAAAATTATCAAACTTTTAATATAAAAACAAAATTAATGAGCAACTAGTTGATTTACTTTATTTCCTCTCTTAAATTAATCATGAAAATCTGATCAGCTTGTGCAGCTCTTCCTCCTACTTGTAGTAGACCTTTATGGATTATTTTTACAGAGGCATCCCAGAATAATCATCATACTAAATTTTCACCCTGCTCCCGAAGTGTCGCAATAGATATTTTTCGAATATAGTTATGTATAGGCTACCTTGAAAGCGATACTTGTGTTTTGCATTGCTTGAAAGGATAGATTGCCATCCTCTTTAAGATTGAAACGAGCTTTGGCTGCACTTAAAAGATCACTTTCAAATGACATTCTCAATCACGGCATGTGCATAGTTGAATGTCTCTTCTTTTGTATACGGGCGGACTACCATCGCAAAAATCATGTGCAATAAACTCATGTGCATTACGGTAAGAGCCAAACCTCGAGTATGTGGATATACGGCATCACAAAGATATTTATCTACATAAAAAATTGGTTATAAGAATTAATTACGAATTTATTAATAATAGCAGAGAAAGGGAATTATACTAACTTTGGTGGAGGTATTGGAAAATTATTTTAAGTTCACGCATATAGTCTCGATAATACTCTTACAAAAGTCAACATCTTACATGCCTTCCCATCATGTGAGCTCAAATGTAAAAATCATATTGAGTCACATATTGCTAGAACATTTTGATAACGATGCTCCTCTTCATAACTATACATAAGGGACTTGTTTGTCGGATGTTATCACGGCATGAGCAGCGTCCATCAAGTGCACCAATAGCACATTATTAATTAGAAAAAATATCAATACAACAATAATAATAACAGCAGAAAAACGACAATAATAATAAACTTATATTTATTTTTACCACAGCTAAACACTTCCCTTAGCAGTTGATGAGGATGATTTTACGCCAACCTTGATGCTTAGGGTAGGCACGATCATCTCTCTTAGAAGAGAAGCATTGCCTCTAGTACTTCATAAAAGTAATGATCAACCTATGGTTTTTGAGTTGAATGGTTGAATCTTCTTTTTTAGTAACACGATTTCTGCGTTGTGATTTAATGTCATAAGGAACATCGCCATTTTTCTTTAACTTTGATGCTTGTGTCTTGACCATGTTTATTTTTGAAATGCTCACAAATACGCAAAAAATGCTTGCTTATTCATTCTTAAGGCTAGACAATGTCTTCCGGATTACCATTTAAAATTTCTTGCATATACTACAAAACCTTTAAAATTAATCGAGTCGTATCGGTCTTCTTCCAGTAGCTTTTTTCTAATAATCTTCGACTAGAATAAATTCTTTGTGATTTTGTCTTTTTGCTTTTCGAGTTAACATCTTCTTAATATGCAACATATGCAAATATATCAATTAAAAAATAATAAAAGTAAATACAATTATAAGCAAATGAACCTTACAAAATATTGTCATGAAAGAAATAATGTCAATACAAACTAATGTGAAGACAAAGTATAAATAACCCGTAAATATCACGTAAATTGCGATTCTAAGTAAGCCCGACTACCTAAAAGAAAACTAAAGTAATCTAATTTTTTTTTGCATTCGTAGAATCAGCAGTCATTCTTATAAACTTTTGTGAAAACATCATCCACTGTTCTCTATATGCTTTGCTTTCACAAAATATCTTTAAAAGCCACAAATGATATACAATGGAGTCATCCATAGGTAATGTTGCAATCTCATTCAACTTCTTATTACGACTATATGCTGAGTCCATCGATTGCTCACAATGTATTAAGAACAACTAGCAATTTTCATCTAGATCTCCTTCATTATTTTTCTTTTAGTACTTCCTTTTGGTAGACATTTCACGATGATAGAGGGGCTTGGTGGAGATTCGAGTTACATATCGTGTATATAAGAATTCTCTGATCGGTTGAGCACTTGATGAATGTTTAGTCGGCACCATTTTTAGAGGCAACCTGGCTAGATGGACCCAGTGATTCTTGCCCGATGCATTTGTAATGCCATCAAAGTGATCTCATCTCTCATCTACGCATATTGGCCCGGTATATCGAAATTGTTTTGCGTCGGAATTTTACGTTATTCAAATCATTGTAAAGTAGTCAATAAATAGTTTAATTTATTTTCAAAATGAACTAAAAGAAAGAGCTATACCTTGATATATTCTTTCCGCTCACCACGAGTCTAGTCAAGCGTATTGATTCTTGGATTATAGCCAGACGGACTTTCCTATTAAATTTGACCACAGATGTATTGTGCTTGTTTAAATAATTCCATTGGTTTGGAGTGAACTTAATATTTTGTTATCTTCAAAAAGATTTTGAAATTTTATCCTTGATTCAATATCTTGACTCCCCCTTTTTCCCAATATGTTTTAAGTCAAGACATAAATCTAAAAAATATTTAACTAGTGTTGGATCTTCTGACCTTTAAGCGCTACGTAGTATCGAAAGGCCATTCTACATAAGATAATTTGAGACAATAAATTGTATTAAATATATAGACTTTATTTTGTATATAAATAGATTATTATATACAAGTACTACGGATTATATACTACATTCTGAAGTCCTGAGTAACATCCATGAGTAAATTCTGAGTTAGGTATTACACTCCACAAGTCACAAGTCTGAGAATCATAAGTAACTTAGGCCACTGTTAATAACTCTTTTTTTAAAACACGACTAAATAACCTTTGCTTTATTTTAATCATTCTTCAAATAAGTATCTTTTTAAAATGTGACTCTAGAAAACAAGAAAGCAAATAAATGACTCATGATGTGTCGGTGTATGTTGGCTAGTCAAGGAAATCGAAGCGAGAATCATAACTAGGCTTTTTGATATATAAGATTTCAAATATTAACGAAACACATAATATCAACAATTTCAACAATAATATTTCCTCATAAATACAAAAACATAGCAAAGTTGTAATCAAACAAAACATTATTTTGATCCCTCCTTAGTTTTATAATTCTCTGTGTGTCTGAGGAAACTTGTGAACTAAAAAAACTCTTAGTACAACTTTCCCTGTTCAGCTCAAGTTGGTGGGGCTCACCATAGAGACTTGTAGAGGGAGTGAAAAAAAGGAACAGTGGAGAGAGACGGGAGCGGAGTTTAGAGAGTGGCTTGGTTTTTGCACTTTATTTGAAATCGATCATCGTCCTCTCACCACAGCCAGTAAGAGATTTTGAGTTAGGAATATGAGATTTTTATTTTCCTCTCTCTCTCCTCTCTCTCTTTGTGTTGTTTGTTAGACAAACCCGATTGAAATTTGACTCGGTTTCATGAAAAATTGAGGTGGGAAGTGGGAGAGAAAATCTGAGTGATTATTGGAAATGGAAAGGGCCTTTTTATTGATTATGTTCTTGGGTTGTGGTGTTCTTCGATACTTCCTTTTCCATGAAGAATCCCTTTTTGGGTCTGAATTTCTTTTACTTTTGTTTTTTTTTTTTTTTCCAGCATTTTGGTGGCTTCCAAATCTTGTGAAGTCGAGTTTACGAAGAACGGTCGAGATATCTAAAAGCGGAATGATTTTTCTTGGAAATTGTGTTGGAGGACAAACCCTGGCCCGAAATTTCTTTCTATTTTTCATTTAACCAAATTTTTCTCCGAGGAAACGCAAACGGAAAAAAAAAAAAAAAAAAAAAAAAAAAAGAACAAAAGGAGTGGGGAAACGAAACCCCCAGGCGACCAGAAAACCAAATCCCCGAGCACACGAAGAATTCTCAAAAATGTTGACAAAGCATGAATTCTCAGCCAAGCCAAGATGCGAAACTCCCCTTATCCATCTTAAAAAAAAAAAACTGAGCCGGATCGAGATTAGAATCAAGGCCTGTAAAGAAATTGATGAGTGAGAAAAGCGATTAGCGTGAATGGTGTATATGTGGTAAGAGAACCGTTTCCCGATTGAGTGCTATAGCAATCTGCGATAATTTGGATTCGCGATAGGTATTTGGATTCGCAAGGCAAGTGGTAATTTGGAAGATTCAGATATATCGGCGTGACGAGGCTTGCGATGGAAAGCAAGGAAGGTGGTGAAAGGCACAAAACGGTCACTTTAAAAAAAGTTTTGTTGAGCGTGTTTTGCATTCTACGTTAAGTAGGTCTACTACTACTTATTATTTTCAATAGTTTCATTTAAAAATTTCAATCATTTGCTCCTTAAATTTGTTATCAAATATATTGAAAAATTAAAATCATTGAAAATTTTCATTTCAATGGACAGACTTTTCAATAGTTTATCAAGCGGGGCCTAAGTCTCTACAGTCCAGCGGACGGGGAGAAATTACGTAGTAGTCACTTGCACGGGAAAACACACGATGTACATCTAATAAGATTTATGTGATATTTGTTAGGCAATAAGACAATCACCCCAGTGTCTTTAATTGGTTGAGTTTGTGTGCATCCAATATTGTTTCACATAAAAAATTAAAGTTGAAATAACTATATGGTAGTAATTTGCAAGCTTGCCCATACTGATCATCAGGTAGGAATTTAAGCTTTGATCTTTTAAACTAATTTCCTGTAAGCTTATCTTTACTAACTCTTGTTGCGAGAGAGTGGGTTGTAGTCATGGTTAGACTACAATTTTTTGTCCACCTGACCTGATAAATGAGAAAAGATTCTTTGCCTTTTGAAAAATAGAAAAATGAGAATCATTTCAATTTACTACCTAAAATTGAATAATAGATTAATTGAGAAATGCCCATGATCAGAAATATAAATCCTGGCCCAATAGGCTCTCAAACTCTAAAAAGCATTGTATAAACATCAAATATAACTTTACATTAAAGTGTTTGTGTTGAGAGATGATGAAAGTGGTTGAGGAGCAGTAGTAATTGAAAAATGTAAGAAAAAAAAAAGAGAAATATTAAAAGGAAAAGAGGAAAGACGAAAGGAATTCGAGGGTAATGTTCTTAGAGGAAAGCGACTCAGTGGGGAGTTTGTATGGACTCAATCACAGTATGCAAAAATGCTTTCAGACAAATAATTAAGGCTCACGATGGAGTGGTATAAGAAGGTGGCAAAATCTTATCCAGGGGTTTTGGGGTGGCATGCCCAGCGACTTTGGAGAGAGAAGAATGGAGGGGTTGCAAAATGAGTTGGTGGATTCCGCATTCATCTCAGCCCGGTATATTTTATTACTTATTTGGCTTGTTTAATTATATTTTAATAAAAAAGCGTTGAATTATTAAAATAACTGGCCGTTTTCACTCCATTTGAGCAAAAACAACTGTTCATGAGTCTTTAAGCAATGCTGTTCGAGTTGCCGAGAAATAGCGTTGGCGCCTTTTTGTACTCCCCATTGGAGTTGCTCTTAGAATGAGACGAGGAAGGTGATGAGTGTTAAATGGATTGGGGAAAAAAAGGAAAGAAAAGTAAACGAAATGTTCAAATAATGGGGAAAGACTTGGTTTATGATGGTTGTAATTTGTTTTGCCATTGTCAGTTGAATGCAGCAGTGGAGGGGGGAACAAGGCTCACGAGGCCAGCTTTATCTTGGCAGAGTATGAAACGGCTACTGAGTTTTGTAGGGGGCTTTGTCGTTTACATCTTCTTGAAATGTCCGCAATATCATCTCTCCGATTGTCGTGTCATCCTCCTAACATGACTAAATATTTATATTCATAATTTATTAACGGTTTCCTTTCATTCATGATCATCCTCTCATCATTTTGCTTGAACATTTTGCTGTTTTCTTTCCTCCTTGGTTTTGGATTGGCAGAATCTACCGAACCCACATCTGTTTCGTTCCTTTCCCACAGAAAAATACTGCATCAGCACTCTACAAGGAAGATAGAAAGAGTGGAGGACGATGGTAGAGGGAGATGCTGCACAGAGAGTCAAGGTTGACTATGATGGACACACCAAATAGGGACAGTAGATTGGGCAAGAAGGTGGAGAGGCGCACGAGATATGGCGAAGATAGTGTTGAGGGGTGATAGAGAAACTCTATGTTGTGCGGATTCAGGAACCTGAATTTTTCGTTTAAGGGATTGAAGAAGATATGGAATGGATACAACAGGAAGTTGATGGAAGCTCGGGTAGAATATAGTTATTCCCCAGAGGAATTAATGGAGGTTGCCTATAATTTTGAAGATGATTGACGACCTTATTATACTCAGTCTGGCCTCAAAAACCCTTGGAGAATAGGAATCTTGGGGAGGTGCCTTTTGTTAATCAAAATTCATAGCAAGCTACAATCAGGATTCAAGATCCTTGCTCTTTCTCATCCCGATGCGGGTCCCATGTAGCGGCAAATGCGATAACTACATTGAAGAAATTGTTTGGTCTGAAATCTTGTCGATATACAATCCGAGTGTGGCTAACACAGTTGTTTCTCCAGTGGAAGAGAAGGTATCAGGTCTGCTATCTCAACAGGTAATTCATCCCATCACCAAGAAGGCAGCCATGCGAGTACTGGACAAACTCAGGTCTCTGAATGGTTATCTCAAAAGCTTAAGATCAGTGGGAGCCGGATGAATGCGAATGGTTTGGATGAGCTGTCCCATGTTGTCCTGTCTGCTGTGATAGCCATTGAAGACTTCATCAACAAGAAACAACAGCTCACAGAAAGAAGTTGGATGAGACCTTTCAGGGGATTTCTCTCTGCTTTTGGGAAATTGATATTTGAGGATAAGCTCGCTGTGGAGATGGACAAGATATACACTAAGATCCAAAACCTCTCCATGCACAGGCCAACATCATTCAGCGGAGAGAGTCAGAGTCCAATTAGATGCCAAAAGTCTACCGTCCCATCCCTCCCACCGCCAACAACGCATGAACTTGATCTCGCCAGCTTTGGTGATGATGTTCAAGCAATGATAACTGATTTGCTAACAGATGACAAGTTTTCGAGTGGATTACATTACA
The DNA here is from genome assembly GCA_016808115.1 of Tetrastigma voinierianum. Classification (NCBI taxonomy): domain Eukaryota; kingdom Viridiplantae; phylum Streptophyta; class Magnoliopsida; order Vitales; family Vitaceae; genus Tetrastigma; species Tetrastigma voinierianum. The sequence goes on from JAEQBH010003252.1 coordinate 376,290, forward strand.
CAGGTATGGAAGGCATAGGAAGAACAACACTAGCAAAGTTGATTTTTAACCATAAAAGCTGTTATAGACCATTCCCCTTTATCTTTGGACGTCAGATGGACGTCAATTTCATCTACGCCACAAGGATAAAATAATGGAGTACGACCTAACTCAAGTGGGATATGGTTTGAATTATAATATAGAGATGATGCAACTGTTGGAAGCTTTATTGATTGATAACAGGTCTCTCATAGTTCCGGATGATTCCCACTTCTTCCACCAGATGGTACCATTACTTCAAAGCACATTAAAAGGTAGCAGAATGGTTTTGACTACTCGTGACATGAGACTACCTCCAAATCTTAGAATGAAGAGTGATCCTCACCCTCTACGGTTACGCACAGATGAGGAGAGCTGGGCATTGTTTACCTATGCTTTGAAGGTGGGCATACCTCCAGAACTGCTAAAGCTCAAAGAAGATATTGCAAAAAGATGTGGGGGGCTACCCCTGCTGATTGTAAAATTGGCAGAACAACTTTCACACAAGGATGCAACCATTGAAGAGTGGTCCACTGTACTTCAACAGTTCAATCCTGACCAACAACAACTTTGGTCCAACACCCTCTTCAAGATCCATAAGGATTTGTCCTTGTACATGAGGAGATGTCTATTTTATTTTGCTTTATTTCCTCAGGATTTCAATATTTCAGCAGAAGATTGATATCATTGTGGGTTGCAGAGGATTTGGTACTACAGCCACAGGGCGACAATGAAACTCCAGGAAATGTTGCAGAGATGTGGTTGAATCTGTTGATAGCCAAAGGAATGGTTCAAGTGACAAAGAAGAAGCTTAACGGGAGTGTTAAAACAGTCAGCCTGCCGGATGCCTTAAGAAAGTACTGGTTATCAAAAGCTCAACAAGCCACATTTCTTAGAGTTCATACTAACACACGGTCAGAGTTGTCCCTGGGCACCAACAAGATCCGCCGTCTTGTTGATCATCTTGACAAAGAAGATATAAGCTTTGATCATATTCATGGTGATTACAACTCAACTCTTACTTCTTTGACACCTCACTATGAAGATGTTCTTTCTTTCCTATCCTTTGATACTCGGAAAGAGAACAGACCAGGAGAAGAAGTGGGGAACTTTCTTCATCGATGCATATCTAGTGGTTGCTTTCTAGTACTGCTAGTGCCTGATCTTAGTATTCAGACCTAAGTTACCTGAGGCAGTTGGTGGACTAAATCGACTATGGCACCTCGGCTTGAGATCTAGGTTCCTCAAGACAATCCCATCATCCATAAGCAAGTTGCAAAACCTTCAAACACTAGACATGAAGCATACCAGCATCAACACCCTTCTAATTCAATCTGAAGCTACAAAATTGCGCACTTGTACTTGAATGAGCTACAGAAGTAAGCTTATGCTTCAACGTGGTACCAATTTTCTTACAACCCTCCAGACATTATCTGGTTTATTTATAGATGAGGAGACTCCAATAAAAGATGGCCTGGATAGGTTACTTGATATCAAGAAATTAGGATTAACAATATCATCTAAAGAAGAGCAGCCAGTGTCATTAAGATTGCAGGAAATGGCTGATTGGGTTTTAAAACTAAACCAACTCCGTTCTTTAAGGCTCAAATCTATTGATAAAAGCAATCAGCCATGGGATCTAGAATTGAAGCCTTTAGTAGGCCATGTGGTACTTTCTTCTTGCATTTTACTTGCTGCAGGCGGTTAAGGAATCACACGCTCTGTTATTTCCGAATTCGAACGGCCTCATCGATCACCTTATCAGGGTCCTGGACTTGCAGAAGAAGATCAATGCAGTCATTGGATAAGCTCCCCAGTAGAGATATGGACATTAGCATGCCAAATCTTATTTAGGGAAAGAGCATGTTTTGTTCTTTTTTGGTGGGTTTCCTCAGCTTCGAGTTCTTAAACTATGAAAGTTAGAGCAACTGGAGAAATGGAATGTAGAGAAAGGAGCACTACAAGCTCTCCTAGATTTGGAGATCAGCCTCTGCCAAAGTCTAAAAGAGCTTCCTGTTGAATTATAACGCACAAGACTCTTTTGAAAATTGAAGTTATACCTGCACAGTAAGTTCACTACTTTAAAACTGGTTTATTACTTACTTAACATGAGATGATTGCTTAGTATAACCAACCATCTGATACAACATTGTGTGTTTCTTCTTTCTTCATTAGGCCGCTGTATTGATAAGCTGTGAGGAGTTCAGGAACTGCTATTTCTTGTTGAGGTTTGCCATTAGAGAAGATACCGGTTTGTAGATTTTTAAAACTTGTGTGTGAACTTTAGAATTAGGTCAGCATGAACTCCATGGGGTCAACTCAATGGAGTTTTGGGAATGGAAGTGGTAGAATAATGCTTTGTCATTGTATTTGGATTGGATGGAGTAATTAATTTCTTCTTTCAGTTGATGTTTGTGGAGGTGGGTATTATTCTCTTCTTGCCCAGATGAATGGTGACTTCACATGGATTAATTCTTCTGCTTTGTTGGAAGTCATGATGACATTAATATCTTAGAGTTTTGAATACGGAAATATATATATTAGGTTCTATGTTATCAAAATAATGCATGCATCCTGTTTCTCCTAAGCTCAGATCCAGTGCTCACCATCTCAAATGCTCTGTCCATTTAGTACAGATATAATCTCAACCTTACACCATGCTTTTTCTTTAAATTTAAATGAGAAGGACCACTACAGACATGGACTTGTCAAGAAGAGTCGAAACCATTGAAACAGGGATTATCGGGTGCAGCTACAAAAGTAAAACTGAAAGTGGTCATGAAAGAGTTTCTTCAATTCCAAACACGTACTCTATCTCTAATTTCACACACTGCCTTTCTAAAAGAAGAGCCTTTGTCAACCTGAACTTGTCTTGTGGCCATCCCTTCTTCTTCACTTCAGGATGAAGAAACTTCTGTCTTCTTTTTCCATAGCTGGTTCCTTTCCGACCACAAGGGAAACAGTTGTGTTGGCTATGTTTTGATGCTTATTTCTTAAATTTCTGCAAAATGGCTCTGAGCATGTGGTATTAGAACAAGAGAAGGAAGAGCAGCAGGGATCTTAAAGTTAATCTATTCCAGCTTCTTGTGGACTTGATATTGATCAAAGATATCACAAATTAACAAAATGAATCCCTCAAGAATTGAATCCTCTTCTTCGTCCTTGTCTTGCTGATTTTAACATAGGGAGATCACACTCACAGGCATTCTTCATTAATTTCTCTGTGAAGTTCAATTGCCCAGTCGAAATTCAATTATCTGAGACGAGATTTATTAAAATATTAGCATAATCAAGAGCTAAACTTGACCTTGTTTAATGATTGCCAAGCACAGCTCCAAGCTTATTACTTTAGAAGCAGTATGAGTGTAAAACTATGAGCCTATAGCTGACCAGCCAGATTGATTAATTGATCTAAAATTCAAAGCTATTTTCTGGAACTTGATCTGGAAATTATGTTCTAAATAATCTGAGAGAAAATTAAAATTTCCGTCCAAAAAGACATGTATTATCAACTGATCCACCCCAGATGACATGTCTGGCTACCCTGTATAAGCACCAAGTTGAGCAATCAGAGTAATGATTTTCTATGCAAGATGCCTATATCCATTGAGGAGAGTACATTAATCTACAAAAATAATGAAGAGTATGAAACTTCTCAATCCTCTTGATTCTGGACCAGGACAAAATCAAAATGAACCTTATAGTGGATACAAATTTTTGCTGCCTTGGCCTGCTCCAATTGTGAAACATAGATAGACAAGCAGAGCAGAGCATTATGAGTGGTAGATATATCCCAAAAGTTCAATTAGAAATACTCTCAAAAGCACTTTTAAATTTTATTAAAGAACTGTTTATACTTTAAAAATGAAATTTCAAAACACCGTTGAACATACTCTTAATTTTTATTGAGAAATACTCTTAAATTTTTATTGAGAAAAAAAAAATAATTTTCAAGCATTGTGAAATGCTGTTATCTATTTCAAAGTTACTTTCCAAGAACCCTTAGACTCTTAACCAAACATGTCCCTTGTCTTCCTTGTCGATTTTCAGTTCGTCGTCTTAGGGCATCGATGGGGCGGCAGACTCTGAAAGAAGGGGATTCGACGGCGGTGTGAGGGCCGCCTCTCCGATGCTTAAGTTAGCAAAATGATGGAGAAGATGAGGAAGAAAATCGATGCAGTTAGAATTGCTTACCTTTTCCTCGTGGGAGTTTTAACATACTTGGCAGAGATTTCTCCTTGATTTTTGGAAAGATAATCTTGTGATGTCAGCGGTAGAATCTCTCATTCCTTATCAGAAACCAATTCTCCTTTATTTTTGGAGGGATATATCACCAACCTAATGATAAAATTTGACTTTCCTTATCAAAGACCAATTCTCCCTTGTTTAGGATTATTGTTTTGAGAGGTAATGAATTAAGAGATCCGTGGATGAATATCTTGTAAGCGGTAGTACAACCGGCTAGGGGACTCGGGGATTTAGACGAGGTGCATGTTTTTCCCGTCTAAGTAAACCCCATATGGTTTTGAGGTAACAGGTTGTTTTAGGCCCTATTGGGTTTGAATTAGGCAATGGACCCGTGCGAACGTTGGGCTTATTCGATAATGGGTTTTAGGCCTAAAAGCCATGGTACTCACAATGCCCTCCTTTTTTTTTCTGTTTAGAATATCATGTTCTTTTGGGCGGGGAAAATATTTGTTTGTCAGGTCTCATTGTGTGGGAAACTAGAGGTGATTAATGTGCATACGTCCCGAGGCACATGTTACGAGAAAAATCTTGTGTTCACGATGATGCATTTAATGCCTTGAACTTACCATATATATATGATGGAGAGTTGAAATCTATAAGATTCTATGGTTATCTTTCGTTAGCTTGTATCCCCCTATTGCGGAATTCCCTCTCTAGGGCGGTGAAGGTGTAACAATGGTGGTGGAGACTTCAAAAGCCTCTACAACTGCTGCGAAACGCCTTAGTTATGCGTTTGAAGGCGACATATGTCGCCGATCCATCAGGGCAATGTAGATGGGAGCCTCTGGAACACCATTATCACCTTTTGAGGCTCTTACGTTGGGCCTTTGCGTCGATCGGCCCGAAGTCATGGATGAGAATGCGATTATGATGTTTGCCCACTTTTTTTCGGAGTTCTTCTTTGGTGTATGTGCCCCCACATCTTTGGCATCCTCACAGAGGTTGCGGCCAGTCGGTACCGAAGGGGTATGAGATATAAGAAATTTCAAGCGGGGATTAATGCATATTCTTTTTATTTGATTTTCCCTGCTTCCACTACTTCCTCTTCCTCTTCGTCTTCCTGTCATCTTCTTTTTCACTTCTTCCCGATTCTCCTTTCACATCTACCTTTTTCATCTTGGCACTTTTTTTTTATTCTCCCACTTTGGCCTTTTCTAATTCTCCTTTTACGATTGTGCGGCTGAGTACCGTGGTTGGATATTCTTGTAAGGGGATCCAGGTTATTCGGATACGTTTGTCTTAGTTTGCAATGTAGCTAACTGGCATATTTTAATAAAATTTGGTTTTTGGGCATATTGTTGCATCGAATTTTCCATTTCCCATTATGTCTTCGTGTCCGCCTGAAGCGCTGCACGAAGGGAGCTCTTGAGAAGCGGGGTGCTCGTTCTGAGGAGATGATTTATTGTATTTCCCGAGCCAGATGATAAGCTGGGCTTTGATTGATTGATAGGCTAAGCCCTTTTTGATGAACAAGCCCGAGGGCACCTTATCGGGCGACCTTAAGCCTATATGGCTCACCTTTTTATTTTTATTTTTTTATGCCCTAAAAGGCAAAGCATTGTGTAAATACAAAACATTGGGGGGGAAAAGAACACTCCTCCAGATATCGCAACTGATCCATCGATGCCATTAATGCATGTCTAAATCACCTTACTGCATATAAGAGTAGGGGGCTCGAAAATGACTTCTTCATGCAGCTGCTTTCACTTGAAAGTTCTGCCTTTCTGCTTGTGTCTCCACGAAGTTTTTATTGAAGGAGGCGATCCCCGAAAATCTGATCGTTTTTATCTCTGGTGGGTTTCATTTGATGCGCTTTCCAATTTCGTTTGTGTGTGGATTGTTTGTTTTGTTTCATTTACCGTGTCTTTCAATTGTCGGTAGATTTCGGAGATTGAACTAGGTGTGGGGTTTGGGATGCTCTAGCACAGGGAGGTTTCCCAATAGGCTTTGTACGACTTTAGGGCTTTTAGCCCTCTGATTTCTTTGGTAGGATATTGTTGGGTTGATCCCCCCTTTTCTTTCTTTGTCCCGGCCCCACTTGCGAATGGCGAGGTCGAGGAGACTTCCGCCGGTCAAGTTGGCGAGAAGAGGGCTAGCAAGAGGGAGCTACCTTCTGGCGGCCTTATCATCAAAACATGCATGGAGGAGTTGAGATCCTAACACTAAATTCTTGACATTAGTTTAATATTGTCGGACCGGTTCGGTTGCCTTGATGGTAGGAAGCGGATAAGCACTTGAGTCACACTTTCGGGGCTTGGTTGCGGACCAGCTTCCCCCGTACAATCATTGGGTGAAGCAGTTTCTACATGTCTCTAGAGCACTTCTGAATTATTAAATAGAACGTTATTGAATTTTAATGGGTTGTAGTGTGCACCGATCTTCTACTAGCGCTAGATATCTCGTTGGATTTGAGATTTGTTTGTTTATATATCTTGGCTGGGAAATTGAGGTATTTGTCGTCATAGCGCGCAATCTGCAGCCGGTTGTAGCCAAACTCTGATTCCCTAAGCGAAGCGAGGGTTTTTCTAAGACGGGCCCTTGAGACACTTGGCTCTATCGGGCTTCCCTTGATGGCAGAATCGGTCTTGAATTACCGGGTTTACCCAACTAGGTTCTTTATTCATGTTACTGGATTGGATTGTATGTCTTGACGTACCTTTGTTTTCTTGATGTCGTTTAGACAAGCGCGACCAGTCGGTTAATGGCGGCCCCGGATTGAGAAGAGAAGGTGGCAGAAGAACATCACGGTGATTGCTTGGGGCTGCGGAGGCGAGCCTGACCCGCCGACCTGGCCGACGGTGAAATTTATGAGAGTTATGTGGTAGCGCACCGCACATCATCCTGTTCCCCGCTCATTGCGCTTAGGTCATTGGGGGGAGCATTCGTTCTAGGCGATCTCTAAGGAATTCGTCGGCGGCTCCTCCAGCGGATTCCTGCTCAAGAGGACCAAGCGAGAGGCGGCCTGGACCTTAGTGAGAACTTTGCACTGTGTTATCGACCTCAAAAATCCACGGGCTACCTCTCGTCTTGCAAATAAAAGAGAGACGAGGGCGTGGCAAACAAAGATAGCCAGCGCCAGGTTATAAGATTTTTTAGATTGGACGGGAGTAGCTGATAGTGAATCCGTCAAGAAGGAATAAATGTTTAGCCTTGTTGCCGGGTTTGCTGCGCAAAGGCGTAAACGATCTGTGAGCCTAGAGGGTGTGGGCACCTCTAGTTCTGGGGAGAAGCAACCTAAGTCGTCTCCTTTAGGTGTGGGCTCGGGAAATCATGGTAGTAGTCTTAGTAGAATCCCCATGCCCTACCCCAGATGACCCCGTCGGCTGCCAGGAGATTGTTACACGAGCTAATATGCCGGGAGGGTTCTGGTACGTGACCCTCCATGTGTGTTGAAGGTTGGAATGGGTGACCCCATCGGGGTAATTCTTTACGCTCGACACCTTCGCCCAGCTAAAGTAATGGAATCAAGCCCAGAAAGTTTTGATAGGGTGATTATGAAATCGTATGTTCCACCATTGGAGGGTTCATCCACTCGGCAGATATGGCAGTGCGGATCTTGGGACGTGTTGAAAATCGTCTGTATTTAAAACCCTGTCAAAGGAATCTCCCGTTGCGCGTACACGACCTGTATCGAGTACTTTTCGGATGCACATGATACAGCCCACTCAGAGCAATATTCCATTCTGCTTCCTATTTATGTTGATAAAGAGAATATCCAGCCTGTGGCCAATGATAGGATGTTCATCCACAATCCTGACACTTCTAACGGTCGAATTTTACGGCCCGGTAAGTGTGGAGTCTAAGCATATGACTCTTGGTTTGTATAAAATCTTCTTTAACTCACGATCAATTTTAGGTTGCTGATGGCTGTCGAACATGGCTGCAGGCATCGAGTTCCGATCCGCCTAAATGGCCAGCTGCGGTTGTATGCGCAATCGGCCACTTCGCATCATCAGACCTTAATTGCTTCTTTGGCTAAGGCGAAAGCTTCGTCGGAACGTTGGGAAAAAGAGGCCCGAGATGGCGCGGTGGCATTATTCGAGGCGAAAAGGGCGCGGCTAACTTGAAGCGGGAGGCCTAGTTAGTGGCTTCTGACTGACCGGGAGATGCCGAGCCTAGGGTGAAGTCGATCGATAAGGCCCAACCCAGAACGACTACTATGTTTGCAAGCCATTCAGGATACTTTACCTCTATGATAAAACACACTCGACCCGGGTTATTACATCTGTTTGAATAATCGTGGTGTTGGGTGAAACGTCTTACCTTCTACCTAATAGGTTTTTCCATGGTAATCACGTTCAGCTTATGAGAGGCCAAGGTTGGGTTGATCTTGACCATGTCTGAGTGATGACTCGAGCCGAATAGGCTAGTTTCCCCGACAACACACGTCGTAGTTGTTCTTTTCTTCCACTGGATACTTGAGAAATGCGACATATGTGAATTTCTCGATCCCAGTCAACGCTACTACCTCGAGGATCCACAGCCTAATGGATCCTTTTCTTACCGATGGCAGGGTGGGAGGACACGTAGTTACTCTGAGAATGTGATCCACTAAGGGAAGGCGCTCTAAATCCTTTTCTTCTCTGCGCTTTTTGTTGGATAATTGGTAGCATTATCTCAAGCCTAGTAGCTGCTTAGAGAGAATCGACTGTCTTGCAGTTAAATAACTAACCATTGATGACCTTGATGGGATGACCTTCATCGAATGTGCCCGGTACTGCCCGTATGCCGTGTACGGTCGGGTCTTCGGTGAGAATAAAGCACAGTGGGACAGCCGGCCCGGCTGCTATACAAGGGAAGGGTGATATCTCTGTTACTTATGGTTGTTAATTTGATAAAGCAGGGAGAGGTCGTTATTTGAATTAAACCCCAGTGAAACTTCATCTGGTTGGCGGCGATTCTGCGAGCAATCTGTGTTGCCCGAGATACACTGACACTGTGCACATCAAAGCGAGTTATCTGAGGTGAATCTGATACATCATAATGGGGCAAATTAACCCTTTGTTAAGTTTTCTGAGGGGGAAAGGATATAGAGACCGTCTATAGGCTTAGTCTCTTCTGTAGTAAGCAGTGAATGACGTTCTACGTACTTGATATTTGCTCTCGGGAGCTTCTTTTCTTACTTTATTTGATTAGTACTTGATCATCAGGTAAGCCCACTCGGTATAATTTATATGGCAAGCAGGAGTTAGGCGGTGCGTGCTCTGGATTGTGGTTTCTTTGGCGTGAAACGAGAACCACTTCCTGGGATCGACTTCCCCTGATGTACCTTACGAGGGTGCCTTGCTTTCAATAAATCTTTCTACTAGGAACTTTTGAAGCCAGGCACTCTTGAACCCACGCCCATGATCTCTGTGGTAAACGCATCGCATGGACAGGTTTCTCTAAGAGGGGTTCGTCTGGATTGGCGCAGGCCACTTGAAATTTGGTAAGTCGCGGATGAGGGCGGCGGCCTCATCGTGATATTGAGAGAGTGAAGTTGAGGTTCCCTCCTCTTAAAGTGGTTAGTCTCGGGGTCGCTTCGGTCTTTACCGCGTCCTTGGCCAGGAGCTCAGGCGGTTTCCCTCGGTTTGCATTCGGTAGGCTTGCTTGTGATCATGATCGTTTGAGTCATTGAGTGAATATTGTCTTCCAAGGTGGAATATCTATATGCCCAACTGTACAATTCTTCCATTGTAGTTGGCGGGTCTAACGACAATGAGTGGAAGAAGGGAGTGGGCATTGTGACTCTTCTGAAGTGAGGGCTGCGTCCATCTTATAAACCTGGCTGGGCCTTTGCACCGGAGAAAATCTCCCGAATGAAGTCCGTATGGTTTCCTCGTCTTATTTTTATTAGGGTTGCAAAGAAGTAATATTCCTTTTATAGTATCTTGAAAATGAGAGTCTTGAAGATGAATTATGGTCTAGAGCTCGTAGAGCAGTCTAGCAAATTACATGCCCTTGAACTAGCACGAAAGAGCAGTAGGTGATCGTTCCGGCGTTAGAGTCATTAGCAGTTATGGCATTGAAGCATATGGTGCAAGAATTCGGAGCCGTCGAACATAGCGAGGTTGGAATCTTTGAACCCTCGTGGTGACTCGTGCCTGGGGATATGTTGCCACTAGGGAAGAAGTATGTTGATAGGACCATCGAATCGGCGTAGGCGGCATATAGAGCCGCGAACCTTGTTAAGCGGGGGCCGCCGGTTGCACGGGTATTAGGCCCGTAGGTAAAGTAAATGAGTTCCTAGGAGCTTAGTTTGGCGGATTCTGACCTCGGCACGTTGCCTAGCGAATCATACCACCATTAGAATTGCTGAATGCAGGGTGATGTGAGTGTCTCTGGCACGATCTATCTTTGTTGTTTTTGCTTTTTGCGGGAGAGGGATTTAGTGAGCTGGCAGGGGATATCGTTGTTTTCAGGGTATCTATCAGCGGTGATGGGCTAACACTTTATCTCCCATGGCCCGGCTAGATCTTTTGCTTGACCACTATCTTAGCGTCTCTCGTGAGATCACGCCTTTTCCACTTGGGCGTAGGCCGATCGTTTCACTTTGCTGCGATTGCTTGGCGCATTCTGCGATTTAACCGTTTGTCTCACTTGCTTCTCACGTATCTTTTTCCATATCTTGACGCGCGATTAAGAAATTGATCTTGCGGCCCGGATCATTTGGGTTGCTAGCCATTGTTTGTGTCGAGCCAGAATCAGCGTGGGAGAGCTGTTGGAACCTCTTGGCGGCGGAGGACTATCGGATAACTGCTCCGGGCGAAGCTCTTGCGTTGTCGATTAGACTTTTTGTTCGATTCCGCGGCTTGGCGCGATTCGCCGTGCAGGTTTGGACCACACTAGTGAATTAGGTATGTGGGGCGTATGGGTTAAGTCAAATAGCCTCTTGGAAGCTATGGATGACTTCAGTCACACCCGACGCCATTATCTAACATAAACACTCGACGATTAAAGCGATGGGTCGTACTTGTTGTCCCAGCGTCGTATAAGGAGGTCGGCCAATGACTTAAATGCACCCTGAATGTCAGAGTCGAAACACCATGCGCATATGAATACTCATGACCTTCTGCTTGGCTTACGTACACAGGTCTTAACCATGCGCTTCAAGAATAGGTAGAGTAAATAATACATCATACATATGCGTTTAAAACCAAATGCTCGGATCCCGTACGAAAGAAGAAGAAGTAGGCTGAAATGAGGTAAGTGGTTTGCTTGCTTTAGCACACATTCCTTTAAAATCCCACAAACGGAAACCATACTTATCAATCGCTGCCTACTACCCACTTTCTTGGCGAAATTGAACTCGAGACCACAAGCGGCCTGAGGTTCCTTGGGCATGAAATGGAGCACGCCGCCAATAGGTCGGGCTAAAACATGCTAAAATAGAAATTTACCCTTGAATTTCTTGCACTGACAGTTGAGCAGATTCTCAAAGTCAAACAGGGTGAACAGATTCTGAAACTTTAATCGAAAATTCCTCATCTGATAAGGAATCTAACAAAGCAAGCGATTATGATTAGAACGCTGGACAGTGAGCTCTTGAAATACGGCAAAGTATTCTAAAACGAGCAACCAGCCACCTAGTTTGGTAAAATGAAGACCATGGGATTCACTAATTTACAAGGAATGTAGCCACTAGATCCACTAGAACCCAGGCGAAAATCAGCTACCTAAATCCAGTAGACACAGCTACAAATTCAGCTACATAAAGCCTGCAGCCCACATCCATTGTTCCTAGAAAGTCATGTCGTTTCACAAAATGTCGACACAAATTTACGGGAATGAACCAAAGTAACTCATTTGTAGATGTAATACCAAAGGCTTAAGCCAATCGAGGAGACAAAGACAACCTTATAATCACACACATTCGATTAATAATTAGGAACACACTTTCATCATATTAAATACACAGCTGGCTGCTGTTCGAGAAAGCGAACACTTCCGTAATGAAGCCATTGAAATTAGGTTTCCTGCCGATTAAATAGAGTTTGAGAGAAGTTCTCAAAATTTTTTCAGAGCCTTCCTCTGAGTCAGAATCCAAAATACAAAACGGGGTTCAATTCCAACTCCGAATGGTGAAATTCAAGCAGGCAAAGCAAAAGTACCCCAATTGCTATTTGGGAAGCCCAGAACCTAATGAAATTTGTGATTTGGTGGGTTTCCCAATCAGTTCGATTGGATGAGGAAAAACCTCAAATTTGGTCAGAAAATTCCTTAAAGAATAAGGAAACTAAAACAAAGGTGCATTATTCTCGGCTCGGATGAATGAGAACCCGAATGAAATAAGCGGATTGTGTTTTCCTAAGCAGGGGCTACTTAATAGAAACTGTGAGCAAACCCATGTATGAGCATGAAAATCGGTACAAATGGTTGAGGAAAATCCTCAAATTTGGTTAGAATATTCCTTAAAGAATAAGGAAACTAACAGAACAAATGGTGTGTGATTCTCAGCTCGGATGGTGAGGAGAACCAATCAGAAATAAAACCATTGTGTTTTCTAAAAAACTTGGGGGCTGCATAGGCTGTTGAGCAGAATTCCCACGTATGAGCGTGAAAACGTGGTACCACATTCAATTCAAGGAATGACACCCATGGAGTCCCCATAGTCATTGTTATCAGAATTGTAGACCTTGAAGGTCTCATGAGATAATCAAAATGAAATATGCACAGAAGGCCAATGAGTCTTCCTACCAAACTTAAAACTTGGCCCCATGGACCATTGCCTTACCCAACAAATTGTGCTTGGGCCAGCCAAGCAAAAAGATATATTTTATTCAAGGACTAAAGCAAAGGGAAGAAGATATGAAATAGAGTGGAGCAAAGTGCAGTTCTTGCCTCTTCCCGCAAGTAGAAAATCGAGGTAAGCATCCGAAAAAAATCAAAAAATGTGCATCTGAGCTCAGAAAAAGTGTCGAAGGTCCTTACTCAGTCTTTCTCTCATTTTATCACGATTCCCACCTCGGCCTGCGAAGGTGACTGGTGTTTTCCACTTGAGCTCTGGAAAGAGCTCCGTTGTATGAAACCACACTCACACGATAACTCCTCCTGATTCCCATGTGAGGTGACTCTCTACTTAAGTTTCATCTTGCTTCACACCAATATCCACATGGATTCAAGGTGGCTGCATGTAACTCAAGCCAAAGCCCCAATGGACATTAGTACCGAAGACCAATATGGAGCATATGGGCACGGCCGCATATGGGATTTAGGCTCGAATCAAAATGGTATTTACCTGTTTTTGCTCTGACAAAACTGGTTCAGAAGCCGGATACTAACCCGGTCCCGGCCAGGTTGAGAAAATTATGAAATTTTAATGAAATGTTCCACTGAACAATGAGGAGACAACAAAAAAACTGCGCATGATTAGGAGTGACAAGGGACATATGATCAAAGCAATTACTGCGCGAAAATCGCAACGATTAATGAACCAATTGATCAAGCGGTTGAAAAAAATTATGGTACAACATACAAAACTCCTTGGTGAATAAGGAATCCAAGCCCAAAAAAAGCGGCGCATGATTACGAGTTCGGACAAGGGAAGTAGGATTGAAACAAGCTCAAGTGTTCGAATTTGACATACTCGATAAACTCAGATTGAATCTTAAAAACCTTAGGGGCCCGCTTGCTATGGCACGATGCCAAGCAAAAAAATTGCCGGGATGACACTCACAGAAGTGAGCCCATATCGCTACTCGATGGACCACATACAAAGCCAGCAGAGGCTCAGGCCCGACTAAGTTAAATGGAGCCTTAACGATGCCATATGAAACGAAATAGGTGAGTGACACCCATAGGATAAAATATAAAAGTTTTGAGGACAAAATTGGGGATACAAATATGCCCGTCTTATTGTGAAATTGAATGAGCAGTGTGAATTGTGAGTGGGAAGTGCAAGTGATGTAAGAGTGAAATGAACTCTAGTGAAGAAGCCAAATGACCAACAATTTTGTCCCCTTACCCGATCTGCAGAAGGCTAAGCGAACAGAAATCTTGCGTGAAGGACTTAGAGAAACGAGATACGATGCTTGGGAAGATGGTGATGCGGGATGGGTGATCAGGAAAAGATAATGTGAAATCAGGCAGCGATCTGCGGAGAAGATGAGGAATCTAGACATGATGCTTTCGAAAGATAATGAAATTCGAGGCCCGAGCACGAAGAAGAGGAGATTAGGGTGGTCTGAGAAGGTGGAATCAGGGCGAGTAAAGGTGGGGTCAGTGAGTACCAGAAAAGTAGAAATCAAGTGAGTCACAGAAAGATTGAATCAGACGAGTCTTTGGAAAAGTGAATCAGGGCGAGTGTTGGAAGAAGTAGAATACGGTGATCTCTGGGAGGGTGCGGGTGAGTCTGGGAAGGTTGGATCCGAGATTGAGTCTTAGGAAGGTAGGTCGAGTCTGGGAAAGAGTAGGAATTCAAGCGAGTGCCAGAAAAGTAGAAATCTAGGCCAGTACCGGAGAAGGGTTTGGGTGAGTACTAGGAAGAGGTTGGATCAGGGTGATCTGGGAAGAGATAGAATCAGGCGGTACAGAACCACGAGCTAAAGGGGATAGGGGATGCCAAAAACTAAGGCTCTAGACTCCTAAACTAAATGGGGATGTTACTAAAGCGAAACTTGAGCAAAATGGGGAGCTGGGATACAACCGGCGAGATCTTGACCTTGATAATGGTATGCTTTCCCAGTGTGACGTTCGAGGCGCGACAAATATTTCGAAGCCGAAATCCAAACACCATCATGATAGCAAGGTATGCGGTGTGGCGTCGAGAAAGTCTTAGATAAAATGACAGCGAAATCCGCCGAAACACGGCTAACAAGATGGAAAGAATTACGCCCGCGCCCAGTAGGAAAATCTCACAAATGTGACCGAATGTAAGAGGGGCTATGCGATCCCCAAGATGTCGATGCCATGTCAAAATCCATAAGCTGCACATGTGGTCAAGTCGGTGAAAACATCACAATCATTCATTCATATCATCCATTTTATTCCACAACATCGATATCATCATGATATAAGAATTTATGCCCCGGTGTGCACATCGATATACAAGTGCCTCGTGAAAAAACTGAAATAAGAACACTACGAAGACCCGATCGTCACGACGAGAAACAGGAGCAACATATGGGGTGTGCGCCAATGTACACCTATGAGTTGGCGAATATGCGTGAATCAGGCCACTAGGCTAGCCCTTAGAAGCACTGGCTGTATGGAAAAGCCAGTGCATGTGGGAGGCGTACTCGAACTTTGATGCCCAGAAACATCTAAGGAAATGGGGTGCCGGTGTACATGTGTAGGCAAGCCAGCATTAAAGGATGGGGTATGCCTCGGTGTGTGAGCACGTGTCAAAGCATCAAGCTAAGGCGTTATCAACGGTCCCAATTCTCTGTATCATCTGTATCTGATCATGGACTTGATAATGGCTTGAATGGAAATATGTGACCCTCGATACTCAAAACGAGAGACCTATCAACACGTGCTGTCGATGGATGAACACATCCCATATGCGGCAGCGAAGCAAACACGAGATCATGGTCTCGGGGTGGTCTTAAGACTGGTGCGTAATGTAGGCGGGGTGAAAGGTGAGATGACATGATGGAAACAAGGCCCGAATGCTGATAAATCTTTGAACCCACGTACACGCGGTGTCAAATATTAAAGTCATGGTAGCAAGGTGAGCTTAACCGACATCAGAATGAACAATGTCGGCTTGTGAAGTGCACCCGAGGACACGTCGCTTAAAGGGAATGTGATCGATAAGATGAAGACTAAGGGATAAAACCGAATGATGAATGGATAAAACAAAATGGGGAGAAACAAGGCGGGATCTGAATGTAAGATGTAGTGACGGCAGACAGCACCATCCCGGGAATGCGAGTCGAGCAAGTCGTATAAGATGGGAGTGGTGATCTGATAATGAGTGAAAGAGAGACACTACAGTGCGACGACACAAATCATTCCCAATGTATTTGCAGGATCATGGAGAAAAATATCTGATGCTCTCACCAGCTCTCGGAGGAATAATAAATCTCTCGAACCTAAATGGCCTTTGATGATCCCAGTACATTAACAAATACGAACACACACTTTTTTTTTTTTTTGTTGCGTAGAACAAGCAAGCGGTAGAATGCCATACTAGCACAATCTGACTAAAAGAACACCAGGCCTCGACTACTAAATGGTACCCTCGACCTAACAATCTTGGATCGAAAACTGTAAAGCGAGAATAAAGGGTGTAATGAGCCTTGGTAGCTGCGGGATGAGATGTCATCATCACGTAAAGGGAGATAAAAGTGAAATGAATAGAGATGATATAAAGTATTGCAGACTCAAAAGGTGAAGCCGGTGTGAAGATGCGGTGGAGAAGAAAAGCAGTGATGATGCGAGAAAGGAAACAAACGAAGAATGACCTGATGCCGTAATGCTCACGCCATCGATTAATAAATAAAAAAGCACACATGGGAAATGGAGCCTCACAGCCCGAGGTTAGAAAAAGTATGCAAAGTGAGATGAAAGAATATAGGTACATAATAAACACGCTTGAGGCTCGAAAGGGCTAGCAATGGGATATATATCGATGTGGGTTGATAGGGAATATGGTACACTTTCAAGTGATGGCCACCCATCCTCTGACCATCATCTCATAGCATAAAACTTCTTCGGTGATCCGTTATTTAGCTCAGTGAGGCGGATTTCAGATCGAGTGTGACCAGGGATGCTCCCTCTTAGGTCAATCTCGAATAACATACGGCCCACTTTCTAGTAGGTCCTAAGCACCTCTAGGGTCGTTGATGATCCACGGGGACTTCGGACTAGGTCGTACCCAGGCTTCCTAGGCTTGACCACTACGAATGCCAGATGTCTTCCTTTGATGGGCGAATATGATCTGTGCCCTCGATCTCCTTTCATCAAGGCTAAGCTAGTGTCATAATGAGATTGGGCCCACTTTCGGCCTTAGATATACATTTGCTCTAGTCTTCAATCTACCAGATCATTTCAATCTCAGCAGTGTACGGCCTCCTTTCCATACACACGAAAGAAAGCGGGGCGCTCAGGTAGAGTGCGAAAAGATGTCTGATAAGCCCACAATCACGAGGAGCTTCTCGACGATCCACTAGAAGTCTGACCATCTTTCTTAAAATCCTCTCTTGATATTCTTATTAGGCGCCTCAGTGCCCCATTAGTACGTAACTGTATGTAGATGATCGATGATCTTTGAATACCGTACTCTTGGACCCGGTCTTATCACCTCGCCTGCGAAGCGTGCTCCTACATGCGAGATCGGCTGGGGACCCGTATCGATAGATGTGTGTGGTCTTATGAATTTGGCCACTTTGGCGTTGTCGATCAGCGTAAAGTAGCTTCCACCGCTTGGTAAAATAGTAAATGTAGCCGTCATCATGCCCACTTTGCGGAAGACTGGGCGAGATCACTAAGACAACTCGATACCCATCTGCGAAAATGACGAGGGATGTAAGTGCATGTCTGACTGGAGAAGGTGGCACGTGTACGGAATGCAATTTGCATTGACACTGCGGACATCTCAGTAAAAAGTTACCTTGATCTTTCTCCGTAATTGGCCAAAGTAGCGATCCTACGTGATTTTACGTGTTAGCATATGACCTCCATGTGTGGGCCCGCAGGCTCCACCATGAACCTCTCTGATTACTCGATCTGCGGCCTTACGGTCTAGAGCGTAATAACAATAGAAAATCTAAGGACCTCTATGGGGCGTTCCACAAATAGAAATCTGGTAGCCCCGACTATCACCGATGCTCTATCCTTGAAAAAGCGGTGACGGCTTCGGGGCCAAGTGCCGTAAAAGCTATTTGGATATCATGATACCATGGCAGCTTATCTACGTCCTCAATATCTCCCAAACAACGGTATGCGGGTGCGGACCCTGGTCTCGGTCGGTGGTCGCATAGTCACTCCTACGGAGAATTTGAAGCGAGGTGGCTAAGGCGTATCGTGGCCCGATTCTTTGCTCTAGAGCGGATGTATATATCTCGATTCATGCGTATTTGTGACTAGCGCGAGTCTAGGTAAGCATGGTAAGGCTTGACTTCTTATCTCAGTCCTCAGTATCTGAGTCCTGCGAATAACCCCTAGTTGGAATCCCAGTGGATCTCCAGTATCTAACGAATCCAGTGCGGATCTACAGGCGTGTCTGAGCCTCATACTCAACTATATTATTAGTCAGCCAGATGATGATCGGTATCAGCCGGACTTGTTGGGAATATGATCACGCCTGCGGTGATATCGATAGGATACGATACCAAACCCAATGATTGAGCACACCATGTCTGACAGCCATCCTGGCTCTTTAAATCAACGACTGGCTGCTAAGCCGGGGAAGTATCAATAATTGACCAATAACCGGACCTCAGGCGAAGAAACGGATGATACGAAGCAATAGCCCGCTTAAGTTTGGTAGCCATAGAGCTATCAAACCTTTAATGGGACTGACAATTCTGCGTTTGGTGGGCGTTTATCCAATAATATCTGACCAGGATCGGCGTGAGGCGGTATGAACACTGCTCGCGCCCAGTCTGGTGGCCCGACCTAATGCTCTTGGCTCGATCATGATGTATCCACTCCATACTCCGGCATCCTCTTTCAATTAATAAATGTCGCTCCTTCCACCGCATGAATCATTGGCCGAGCTAACATGCATCCAAGCCATGTGCAGAAACTAACAAATGCAAAGTAAAAGGGCGCCTGGCATATGGGAATACAAAACTAGGAAAGGAGGCACTCTAAATCTTTTAAAGCATCTTGTGATCATCGTTCAAAGCGTAAGGTTAATTCTTCCTTAGAAGGCGGAAGATAGGCTCGCGTATGTATGTTAATCTACTTGATGAAACAAGCGTGTATTGCAATCTCATAGAAAGCCCACCCCAATCTCCCTCTCGGAGTCACCGATGCGGGCATATCAAGTAGGCGCGGATCTTACAGATCGACCTCTCTACCTCGCTCATTAATAATGTGGCTTAGTAATTTCCCAGAAGTCATCCCAAAGGTGCACTTCTTGGGATTAATCTCGGCCTGACGCATCGGATCCACTCTCGAAGAATCTGCGTAATCTTTGTGAAGTGATGCAACACGTACCGGGACTTCGCTATCATGTCATCCACATATACCTCGACATCTGCTGCATCATATCATGGAATAAAGGTATGCGACTCTACGATAAGTGGCTCTGCATTCTTGACGAATGGCATGACTTAGATGGCATTAAGTACCCAGCTCGATGATGAAAGAAATGATCTTTCCATATCCTCCCAGAGCCATCAAAATCTAATTATACCCGAGAAAACCCATCCATGAAGAACTGACACTTCAGGGTGCCACGTAGTCTTTGTCGACTAACATATCGATGTGTGGGAGAGAAAAATCATCATAAATTTGGCCTTATTCAAATCTCAAAGTTAACACAAACCCCCAGCTTGCCATCCTTTTTGGGAATAGGGATGACATTATCAGGCCCTCGGGATACTCGACCTACGTGGGAAGCCAATAACGAGTTCTTAAATCCTCTCTGCTGAAGAACTACATCGAGGTGTAGTCTCATCAATTATGCTTAGCCTTCTAGCATGTGGCAAAATGGGCGGGTGATGTTGGGCGAACTATAATGGGGCGAGAGCTGGCGTCACTCACGACCATGCAAATACATCAGTAGCATGACAGTAGGTCGTCCGATCTACTCCTCTCTTCGGGAGATGGGAAGAGCGTCTAATCTCCGCAGGTTGATCGTTTTGAAATCTATGACTCTGTGCTACGGAAATGGGTGTAGCTTTCCTATCCTGCAATACTTCGGAATCACCTTATGGTGACCACGAGTGGGTCATACGTGTCTCCTCATCATCAACATCGCATACATGTGTGTAGGTCTTTGGTGGTGCGATCGAGAAATGTTGTGACCTGGTGAATCTTAAAAATACTCATGTCATTATTACCATCGAAATGTCATCAAAGCGGGTGACAAACCCCGGGACATAGTGTTAAAAAGAAAGGTGGGTCCACGA